>CM059198.1:68707012-69035168 GCA_030323885.1 Branchipolynoe longqiensis
GATGGTGATACTCAGCGAGCCTAGGTGGTGTAAGGGTTAGGACACTAACCCAGAATGCAAATGGTGTGGGTTCGATTCCTGCTCTAGGCATATTATTTCCCATTTTCGCCACACTCATATATATAATATATATAATGGAGTTTTACATCCTGGCAGCATCTAAGGTCATATCAGGACGGGTACCGACTTGTGACAGTGCCCACTCATGGCGACTTCATAGTGCTGCCCCACTGGGAGACGATGGCACCAGCACCATGAACTGATATTCCACTCAGTCACATTATCCTGACACCGAGCCAACCAGTCCCTGCCCTATCCTTGACTGGCTAGGAAACGACAAGCATAATTGTTTAAGTCATTAGTTTGACTCGACCAGGGTTTGAACCCTGACTCGAAGGCTCGCTTTCGATCAGCCGTGAATAAGTGGCGACTGAAATATTGGCATGGGAATGATTTTGCTTGCAGCTGCACCCTACCCACTAGATAAAAGATTCACCCCGTTTACAGTACAGGGGTGAAAACCAACCTATTAGAAAAGCTGGCGAAGAATTTCGACATGCTGGGTTAATTAACTGAGCTGGTAAATTCTTAATTTAATAAGCACAATATATTCTTTATGTACGTCTTCATATTTACCCGCTACTTTTGAGTTGGAAAATATAATATAACATATACTTTAATGCAATTTAAAAGTGAAATCGACGGCGTTCTCTGGCCGCCATCTTGTCTTTTTGCATTCTCTCCCATTTCACCAACTCTGTTCTGATATAAGTAACCTTTTGACACTGGTGCCAGGCATTCTACTTCTTGTTCCATGCTAACGCTATTTCCGCCCGTATTTATATAAGGCTGGTCTTCACCCCTGTACTACAAGTAACGGGTGAATCTTTTATCTACCTACCCACCTGGTGCACAGCGGTTGTGAAGGGTGCACTGCGGGGGTATATATCACATCCACTGCGTTCCAACGCGCCATAATTATTTAACGACGCATCTAGAGCACATTGATTTGCGTATCATCGGCTATTGGATGTCAAACATATGGTCATTCTGACATATTTGTTTGGAGCAAACCCACTGCCACCGCCACATAGACTACTTTTTCCGATAAGCAGCAAGAGGTGTTTTATATGCATTTTCCCACTGACAGGACATCACTCCCGTGTCGAAGGCTGGGAGTTCGATTCCCAGTCGAGTCAAACTAATGACTTACAAAAATGATACTCGCTGCATGGCACTCGGCATAATTAGGATAGGGCAAGTACTGGTTGTGACTGGGTGGGATATCAGGTCTGATTTCCCAGTGGGGCAGCACTATAATTATAGTCTCCATGAGTGCGCGCTGTGACAAGTCGGTACCTGTCCTGATATAACCTTAGATGTTGCCAGGACATAAAACTCCAACAACCAACCAACAAGTCGGTACCTGTCCTGATATGACCTTAGATGTTGCCAGGACGTAAAACAACCAACCAACCAATTATGGGTCTGTCACAGTTGGTCAATCCGCGGAAGCGTTCCCGTTCCCTGTAGTTCTACCACTGGCACAGCTCTGTAGACGTTCAATCACACCTGCTGTTGTTTACATCACAATATTCACAACGCATGCGACATCTGACGGCGACGAGAAACACTACGGTTGTGGGTGTGTTTGTTGTTGTTTTACGTCCTAGCAACATCTAAGGTCTTATCAGGACGGGTACCGACTTGTGATAGTGCGCACTCATGGCAACTTTATAGTGCTACCCCATTGGAAGACCAGGCCGCCAGCACCATGACCTGATATCCCACTCAGTTACATTATCCTGACACTGAGTCAACCAGTCCTTGCCCTATCCTAATAATGCTGAGCGCCAGGCTAGGAAGCGACAAGTATCAATTTTTAAGTCATTGGTTTGACTCGACCAGGGTTCGAACCCACGACACCATGATCTACCAACACGGGAGACGGACGCCCTACCTCATTCGGCCATCCCGTCTGGTGTCTCTACGGTTGTGGGACGTTGCCACAGCGCATACAGAAGCTATGGAAATTACTAACTTTCAAATGCACGCATGTCAGTAAAATCTTGGGATATTTTGACAATTCCAAAAGTATATTGTTTTTGGGTCATTGGAGCTTCCAAGAAAAATAAAATTATCATTTTTGGACCCTTTTGAAAATTTCAGGAGGGTACCAAACTAGTCAGTCACTATTAATACACAATATTCACAACGCATGCAACATCTGACGGCGATGACGAACACTATGGTTGTGGGACCGTTGCCACAGCGCATGCGTATGAAGAGCTAGGATCACCAGTGCATCGGCCTACACATCAGACACGGCACCAGACGGGGTGGCCGAATGAGTAGAGCGTCCGTCGCCTGTTTTGGGAGATCGAGAGATCCGAACCCATGAGTTTGTGGGTTCGAATCCTGGTCGAGTCAAACCGATGACTTAAAAATTTATACTTGTCGCTTCCTAGCCTGGCGCTCGGCATTATTAGGATAGGTCAAGGACTGGTTGGCTCAGTATCAGGATAATGTGACTGAGTGGGATATCAGGTCATGGTGCTGGTGGCCTGGTTTCCCAGTGGGGCAGCACTATAAAGTCACCATGAGTGCACACTGTCACAAGTCGGCGTGCATCCTGATATGACCTTAGATGGTCCTAGGACATAAAACAACAACAAATAAACATCAAGGCAACATCACTCAAGATCCAAACTACAGATTCATGTGGACAACATCTACATTAGACGCACTCTAAAAGCGACATTTCATTAAAGTGGCATAATGTCGGTGCTCTTGAGCCCTTAGTATTAAAGTTGCATAGTCCAATGATTTCAAGTTTCTATCATGGTTGGTAGGTTGATGGAGTTTTACATCCTAGCAACATCTAGAATCATATCAGGACGGGTACCGACTTGTGACAGTGTGCACTCATGGTGACTTTATAGTGCTGCCCCACTGGGAATTCAGGCCACTGGCACCATGACTCGATATCCCACTCAGTCACATTATCCTGACAGTGACCTAACCAGTCCGAGGACGTAAAACAAACAAACAAAACCCACATCGGATAGGAAGCCAGCTGGCGTTCTTGCTGATTCAGCAATCCTGTCCAGTGGTGTTAATAACATTCACATCATACTGGCTACAGCATACAATAGAGACCTGTTTTGGGGTCTTACATTCTAGCAACATTTGAATTCATATCAAGACAGGCACTGACTTTGACACTCCTAGCAAGCATCATGATACTCTGCCACCGACATTGATGATATTGTTGTAAGGCGGGCGGGTGATGAAAATGGGAAATATTGCATCTAGAGCGGGAATCGAACCCACATCTCTTGTCTTTTAAATGGTCATTTAATACTTACAATTACATACATATATACATACACGGGGTAGGTCTAACAACCAGACCAGATGGGATGGCTGAATAAGTTAGAGCGTCCATCTCCCGTGCTGGTAGATCATGGGGTTGTGGGTTCGAACCCTGGTCGAGTCAAACCAATGACTTAGAAATTGATACTTGTCGCTTCCTAGCCAGGTGCTCGGCATTATTAGGATAGGGCAAGGACTGGTTGGCTCAGTGTCAGGATAATGTGACTGTGGGATATCAGGTCATGGTGCTGGCGGCCTGGTCTCCCAGTGGGACAGCACTATAAAGTCTCCATGAGTGTGCACTGTCACAAGTCGGTACCCGTCCTGATATGACCTTAGATGTTGCTAGGATGTAAAACAACAACAACAACAACAAACAAACAATCTAACAACCATACAGCATGTAGCTTGTACAGGATCCTGGTCACAGCACCAGTGTCATAGGGGTGACGAAAATGGGAAATATTGTGCTAGAGCGGGAATCGAACCCACATCTATTGCATTCCTGGTCAGTGTGCTAGCCATTACACCACCTAGGCTCCCTGATGTCACTAACCCTACCCACGCCTACTTGTCTATGTGGCTCGTTGCCTGAGAGGTCAGTGCAGGCTAATATTGCTACAATAAGATATTCCACTCAGTCACATTATCCTCACAATGAGCCAAATCAGACATTGCTTTATCCTAATAATGTCAAGCACGAGGTAACTTGGCTACTGTAGTAGTCTGCACTGACCTCTCAGGCAAGTAACCACATAGACAGGTAGGCATGGGGAGTGTGGTGCTATCAGGGAGCCTAGGTGGTGTAATGGTTAGCACACTGGCCTGGAATGCAAAGAGATGTGGGTTTGATTCCCGCTCTAGGCACAATATTTCCCATTTTCATCACCCCCACGACACTGGTTGCCATGACCATGATCCTATACATGCTATGCGCTGTATGGTTGTTGAACCTGCCCTGTGTATGTATATGTAAGTGCATTGCCTATATGTATGTAATTGAAAGACTTACAATTCCGGGGGGACGAGTGGAGAGTCTGCACTGACCTCTCAGGCAAGTAACCACATAGACAGGTAGGCGTAGGTAGTATGGTGCCATCAGGGAGCCTAGGTGGTGTAATGGTTAGCACACTGGCCCGGAATGCAAAGAGATGCGAGTTCGAGTCCCGCTCTAGGCACAATATTTCCCATTTTCATCACCCCCACGACACTACCAAGACGAAATTCCATAAGTCTTTGCTTGACTTTTCCAGGTATTGAACCTACGACCTCGCACAAAAGCGGAAACATGATTTCAATTTGAACAACGTTGAGTGCCTGCTCCACTCACACTTATTGGACCTACATGCACCCCCCCCCCCCCCGCCCCCGACCATAAACCCTATCCACAGACATCGTCAAAGGCTCAGACAACATTCTGCCCTTTGTGTGACTCTCCAACTGCCAGACAAAAATCCCACTCTTATGTTGCTCTCCAACAGTAAGCCTAATGGCCGGTGCACACCTACCGTTTACGATTCGCGCACTAAAACTCGCGACTCGACCCGACCCGCTTAAAACTGAAAACGGGCCGATTCGTTTTTCGAATCGCGAATCGCAATCGTAAACGGCTGCTTTTAGCACTAAAAACGTAGTTTTATGTGCGAATCGCATGCGTCTAGTGTGCTAGGGGGTCGCACACCTAACGATTTTTGGGCAGTTTTAGATCGTATACGGTAGGTGTGCGCGGAAAAAAGGTAGGTGTGCACCGGCCATTACCCCACTGCCCCTGTCCCCCAACTCACACCCCCCTTCATGGTTGCTAGTTGGTAGGTTGTCGGAGTTTTACATCCTGGCAACATCTAAGGTCACATCAGGATGAGTACCGACTTATGATAGTGCACACTCATGGTGACTTGAGAGTGCTGCCTCACTGGGAAACCATGACCTGATATCCCACTCAGTTTGACTTGACTGGGTTCGAACCCATGAGTTCGAGTCCCATGATCTAACAAAACGGGACACGGACGCTCAATGGGACACGGACGCTCAACTCATTTGGCCATCCTGTCTGGTCCCATGGTTGCCACATATAATATATGTAATATATATAATGTATATAATATATAATATATGCCTCTGAAGCGATCTGTAATATTCCACATAATATATATAATATATAAAATATATATAATATAACATATAATAACATATAATAAATCAAATATAATATACAATATATTCAATTTATACAATATATATAATATACATTATAATTTATATCCATATATATATAATATACATACATTATATATATATATATATATACATATACCACTTATATGGATGCGGAAGGTGATATTGAAAATATACCATCTTAACCGACACCTCTGCACACCTTCAACAGCTGATCACCTACATATGTAATTCCAGGTGAGTAGAATAAATGGTTCTTCCACCTCAGCCTCCTCCCTGTTTGCCTCGACTGAAACTCGCCCCGCCTCACGTCAAAACACATCCATCTCTTA
This sequence comes from Branchipolynoe longqiensis, assembly GCA_030323885.1. Lineage (NCBI taxonomy): Eukaryota > Metazoa > Annelida > Polychaeta > Phyllodocida > Polynoidae > Branchipolynoe > Branchipolynoe longqiensis. The sequence goes on from CM059198.1 coordinate 68,712,895, forward strand.
TGTCACTTCACCATCGTTTGAACTTCTACGGCACCTCCCCACAGCCTCTCATGGCTGCCCCTCAGTCTCACACAGCCACGCGATTTACTATCTCACTCACTCACTATCTCACTCACTATCTCACTCACTCACTATCTCACTTACTATCTCACTCACTCACTCACTATCTCACTCACTCTCTATCTCACTCACTCATCTCACTCACTATGCCACTCACTCACTATCTCACTCACTCACTATCTCACTCACTCACTATCTCACTCACTCACTATCTCACTCTCTATCTCACTCACTCATCTCACTCACTCACTCACTATGTCACTCACTCACTACCTCACTCACTATCTCACCCACTAACTATCTCTCTGATAGTATCTCACTCACTCAATATCTCACTCACTCAATATCTCACTCAATCACTATCTCACTCAATCACTATCTCTCCGACAGTATCTCATTCACTCACTCACTATCTCACTCACTTATTATCTCACTCTGACAGTATCTCACTCACCACTCACTCAGCCACTGTTTCACCCAATCACTCACTCATACACACACTCACTCACCTACCTACCTACCCACCCACTCACCCTGAAACTGACCCATCCACTCACTCATCTACTTGCTCACTCATTCACTCACCACTCACTCACCACTCACTCAGGCACTATCTCACTCACTCACTCATACACTCACTCACCTACCCACCCACTCACCCATAAACTGACCCATCCACTCACTCACCTACTTGCTCACTCATTCACTCACTATGTCACTCACCCACTATCTCACTCACTATCTCACTCACTCACTATCTCACTCACTATTTCACTCACTCACTATCTCACTCACTCACTATCGCTCCGATAGTATCTCATTCACTCACTATCTCACTCACTCACTATCTCACTCACTCACTATCTCACTCACTATCTCACTCACTCACTCACTATCTCACTCACTCACTATCTCTCCGACAGTATCTCATTCACTCACTCAGGCACTATCTCACTTGCTCACTCATACATTCACTCACCCACCCACCCACTCACCCAGACACTGACCCACACTCACTCATCAGCCACTCACTCACCCACCACTCACTCATCACTCACTCACCTGCTCGCCCACTCACTCAATAATCCAACCTAGGTCAGGAAGCAGTCATTGTCATCGGTCGAGGTAGTAAGGTTCATTCAAACATGGTCAATTTACTTAATGGACTGCATCACTTCAAACTGATTTTGAGGCATTATACCTTGATATTATGTGATTTGAACACACTGGAGACTATACGTTGAGGGAAAACATATACAATCATATTGTAGCTATTGAATTTTAATCAACAGAAGATAGGAATGCCAAACTAAGACCATCAACGCTGAGATACTTTTTCTCCAACGTTTAATTCACCTCTGAACAAAGTCAGAGGTGAATCTTTTATCTACAGACATGTAGTCAAAGAATACTCTTCCCCCACTCATAATACACAAACCGCAGAACAAACAATATCTACCCACCCGCCCACCCCAAGGAGCACTCCTGAAAGCCGCCACCTCACCCCTCACCACCCGCCACCCCTCCCTGCCCGTCACCCCTCACCGCTCACTACCACCCACTACCACCACCCGCCATCCCCACTCACAGCATATATGTGTGTAAGGGGCACTCAGAGCCCTACACACTACCCCGCCCCCCTCTATATAGGGTATGCACCGACGTCACGCTTAGCGGAAGTGCGGCCATTGCGGCGATAGTAACCACAATAATAACACACTTCACACTGCAAACTCAATGGCTATGAGCAATCTTCATACACAAAAAGTGAAATATATATCAAACTAATCCACCTAGAAGCAAATCGGTTGGTACGCATATAGAAAACATGTTTACCAATAAGATTATATTAAATTGATAAGGTTAGGGTTCTGGGATTCTAATAAAACTAATGTTTTGCACTGCGCGTACCAGCGAACTCAAGCCAGTCAAGGCATTGTCAATGGTCGTGAGCAATCTTCACACAGAAAAAGTGAAATATCTCTAAAACCACACCCCCTAAAAACAAATCGCTTGGTACACATATAGAAAACATATTCAATGAATAGATTATATTAAATTTATAAGGTTAGGGTTCTGGATTTCTATTAATTTTGAATGAAATAGACGTTTTGTACTGCGCGTACCGGCAAACTCAAGGCATTGTCAATGGTCGTGAGCAATCTTCATACAGAAAAAGTGAAATATCTCTAAAACCACACCCCCTAAAACCAAATCGCTTGGTACACATATAGAAAACATATTCAATGAATAGATTATATTAAATTTATAAGGTTAGGGTTCTGGAATTCTATTAATTTTGAATGAAATAGACGTTTTCCACTGCGCGTACAGGCAAACTCTATGGGATGTTTACAAGTTGATATCGCCACAATGGCTGCGCATCCGGTTCGTGACGTCACGTGAATACCCTATATATATGACTATGAGTAACCTATTACCCCCCTCCCCCACCCCACCCCACACACCTTTACCTCTCCCTGAGCAGCTCAACACTCACTCAACACCCACTCACTCACCTGCTCATTGGGCCTCCTCTTCCTTAAGGGTATGTTTTCTCAGGTAGCAGCACGCTGATTCCAACACTGCCTTGTTCCTCTGGCTGCCGCCAGGACGCTGACCCCTAAGGCGGGGGGTCACCCACCACGTGACATGCTGGCGGACCGGAAGTGGAGAATTGCGACGATTGTAACTGTGGCGGTGTATCCGGCGATTGTGCATGGGCACACATCACAGACTGATTGCTGGTGCCTCACGTTGTAGCACAGACAGTGGTGTTGTGATGTTCTACCTCTCTAGGTGCGGAGAGGCCTAGGTGTGACATATTCACATTATCCTGACACTGAGTCAACCAGTCCTTGCCCTATCCTAATAATGCCGAGGGCCTGGCTAGGAAGCGACAAGTATCAATTTTTAAGAAACACATACCTATTATCACATAGCCTACTATAGCTGTCACGCCTGAACAGGTGTGGCTGACTCTGCGTCCGAGCGTTTAGTTGGTTGTTGGAGTTTTACGTCCTGGCAACATTGAAGGTCATATCAGGACGGGCACTGACTTGTGACAGTGTGTCATCGTGGCGACTTTATAGCACTGCCCCATTAGGAGACCAGGCCACCAGCACCATGACCTGATATCCCACTCTGCCACACTGTCCTGACACCGAGCCAACCAGTCCTTGCCCTATCTTAGTAATGTTGAGTGCCTGGCTAGGAAGCGACAAATATCAATTTTTAAGTCATTGGTTTGACTCAACCAAGGTTTGAACACGTGAGTTTCGTCCGAGGGAGTTCATATATATATATATAATATATATGTGTGTGTCTTGTGAGAGAGCACGAGAGAGAGAAAGAGAGTAAAAGAATGAAACAAAGAGAGAGAAAGAGAGAGAAAGAGAGAGTTTCACTTATAAGTTATATTACAGCTGAAGAGAGTTTAATAGTAGAACTCAGTTTGTAATGGCAGGCCTATAACATGAACAAACAATAACTGTGTCAGTAAGTAAACAGTGATTGCGAACATGGGGTGAAGTGCTTCTGTTGTTGGTCTATGAGGCATTGGCCTGTAATTCCGAGTTAAGTACCTGAGCAGCTCTCCTCCTCCTCCTCCTCCTCCTCCTCCCTTTCCCCCTCCTCCTCCTCCTCCTCCTCTGACCTCTTCCTCCCAGGGCATGTGTATTAGCTATTACTATTAATCGCAATATTAGAGTAACGAGACCCTGGCCGCCCGGCCGCCCTACTGCTCACCCCACAACGCTATGTGTTGGGCGGGGTCCCGGTAGTCACCCCGCCTCCCGCCTCCCGCCTCCCGCCGCCCGCCCGTCCGTCAGCGGTTTCCCGGGGTTGCCTGGACTTACACCCTGCAGGAACTGCGTGCGCCCCGTGCCTCCGTCGGCCGGTCGGTCCGCTGGTCCCCGGTGCCGGTGCCGGTCCCTGGGCACCGCGTGCTGCCCGTGCCGCTTGTGCTGGGTGGAGGGTGGAGCAGTACCTGACCTACTTCGGCGAGACAACGCTAGACGATGGGTGTGTGTGTGTGGGGGGGGGGGGGGGGGGCGGCAGTGAGGGGTGGCGGGTGGTGGGCGGCGGGTGGTGAGTGGTGGGTGGCGGGCGGTGAGGGGAGAGGTGGCGGCTTGCAGGGGTGCTCCTTGGGGTGGGTGGGTGGATGGGAGGGAGGGTGGGTGGGTGGATGGGAGGGTGGGTGGGTGGGTGGATGGGTGGATGGGTGTGTGGATGGGAGGATGGGTGGATGGGAGGGTGCTGGGAGAAAGGCGGGCAGGGAAGAGGCATGGATGCGGGGATACAGAGATGCGGGGTGCCGGGATGCGGGGATGCGGGAACTAGCTTTGGGCTGGTAGATGCGCATGTTGGAGGGATATAAGCCGGTCGGGGTTTAGGCGGGAATGGCGGGGAGGGGGGGGGGGGGGCAGGGGGCTGGGAGGGGGCGGGGAGGGGCGGCGGGGAGGGCGGACCGGGCGTATGGGAATAATGTTTTGGGTGGGAGTGGGGTGTGTTGGGTGGGAATGGGTGAGGCGGGAATGGGCGGGGCGGAGCGGAGCGGGAGAGAGCTTTGGGTGGGTAGCTGGATTGGTGGGCGGGTGAGTGGGTGAATGGGAGGGTGGGTGGATGAGTAGGTGTTGTGGGTAAAGGGCCTGTCACACTACAACGTATAGCCTTAAGGGTACATTCCTTACACGCCGCATGCGGCATGCGGTATGTGAATGCGAATGCGGCAAAAAATCGAAACGCCTTGAAGTCAATGGACTACATTCCTTACACGCGGTATGCGAATGCGAATGCGAATGCGTCAACTCGATCGGTCCCTGGAGCGATCGGTGTGGCATGCGGTATGTGGCACGCGGTGTGCGAATAGAAACCTCAGTCGCACTTGTCCATTAGTTTTAGACTAGGAGAGGTGACTGAGCATTACGGAACGGTCACACACAGGGGTGCGGAGGGGACACACAGGCATAGAGGGGTACCGTGTACATAGTGATTAGTGTGTGCGGAGGGGAAACATATGGTAGTAGTAGTAGTAGTAGTAGTAGTTGGTGGGGGTTTGGGTTGGTAAAAATGCTACCATAGCCACAAAAATATGAATACTTATCTATAATTTGGTAATTATAAAGGTAGGAACCCCCATGTGATGTACCAAGAGTTACATAGATATAAATGCCATATTAGGTCATATACAGTGCAGTATGGAGTATACTTGTTTATTTAAATTTTTTAAATATAGCCAGTCGTGTGCCGCATGTCGCATGCCGCATGCCACGTGTAAGGAATCATGCCATTCACATACCGCATGCCACATGCCGCATACCGCATACTGTGTGTAAGGAATGCGCCCTTTAGCATATGCTGACATATATGATTTTCGACCAACATGTCGGCGTACGTCGTCATACGTTACGTATACATTGGGCATACATCGGGTATGTTCCAGGTACGTCATTATACATCGTCTTACGTCGCCGTGAATTGAGGCTCCGAAAACTTTTGTGCATGCTCAAAATTTCCAATGAGTGTCAACGTGTGGCTCATATGTTGAACGTACGCTGTGTGTACGTTCAGGATACGTCGTTGTACGTTGGGAGTATGTTAGGGATACTTTGGTATACGTTGCTGAACGTTAGCCATACGTTCAGCCGGTGGGAACGTGCAGTCCATGTACAGTCCACGTACTGCCAACGGATGCATTACATACTCCTAACGTACTTCAAACGTATGCCTGCCTTATCTCCAGCATATTTAAAGTATACGCCATACTTCTAGTGATGGAGTAACGTATGTAATGTTGGTCAGCATTCTGTGAACGTATGCAAGCATTTTGCAAACATTTTGTGAGGCAGCACATGAATGCTCTCATATGCTAGCAATAGGTCAGAGATACATTCTGCATATGTTACGTACATTGTGTGTATGTTGTGTATACACCCATTTTTATCCCCATCCGTTGAAAAGTTCAACGAATGCCGACGTACTGGCAAATTGTCAAACGTTGAGCACGTGTTGACGCCGTACATCGTAGTGTAACAGGGCCTTTAGGTTGTGGGAGGTGGGCGTGGCGGGCCGAGGATGGGTGGGTGGAGGTGGGTGGGTGAGGCAGGTGTGGTGGGCGTGCCGCATTAGGGTTGGGGTCAAGTGTAGGGTGGGGGTGGATAGGTTGGTTGTTGTTGTTTTACACCCTAACATCCTAGCAACATCTAAGGTAATATCAGGACGGATACCGACTTCTGACAGTGCACACTAATATCGACTTTATAGTGCTGCCCTACTGGGAGACCAGGCCATTGGCACCATGACCCGTTGTCCCACACCGTCACATTATCCTGATACTGTGCTAACCAGTCCTCATCCTATCCTATTAATGCCAAGCACCAGGCTAGGTAGTGACAAGTATCAATTTTATAAGTCATTGGTTTGACTCGGCTGGGATAACAACTGGCGACCTTCCCGACGGGAAGCCTGCGCTCTACCGATTCGGCCACCGCGTCCGGAAGAGGTGTATATATGGTAGTCGATGGGGCGGCACAGAGGGTGGGGTCGTGGGGGGCGGGGGACCTGGGTAGGAGAGGTAGAGAGTGGAGCCGCAGAACGCCGAATAGGGGCGGGGCGGGGCGGGGCGGGGCGGGGCGGGGCGGGGCGGGGCGGGGCGGGGCGGGGCGGGGCGGGGCGGGGCGGGGTTAGAACTTAGAAGCAGGGAAGAGAGGGGTTACAGGTGTGGGGAAGGGGGCTCCAAGAGTTCTAAGGTGCAGCTGTGGGTACAATCAGGGTCAATCAATATCGATGACAAGCTGCACTGAAATAATTTAGTGGAGGACTGTGGAGTCCAGTCAAGTGGATTAGGACTCATCAATGAACTCGTTTCGAGCTAAATAAAAGATTCACCCAGTACTTGTAGTACACGGGTGAATGACAACGTAGTGTAAATACGGGCGAAAATAGCTTTAGTATGGAACATGAAGTAGAAACTGTGGTTCCATGATCAAATGGCTACATATATTGGCACAGATTTGGTGAAATGGGAGAGAATACAAAAATCCAAGATGGCGGGCATAGAACACCGTCGATTTCAATTTTAAATCGTATTAAACTAGCTATTTTATTATATTTTTCAACTCAAAGGTAGCGGTTAAATATGAAGACATCTACAAAGAATAAATGTTGCTTCTTAGATTGTGAAATTAGGCTCTCATTTCATTAACCCGTTTTTTCGACCGTTTTTATATAGGGTTGGTATTCAGCCGTATACTGCGAGTACCGGGTGAATCCTTTATCTAGTTTCGAACCAGCTTCAACCAGCGTACACATCACTAATTCAACCAGACAGGATGGCCGAATGAGTTGAGCATCCATCTCCTGTGTTGGTAGGTCGTGGGATTCGAATACACAGGTTTGAACCCTGGTATAATCAAAACAATGACATCAAAATTTATACTTGTCACTTCGTACCGAGGCGCTCGGCATTATTAGGATAGGGGAAGGACTGGTTGGCTTGGTGTCAGGATAATGTGACTGAGTCGGATATCACATTTATCAGGTTATAGTGACGGTGGCCTGGTCTCCCAATGGGCAGCACTATAAAAGTTGCCATGAGTGTGCACTGTCACAAGTCGGTACCCATTCTGATATGACCTTTGATGTTGCCAGGACGTAAAACTCCACCAACTAGAGGTCACTAATTACTGAAGAGGAATATAAATAAGCATCGCAATGCCTTACAAAAGAACCATGGCGCATGCGAAGAAAGTAAGATGAAGTCTACTTGGAAAATATATTGTTATATAGAATATATCATATGTATGGTAACCCATTGTGTTCACAATTTCTGTTGTTATTAGTAGTACTTTAAAAAATTTGTTTTTTATTGAGGCTGTATTTATACTGTCCATAGCATATAAGCCTGGGTATTCAGGCTTGTTTTCAATGCTGGCCAGCTGTAGTGTTGGTGTTATCTTATCACGCAGTAGCTGCTGATAAGTTATTTGATTGCCTGTATTTCAGTAGCAGATAGATAATTGGTTGGTCTGGTTAGTAGTCTATGTTAATTCTTTTGGATTTTCTTGGCATATATGTGCTTTATTTTTTCTACTCTTATTACTCTTCAACTAGTAGCATAACTATTATTGAAGCTGCATAGTCCAATGAAAGCATACAATTTTCAACACCGAAATTTCTTCTTTTTGGGGGGTTGGGGTTCATTAGTTGATTAAAGTTGCATAGACCGATGGTTTTGAATTTCTGTATTTTTTCTGAGATAAATATATTAGATCGATCATTAGTATCTACTTTACATTAGCTTAAAGCTACTTTTATTTTAAATGGTAAACTTTTGAGATATTTGAAGTGCAAACATGGAAAAATAGTTTTAGCAAGCTTGCCAAAACTCAGACACCATGGAGTTCTGCAGTCACAGGTTCTAAAACTTCTATTGAATGGACTCAGTATTCCCTTCAATGCAGAAATAAATGCTTAATAATTGCATCAGTATCTACGTTAGATATGGAGAATCAAATCTAGATAATTATTTTGGTTTTGAAAATTTGACATTTCATCGGACTATGCAGCTTTAAGCAGAGGAAATTTCAATCGCAGACAATTGCTCTTCCTCATTCCACTGCTCCTTGCCCTATCCTAATAATGCCGAGCACCAGCCTAGGAAGCGACAAAGTATTTATTTTTAAATCATTGGTTTGACTCAACCAGGGTTCGAACCCACGATCCACCAACATGGGAGGTGGACGCTCTAACGTATTCGGCCATCCCGCCTGGTTAAAGGTTTTAATACTGATCTAAATTTGATTCTACATATCTAACTTAGATACTGATGCACTTATTAAGCATGTATTGCCGCTGGTAACTTGCAAAAACCAGCAGCACTTCAACACTAAAGCAGGCAGCTTTCATGAAATGCACCGACAAAGCTCAACACAGCAACATTAAGTACCATCAGTCACAGGGAGAGCTTCGAGCGGGAGATGGACAGCGCTCTCGCACAATGGGAGGAGAAGGAAAGCCCAACACCAGACGAAGAATGGGCAGCTTTGCAGCAGGTTGTATACAACACAGCTAAAACATATCTCGGCAAGCCAGACAGAAAACATCAGGACTGGTTCGACCCCAACAATCAGGAGGTACAGAATCTTATGAGCAGAAGAGACCAAGCCCACCAGAGAGTGTTGCAGACCAGGAACACTAGATCCACCACTGCAGCATACAAAGATGCTTGCAGATTGCTACAAAAATGCACCCATGCATTGAAGTCAGACTGGTGGGAAATTAAAGCAGAGGAGCTGCAGAGAGCTGCAGACAGAAACAACATGAAGGGCTTCTACAGCGGACTGAAGGAAGTGTGGGGACCCGTGAAAAAGGGACCTGTTCACCTGAAATCAACAGATGGAATGGAGACCTTTTCTGACAGCAAGAGAGTTGTGGCAAGATGGAGTGAACACTTCCAGAAGCTACTCAACGTCCCTGGTGACATAGATCATGAAGCTCTGGACAACATCCAACAGCGCATTACTAAAACATGCCTCGATGAGATTCCAACCATGGATGAGATGGCTAAAGCAATCGCCAGCCTGAAAGATGGCAAAGCACCTGGGGTTGATGGAATTCCTGCTGAAGTATGGAAGCACGGAGGAGACAATCTGCTCAACAGACTGCACCAACTAATCACCAATGCCTGGGAGGAGGGTTCTGTACCCCAAGCATGGAAGGATGCCAGCATTGTAACCATCTACAAGAAAGGTGATCAAACAGACTGTGGGAACTATATAGGAATCTCTCTTCTTTCCATAGCAGGCAAGATCTTCGCCAGGATCCTACTCAACAGACATAACACCTGATGTAGTTCCAGAGTCACAGTGTGGCTTCAGAGGTAACCGCAGCACCGTGGATATGATATTTTGTCTCCGACAGCTACAAGAAAAGTGCATTGAGCAGGACCGACCACTGTACATGGTATTTGTCAATTTCACAAAGGCATTTGATACAGTCGGGAGGACCGGGCTATGGCAGTTACTGAGGAAGTACGGATGCCCAAAGAAGTTCACAACTATGATCGAGGCTCTACATACAGGAATGATGGCGAACATTAGTGCTGGAGGGGAAGTCTCGGAATTGTTCGGGGTTACCAATGGGGTCAAGCAAGGTTGTGTACTGGCCCCCATGCTGTTCTCCATCTTCCTATCAGCAATGCTCGACGAGGCTTTCCGAGACATGGGGGATGGCATCTATATACAGTCCAAACAGAGCGCTGACCTATTCAATGTCGCACACTTCAGAGCGAAGACCAAGACTACTCAGATACTGGTGAGAGAGCTACTATTCGCAGATGACAGTGCACTGGTTGCCTGCCCACTCTGCTGAAGAGATCCAGAAAATAGTGGACGCTTTCTCCGATGCATCAAAGAAGTTTGGCCTGAAGATTAACATCAAGAAGACGGAGGTGCTGTACCAATCCAACTCTACAAGAACCCGAGAGGAGGAGATCATGGTTGACGGAAACAAGCTGAACTCTGTTCCGGAATTCACCTATCTCGGAAGCACTATATCAAGTGATGGACGCATTGATGCTGAAATACAGAGGAGGATGGCCAAGGCTAGTGCATCTTTCGGCTGACTACGCTAGAGACTCTGGAACAACCACCATGTGTCCATTCAGGTCAAAGGTAAGATCTACCGTGCAATCGTGCTATCCACCCTACTATACGCAGCCAAGGCCTGGACAGTGTACAGACAACAGGTGAAAAAGCTGCATGCCTTGATGATGCGACATCTGCGTTCAATCATGAGGTTAATCGGGAAGGACAAAGTGACAAATAAGGAAATACTCGAATGAACGGGGCTGCACTCTATGGAAGATCTTCTGATCAAAAAGAATCTCCGGTGGACTGGACACCTCATGAGGATGTCATCAGACAGGCTACCAAAGTAGATCCTCTATTCTCAACTGTCTTATGGCTACAGGAAGAGAGGGTGCCCTCGTCTCCGGTTCAAGGATACCATCAAGAGAAACCTGAAGCTGAGAGACATTAAGACCAACTCATGGACGCAACTCTCACAGCAGAGAGCTAAATGGAGAGCGGCAGTCAAGTAATGAAGGCAGTCTTTGTCGCATCGCGAGCGACAGCATGATGATGATGATGATGATTGCCAGAGAGAAGGGAATACCTAGTAAATTTAAAAGAATCTGTTAGCGTTACTGCAAAAGCCCATGGTGTCAGAGTTTTGGTGTTATGTTGTTGCATTTAATATTATTTGAATATAAGGGGCAGTGGGAAGACTACCATTAATGGTCGTGGGTTCGAATCCTGGTCGAGTCAAACCAATGACTTAAAAATTGATACTTGTTGCTTCCTAGCCAGGCGCTCGGCATTATTAGGATAGGGCAAGGAGCAGTGGAATGAGGAAGACCAATCGCCTGCGACTGAAATTTCCCCTGCTTAAACAACTAATGTACCCAAAAAAAACAATAAATGGTTGCACTTACACTGTTCGTACAATTTCTATTATTGTATGTAATGTATGTAATGTATGTTAAATGGCCAGCTAGCTGATAAGGTGATCACGTGACCAGTAGCTGAGATAAGGACTGACTAATAAGTAAAGAGGCAGCTGAGGTACAGAGCTCGAAGTTGTTTGTTTTTGGGGAGTTTTCAGTCGCAGTGGCATTCTCTGTGGCAGAGTGGTTAGAGTGTCTGACTTTTTTCTAGGTCAGACTCCTAATCTGAGGGTCGGCGGTTTGATTCCCCGTGCCCCCAGCTCTGCCAATTTGGATTTCCACCGCTGTGTATAACTTACAGCGTCATCAAAGGCTGGTTGCTCTCATACCATGTCTATGTGGTGTGGGAGGTTAAAAATCCCTTGGGTCGGTAAAAGTGTAGGCTCGGGCTTTCTATCGACCAGTGTGGAATGAGGAAGACCAGTCGTCTATGACTGAAATTTCCCCTGCTAATGTATTAATGGACCAAAAAAAAAAGAAGAATTGGTGCGCTGAAGGCTGCAAATCTGCAGCACTGAATGGGCACCGCTGAAAGCGGTCCCATGTGGTCGGGAGTTGGCTTCCGATGGGCAGTGGTCAGAGAAATTGGAAGGGGGGGTTGGGAGGGGGACGGAGGAAGGAAAAAGGCAGCCTAGGAGCCCAACCACAGTCCTCTGAGAGGGCCGGGGGAGGCTGGGTGGTTGGTGTAGTTTTAAACCCCAGTAAGAGCCTAGGCCATACCAGGACCTGCACCGACTTGTGACAGCGCACACTCATGGCGACTTTATAGTACTGCCCCACTGGGAAATCAGGCTGCCAGCACCATGACCTGATATCCCACACAGTCACATTATCCTGACACTGTGCGCCAAGTCCCTGTCCTGACCTCATAACGCCAAGCGCCAAGCAGCAACAGGTACCTATTTTATAAGTCATTGGTTTGACTCGACGAGGATCCAAACTTCAGTCCCTTCAGGTTCACCGGTATGCACAGTAAGTCCGACCAAGACCAGAGGAAGAAGTGAAGTGATGATGGGATTAGTTAGGCAGTGGGTGGGGTTACCTGTTAGTTGTTGGTGAAAATTAGTGGTTAGTTGGTAGTGGTGTCAAGTCAGCTATGGCGATGAGGTGGGGCCTGCTAGTCCTCGGTGTCAAGGTCTGGGCGACCGACAGTGTTGATGATATCTGCATTCTGGCGGTAGAAGCGAGCAAGTGCGTTCCAGGATGACTTGGAAATCCTGGAGGATAGCCAGATTGGCCCTATTGTCGCTGAGTTAGTGGTCAGAGTCCTCCATGAAGTCACTGATGGCAGATCTGTCGATAGTGCCACATGAGGCGAGTATGTGGGCCACATTGAAGATCTTAGTGCCGCAGGGACAGCGCTGGAGGTTGGGGACATCAATCCAAAGGTGGTAGCCAGTCCTGAAGCGGTTGACGGCGACTTTGGTAGAAGCAGGAAGGCCGACTGGATGGGGGATGTTCGTTCTGACCAGGGTGTACCAGAGCCAGCTTATTGAATAAGGGTTCTGTACTTGTTCCTTCTGTGTGGCGCAGTCCCAGAGTTTGGTGGTGGCTCGAGAAGCAGCGCCGATCAGTTTGGTGATGGATGAAGGGATGGCTGTCTCCACATCTGCTCGGTTGGCACCGGCTAGAACGGCACAGTCGCCCTGGTCATTACCATAGAGTCCTATATGTGAGAGGACCCATAGCTGGACTGTGTTGAGGTGTCCCTGGTGTATGGTCGAGATTATAATCTGGATCACGTCGGCAAGGGAGTGTCGGGCATTTGGGTGGGCGATCTCTTTGATGGCATTCAGAGAGTCGGTAATAATGATGGCACTTGAGTTGTTGAGGTCTTTGAGGGCCAAGTGAATGGCGGTGAGCTCGGTATCGAGAGTGGAAGCAAAGTCTGACACCCTGGTGGTGTTCTTTGTGTTGGAGAAGGGGATGAAGATTCCGGCTCCGGCTCTACCTGATGTTGGGTTAAGGGAGCCATCGGTGTAGACCGTCTTTGCGAGGGGAAAGTCAACCTTGGCCTGAATTATCGCCTCACGAGCCAGGGAGTGGAGTTCTGGGGTGGTGTGAACCACCTTGGCAGCAACTAGGTTGGTGGTTCGGGTTTCCACTGGAATGGAAACCCATGGTGGCTTGTGAGGGCTCAGGGCGGAGTCTGCAATGTGGAGTCTGTGAGAGTCCTTGAGGGTGGCGATGGTGTCCTTTAGGCGGTAGGAGATGTGAGGGTGACTGTTGGTCCCATCTCGGAGGTAGGCCGCGGCTCTGCGGATTGTTGGTGAAAGGCCTGAGGAGAGGGTTCTTGTGAGGTGGGTGGTGAGAAGTTGTTTGCCTCGGAGGTGGAGGGGAGGGAGGCTGGATTCAAGGAGGAGGATCTCGATCCTGGTGGTGCTGGGAACACGGAGGACAAGCCTGGCAGCCCAGTGTTGGATGTTCTCAAGTTTTCGGAACTCATTCATGAAGATCTTGTTCTTGGGTAGTCGAGTTTGGGGGTTGTCAAGCCCGAGGGCTGTGAGAGCGAGTGTGGGCACGGCGTAGCCGAAGAGGGAGCGGACTGCCTGGCGGTAGAACAGTGTGAGTACACCATCCGAACCGCCCCAGGAGAAGCCGGAGATGTTCACTTGTATATTACATTGTGAACAGATTAACTTATGTTTGTGTACTGCATATGGAAATTGTGAATAAAAATGTCTTAATAACTTAAGGCTGCATAGTCTGATGAAACGGCTAATTTTCAAACCAAAGTAATTACCTAGAATTGATTCTGCATATCTAACTTAGATACTGATGCACATATTAAGCATTTGTTGCCACATAGAAGGGAACTCTGAATCAATTTATTAGAACCTGTTACTGCTAAAGCCTATGGTGTCAAAGGTTTTGGCCTGCTTGCCTTAAACTAATTTGTCATGTTTGCATGTTAAATGTCTATACTTCGCCATTTAAAATAAAACGTTACTTCAAACTAAATTAAGGTAGATAATAACAAAATCTAAATAATTGTTTTGGTTTTGAAAATGTGATGCTTCATCGGACTGTGCAACTTTAATTCTGGTAGACTGGGGGTGGTGGGTGGGGGGAGGGTCAGGAATCAGCATAAATGAAATGTATACCGAATACAAAGTTCTAATATTTATTTAGATAATCGAAACTAGATTGAACCAGGGATGGTGTACATAGAGCTTTGTTGGTGGAGAGACAGATCGAGGGTTACATTATTACACTGGGTGGCGCCACGAGGATTCATTTGACTGACTTTGCCGAACTCACCACCAGGTGGCCTGTCTCCTTCTGCTCTCCAGCTAGTTATTCGCTATTTAAACCCCTCCTTGAAGCAGCAGTAAGCAATATATGATCAGCACAACTTTATTTATTCACAATTATGAGGATTTCATATCCATAGTTCTATATTTCAAACTGCCTATTTTAAACTGTGCAATTCAACCATAGCAAAGGCCCTGTCACATTACGTGTTCTCTGTGGCAGAGTGGTTAGAGTGTCTGACTTTTTTCTGGGTCAGACTCCTAATCTGAGGGTTGGCGGTTCGATTCCCCATGCCCCCAGCTCTGCCAATTTGGATTTCCACTGCTGTGTATAACTTACAGCGTCATCAAAGGCCGGTTGCTCTCATACCATGTCTATGTGGTGTGGGAGGTTAAAAATCCGTTGGGTTGGTAAAAGTGTAGGCTCAGGCTTTCTATCGACCAGCAATGGAGAGGGGAAGACCAGTGGTCTGTGACTGGGATTTCCCCTGCTTGGGACAACTAATGTACCAAAAAAATGAAGACAAAAATGAGAGACAAATAAGTGTTCACACTTCCTGTCTACCATTCGCTATATCACTATATTACGACGCATAGCGATATAGCGATATAGCGAATGGTAGACAGGAAGTGTGAACACTTATTTGTCTCTCTTTTTTCTTCTTTTTTTTTTGGTACATTAGTTGTCCCAAGCAGACGACTGGTCTTCCCTACTCCACTGCTGGTCGATAGAAAGCCCAAGCCTACACTTTTACCGACCCAAGTTTTTTTTAACCTCCCACACCACATAGACATGTGGGGGCAGCTGTCACTCAACCCCAGCTGCAGGTGGTGTCCATAATATATGCAGGATGGCTGGGTGTGCTTGTCCATCGGCCCCGTGGTAACAGGTAGTTGCAGACAATCACAATACACATATATTAAAATGCTCTTCCCCTCCACTTGCATTCTTTCTGGTGCATGGAGGGAACATTTCCATAATAATTAACTGTCTCTTAAATATGAACATCAGATCACAATCTCGGTCACTATGTGTTAATAATACCTTTCCACATAGGCGCTTATGTCACAACGCGAGTGGGCACCCATTGCTTCTCTGTCACATAATCATGGTCCCGACTCCGTCGCCCGAGAATAATATTGTTCTTTGCCAATATATAAATCCGAACCGAAAGTCCGTATATTTTACAAGGGGATGCTTACAGTTGGATAGGCTTTATCTATAAAACAGAACTGAAACTGGCTTAGATTCATGAATAATTAAAGCTGCATAGTCTGATGAAAACATCAAATTTGTCAAAACCGAAACAATTATCTAGGTTTTATTCTACATATCTAACTTAGAGATACTGATGCACTTTTAAAACATTTGTTGCCATATAGATGGGGATACTGCGGCAATTTAACAGAACCTCCTACTGCAGAAGTCTATGGTGTCAGGATTTTGGCATGTTTGCCAAAATTAATTTTGCATGTTTGCACTTCAAACAACAGGCAGCAAAAAACTAAAGTAAATGGTACACTCTCAGACCAACAAACTATCACCTGTGGTGTACCCCAAGGATCAGTCCTGGGACCACTGCTATTTATACTATACATAAATGACCTAGACAAATGGCTGGACACAGAATGTCTCCGGCTATATGCGGATGACACTGTTATATATGCAGAAGGAAGCACAGTAGAGGAGGTAGCTACCAAACTGAACAACCTCCTGCTAAAACTGGACAGCTGGTGTGAATCCAATAAAATAACCATCAATGCAAATAAATCTAAAACAGTACTCTTATCACATACAGCAATCACAGGAAGAAACCTACAATGCACACTAGGAAACCAAACACTGGAAAGTGTAAATCACTACAAATACCTAGGCCTAGAACTGGATAGCCAGCTAAACTACAATCTGTGTTTAACAAAAATCATACAAAAAGTAAATCACAAACTATGGCTATTTGCTAAACTAAGAAACTATATGACACAAGATATGTCAATAAAAATCTTCAAAGGCATAGTACTCCCCTACTTTGACTATGGGGATGTAATCTACATGGGTGCTAAAAAAGAGCTACTAAAAAAATTGCAGATACTACAAAATAGGGCCTTGAAAATATGCCTGAAAGTAGACAAACTACACCCCACTTATGACCTACACAAAAGAACTAAAGTAAAGCTACTAGAAAACAGAAGGATAATCCACCTAAAAACATTAGCATATGGATATAGCCAAGACATTAAGCGTCTAACCCAACCACTAAGGGACACCAGAGCAAGCAAGGCACCACTACTAAGACAGACCAGAAGCCAGATCAAAGCCCATGAAAGGAGCACACTGGAAATGGCCGCCAAGGCATGGAATGCGCAAACGGTGAAAGAAAGACAAATCCCTGATCTAAAAACGAACAAAAAATATCTGTGCAAAATAAAAATTGGGAAGCCCAACTGAACTGCACCACAAGGGGGCAGGTGATATGTCACGGCCCACCAACTGGACAGCCCAGGGTGGGATAACCGTAAATATAAAAGCCAGATAACATATCCAACAACAATATAAATCAAATCAATTTCAAACAAACATAACTCAACCACCTATTACGTACAAGCCTATGGACATGTAAATAAAATAGGCTAGTTTAGAATTAAGTAGAAAAAAGCGGAAAACTCTTCCCAAGAAAACCCCAAAACACTAACATAGAACCTTAAGAAAACAACTAACATAGTAATAAGAATAGAACAAAAATACAATGCCAAGAGGGCCCCAAAAAAACTAACATAGGCTAATAAACGTACCAACAGATCTATCTGCTACTGAAATTCAGACAATCAAATAACCTATCAGCAGCTACTGTTTGCTAAGACAACACCAACACTACAGCTGGCCAGCATTGAAAACAAGCCTGGGTACCCAGGCTTACATGCTATTGACAGAATAAATACAGCCTCAATAAAAGAAATTAATAAAAAAAAATTAAAAAAATCTCTCAAAAGTTAGCCTTTTAAAATAAAAGCTACTTCAAACTAAAGTAAAGCACCAGTCACACATACCCGGATCAGGGGCCGGACGAGCCCCGAACTGCCATCCGCGGTGGTCTGGGGCGATCCGGGGTGATCTGTGGCTCGTCCGTGGCTCGTCCATGCCGACGCCCCCCGATCCGGCCTGATCCGTGGCTCGTCCGGCGGCGTCCGAACTCGGCCCCGGATGTCTTAAAATGTTTAAAACATCCGGGGCGGTCCGGGGGATTTTGCTATCCGGGCTCAATCCAGCCTGGTCCGGGGGTGGTCCGGGAGTGATCCGGCTATTCCGGGGGTGGTCCGGGGTGGACCGGGCCTGTCCGGGGGTGGTGCGGGGTCATTTTGAGTCATGGTTTGACCCGGACCATCCCCGGACCATCCCCGGACTACCCACGGCCTAGACACGGACCACTCCCGGACAGCCGGGGGTGGTCCGGGATAGTCTGGGGGTGGTCCGGGATAGTCCGGGGGTGGTCCGGGATAGTCCGGGGGTGGTCCAGAGCAGTCCGGGGGTGGTCCGGCCTCGTCCAGGTTAGCCAGGGGCCGGTCCGGCCCAGTCCGGGCTCGTCCGGGGCCGTTCCGGGGGGCAGTCCAGGGGTGGTACGGGGCAGTCCGGGGCACTCCGGCCTTTAGTCCGAGGCTCGTCTGGGAAAGTGTGACTGCGAGGCAAAAATCGACGAAAACAGTGATTTTATACGTGGCGGTCCGGGACAGTCCGGGCCGTTGGTCCATGGTTGGTCCGGCTCAAAATCCGGGGCTCGTCCGGCTATGTGTGACTGGGGCTTAAGGAAGATTATAACGATGAACCTCATTATAGTCATCTCAGAAAATGACAGAAACTCAAAAGAATCGGACTCTACAACCTAACTCATAGAGACCGCCTAAAAAGAACTTCACTGCAACAGAGAGTTCCCGAGGAAAGAACTACAAAGCCTACTTTGGCCGATACTAGTAATAGTGAATTTGAAGTCCTTTGACTATATCATAATATATCCTATGAAATTTTATGCAGCCCTTCATGCATGATACACCGGACGCATTGGGCGAATCGGTAGAGCCCAGGCCTGCCGTGCGGAAGATTGGGAGTTCGATTCCCAGTGGAGTCAAACCAATGACACACAAGTGATACTTGTCGCTTCCTAGCCTAGCGCTCAGTTTTAATAGGATAGGGCAAGGACTGGTTAGCTCAGTGTCAGGATAATATGACTGAGTGGGGTATCATGTCATGGTGCTGGTGGCCTGATTTCCCAGTGGGCAGCACTATGAAGTCACCATGAGTGTGCACTGTCACAAGTCAGTTCCTGTCCTGATATGACCTTAGATGTTGTCAGGACGTAAAGCTCCAACAACCAACCAGCCCCATGTAACCGCTTCGCTCAGCTAGAACGAGTACACTGCCCACTGCAAGTATCGGACCGTGTCATATGAGGTCAGAAAGTTCCCGTCCAATACGCATGTGCAGTTTGTTCCTAAGGGGGAATCCAAACTTGTCAACATTTTCACTACCCGTCCAGATATGACCTTAGATGTTGCTAGGACGTAAAATTCCAACAACCAACTAATCATGCAGGGTATAACAGAATGGGCTATTTGAGTATAATTGAGTGTAAATTGATTTGACACAAGTACAAAAAAAGACATATGAGTAACATACAGTTTATTAGATGTTTATTTGAACGTCTTTAACAAAATACTCCCAGAGGACAGCCACACACCCATGCAACAGCGTCAAGTAAGTTGCCATGGTAACTACCGTTCTTCACAATGATAACATCGATATACCATGACAACCGAGTGAGAAATACACCTATAGTGTTTTGGTTGAGATACTGCGTCAGAAAAATTAAAAATAAGAAAAGCTTGTTTGCCACTATACAGACAAAGAAACTTATTTATTTTGGCCACATCATTCGTCAGAGTTCAATATACCGTACATTGTTGGAAGGGAAGGTGAATGGCAGCAGAGGGAGAGGAAGACCAAGAACATCATGGCTTACAAATATTTCACAGTGGACAGGCTTGAATTATTCACATTCTATCAGAACAGCACACCATCGGGACAAGTGGAGAACCATTGCATCCAACCCTCGACTAGAGGAGCGAACTATTTATTGATTGACTGCGACAGTAATCGTTCATTAATCCACTTATTGAATGGTAACACAGTCAGACAGTTTAAAAATTAGATTACATAATACCCCAGTCACACTATGCCTGCATTCGTTTACAACCACTTTGTAACCGTTTTGCGAGCATTTTGCGACCACCTTACGACCAGTCGCCGACCATTTCAGGTCGTTTTGGTCACAAGGAGGTTGCAGCTGCTGTACCTGCAACCTCCTTGCGACCAGAGCGGTCGCCAACTAGTCGCTGAACAGTCAGCGACTGCTCGGGGAGCGCCGCACCAGGAGCGTGAGAACTTTGGTCGCCAACCAACCCCCTAAGCATTGGCGACCGCTCTGCTTTTTGGTCGCAAGGTGGTCGCAAGCGAACGCTGGCCGTAGGGTGACATGCATAATTTAAAAACATTTATATGTTAAAGATCACCGAGACTTTTTGCAATTGCAACTTATTGGGAGAGCTATCTGAGTTGTTCATGTTTCCATGGTGACTGTGTGACACAAATTCACAACTCATGAATAATTCACAATGCAAATTTTAACTGTAGTACTTGTACACTACAGTGGTACCTGTACACTACAGTAGTACCTGTACACTACAGTAGTACATGTGTACTACAGAAGTACATGTACAGTAGTACCTGTACAGTACAGTAGTACATGTACACTACAGCAGCACCTGTAAACTATAGTAGTATCTGTACACTACAGGAGTACTTGTACACTACAGTGGTACCTGTACACTACAGTTGTACCTGTGTACTACAGTCGTACATGTACAGTACAGTGGTACCTGAACACCACAGTGGTACCTGTAAACTAAAGTAGTATCTATACACTACAGTAGTACTTGTACACTACAGTAGTACTTGTACACTTCAGTGGTACCTGTACACTACAATAGTACTTGTACACTACAGTAGTACATGTGTACTACAGTAGTACATGTACAGTACAGTAGTATCTGTACAGTACATTAGTACATGTACACTACAGCAGTACCTGTAAACTACAGTAGTATCTGTACACTACAGTAGTACTTGTACACTACAGTGGTGCCTGTACAATACAGTAGTACATGTACACTACAGTAGTACATGTACAGTACAGTGGTACCTGTACACCACAGTGGTACCTGTAAACTACAGTAGTACTTGTACACTACAGTCATACATGTACACTACAGTAGTACCTGTGCACTACAGTATAACTGTACAGTACAGTAGTAGATGTGTACTACAGTCCTACATTTACACTACAGTAGTATATATACACTAGACTCATACTTGTACACAACAGTAGTATATGTACACTACAGTAGTATATATACACTAGAGTCGTACTTGTACACAACAGTAGTATATGTACACTACAGTGGTACCTGTACACTACAGTGGTACCTGTACACTACAGTAGTACATGTACACTACAGTAGTATATATACACTAGAGTCATACTTGTACACAACAGTAGTATATGTACACTACAGTGGTACCTGTACACTACAGTGGTACCTGTACACTACAGTGGTACATGTACACTACAGTAGTACTTGTGCACTATCGTAGTACCTGTAGCTACAATATAATTTGTCTTCCTTGTGATCGGTGAACCCCTGCCAGTTGAAAACAATTTTTCATTATACAACCTCTTTATGTCTCATCTGACTACCCCGTACTCCCCCCACCACAGAAGAGGACACCCGCTATGCTAGGACAACAATGATCTGGATGCAGAGTTGTCCTTTTAAAATGAGTACTATAAGTTTCTTCTCAACTGACCAGTGGCGACTTTCTTTATCCTAACGGGAGAATATGATGGTTTCTTTCTGCCCTCTAGCGGGAGATACCAACACCAAGTCCCGTCGGCCATCATACATTAAAAGGGGTTACATCCAGACCGATAGCGACTCCGGATATAGGCCTGCACTTCCGGTGTAGTATTTTACCGCCGGAGTATTTACACTATCAAGACAATAACGTGTAAGAGTTCAAAACGATGACATTGAGTGCTGGTGAGTGCATCTGGGTGTGCAATGTGACCAGACACTTGGAACATCATACATTTACAGTAAAACCTCTCTAACCGACCACCTCCACAGATCGACCACTCCCCTATATCGATCGCTTTATTTGGGTCCCAAATAATCGCCCATACAATACCATTGTAAAGATTTTTTTCAAAACTCTTTAATCTAAATCGACGACCTCCCTAAATGGACCATTTAAAGGCCATGGTCGGTCGATTTAGAGAGCTTTTACTGTATATCCATGGTTAGCAAATCAAACAGGATTATGCAACTTTTTGCTTATTATTTACATCTAAGAGGTATTTGAATTAACCCAATGTGCTTGAATTAATCCTGGGGTTGAGATGGATTATTGGGTTAGGTCAGAGGTGTTGTGCATTGTACACATCTCACAATTCATCCACTCACACAGAACAGCTCCTAATCCTTATTGCATCCAACCATCCTTCCAAACTTTATATACAAGTTTACTTATTTGGTTTTGTGCTAAAGTGAAAATTTACACATTTACACTATGCATGTGGCCAAACTTTTTTTCAACTGATTTTTCAACTTTTTTCTTGTAAGTCATAACCTTGTCTGCTTAACAGTAATCAATAAAATCTTGTTTGACTATGTTTTATATGTTAAAATGAGGTTCTGGATGTGGCTTTGATTTTCATGTTACACGAGTGATATTAATGTATTGCTCAATTTGTATAAGAATTTTTAAGATCTAATTCAAAAAGTGAAATTCATTTTTGTCAACTCTGACATATGCACAACATGCAAACCTTCATAGGACATTGAATTAGGCTATTATTTGGAAGGTTTTTTGCTGTTATTTGGAAGTTTTCACTTTTGGTTTCATGTCACACTTTCGTGCCCAGTTTTAAAGAATGACCCATATATGTGTATATATGTATATATATATATATATATATGTATATATATATACATATATCTCTTACAATCAGTCACTTCATATAATATCAATCGGTCATACAATCAAATCACAAGAACATCAATGGTACCTGTCCCTCCTTCAGGAACACATTGCTTTCCTGTTAACAGAATTCATGCAATTATGCAATGTTCTTCAGGCTAAGCTCACATTTATATATTAATTGACAATTAGTGTCAATGATTGTCAGTATAAACTGCTCTATATCTAGGCCCGCCCTGCGCTGGGACCATGGCAGACTTGAATTGTACTACTGTAGTGTACATGTGCTCAATGACATTATGTGGCTATTGTTAATAAATGTTATGCTTTTACTAAACCCATCAACGTCTTAGTTCACGCCCTCAAACTAAAGCTAAGATTCTATATATGTGGTATGTGGCATGCCATTCGCACCAATCGGTCCATTGAGCGATCCACTTTGTCGCATTCGCATTCGCATCCGGACATATGGAAGCGCCACCTTACATGCTTTTCCATTTTTTGTTGCATTCGCATACCGCATATATGGAATCTTAGCTTAAAGCAAAATGCAGCATTTATATTATGAAGGCCCGGTCACATACACGTTAGTGGACGTAGTTGAACATAGTGGAGGCTAAAGTAGTTGAACGTAATTGAACGTACCGGCATCCATACTTCTCCGTCATGCTAACTTGGTAATAACATGGGTGGGCCTTGAGTTTCGATTTAATCGTTCTACATGTTCAAAAGAGTATGTTAGAGGCTAACATACTGTGGTGAAGTCTCCGTACTCTTAATGTACTCTAGCATACTCCAGCATACTTGGACATAGTTGAAGGTAGTTGACCATAGTGGAGGCCAACGGATGTTGAATGTACCCGCATCTGTGCCATAACGTATTTATCCATACCTGCCATACCTTTTCACTGTAGTTTAACATACTTACACCACGTTTGACCCACGCTAATCTATCCTATGTTCAACTACGTTGAACTTCATTCACTAACGTGTATGTGACCACGGTTTGAGGCATGGACAAACCTAAAGTTGGTGGTTCTCAGTTACTGGACTATATATATCTGAAAGAATCTTAAGGAAATCTTGGAGGTAATTAGTAGTACAATACTGTTTTCAGATTTCTTTTTGTACTTCTCTAATACTGATTTTGTAGGCTGTTTATCATATAAAAAAGCTGGTTAAACCAACGTCGGTTAATCCAAAGTATCGGTTAATCCAAACAAAATTGTCGGCCCCATGAAACTTCCGGTACAGTTAAATCAAACTTTCATTTGGTTTTAAGGTCATCTGAGACTTTTTTTATATGATAAAGCAATCTTCATAGAACTAAGCAGTTTCTATGTTATGCTTAGTTCTATGAAGATTGCTCATTGAGCTGTTACTGGTGTATTTTTCAACTTCCCCCCCGGGAATCTGAAAACGTTTTTAACTTCCCTCCGGGGAAATTTAAAACGTTTTCAGATTCCTGGGGGAACAGTTTTCAGATTCCTCCCCCTATTTTCAAATTCCCCCCTCCGGGAATTTAAAATTGTTTAAAAAACTTTAAAAAACTTTTAAATTTCAGACCTATAATATTTTTTTCTTAACCATCTTGGACACTTTTTGTGTCATTTGTGGTTAAATATGTTTTATTGTACTAGTAATAATTTCCATTATGCTATTCTCTGTATATTATAATATTTGTCATGAAAAATAACAAAAAATAACAAAAATAAAGAGAATTCCCCAGAAATGGGGGGGGGGGGAGGGAAAGTTAAAACGAGGAAGGGAATTTGAAAACGTTTTCAAATTCCCCTGGGAGGAATTTTAAAACGTTTGCAAGTTCCCAGGGGGGAACTTGAATATGGGGGTAATTTGAAATCTTTACACCGGCAATACCAGGCCAAATATTTAAACAAAGGTGGTTCCCCCTGCAGTGAATAGTTAGTCCCTTCTATGTGGCAATACATGCTTAATAAATACACCAGTATCTAAGTTAGATATGCAGAATCAAATATTGGTAAGTAGTGTCTTGGTTTCGGAAATTTGATGATTCATCGGACTATGAGGCTTTAATTTGACCTTCAAGTTGCCCCCCCCCCCACCATTTTAAAGTTGCATAGTCCGATGGTTTTGAATTTTTGTATTTTTTCGAGATAAATATATTAGATCGATCACTAGTATCTACTTTACATTAGTTCAAAGTTACTTTTATTTTAAATGGTAAACTTTTGAGATATTTTGAGTGCAAGCACGGAAAATTAGTTTTGGCAAGCTTGCCAAAACTCGGACACCATAGACTTCTGCAGTAACAGGTTCTGTTAAATTGACTCATTAGTGCCTTCTACGCAGAAACAAATGCTTAATAAGTGCATCAGTATCTAAGTTAGATATGTCAAATCAAATCCAGATAATTGGTTTGGTTTTGAAAATTTGATATTTCATCGGACTATGCAGCTTTAGGTAATGGTACGTAAATCTTACGAAAGTTGAAATACTGATATGCTGACACATTTCTAACAGCAAACAAAAAATATCAGAGGTGGGCGATTTTCCAGGCACGGGCGGGGACGATCAACAATATAATTATTTTTATTTAGCCTTAGTTCGATCACTGCCAACAGAGGGCAGGTTGGTGGATACAACCTTTTCTACAGAGGATGCAGCACAGAGAACTAACTGCTATCCTTGTGATTTCTGCCACATCCATCAGAGGTCGAAATGGTAGTGGAAATCCTTTATAGAGTAAGGCAGGTACAACTGATTCCAACTGCAATGGCTCGCTAATGGGGGACATTTGGCGTAGTTAATTTTTCCGACACTTGGTGGCGCGTCGGTACTAGTGGGCCTAAACGGCCATTGAGTTTGCCGATACGCGCAGTTCAAAACGTCAATTTTATTCAAAATTAATAGAAATTCAGAACCCTAACCTTATCAATTTAATGTAATCTGTTTGTTGAATATATTTTCTATATGAATTCCAAACGGTTTGTATTTAAGTGGTGTATTTTTAGAGATATTTCACTTTTTCTATATGAAGATTGCTCACTGCCATTGACAATGCATTGAGTTTGCCGGTATGCGCAGTGCAAAACGTTTATTTTATTCAAAATTAATAGAAATGCAGAACGATAGCCTTATAAATTTAATATAATCTATTGGTTGAATATGTTTTCTATATGTGTACCAGACAGTTTGTTTCTAGGTGGTGTCGTTCTAGAGATATTTTACTTTTACTGTATGAAGATTGCTCATAGTGACAGTGTGCCGTTTAGGCCCACTGGTTCAGTGGCGACGCGAACGGCAGGAATTTGAACTAAAAAGTCGGAGGTACCCCATTAAAGCTAATGAATAGACATTCCACAGAAGATGTATACACAGTGCCCTGCTGCCCAATGCAGTTCTTGCCATTGTCACCAGAGGGCGGGTTGTGGTCTATTAGAGTAAAATAATGAAAAATATAAATAGTTACGCTGCCATTTTGTCAGGTGCAAGTACAAAACTAAGGCGTTCCTCCCCATAAACAACTAATCTGAAATATCTAATATTAATGTTTATTGTAAGATACAGTACAACCCCGTTAAACCAAGCTCGGTTAAACCAAACGATCGGTTAATCCAAACTTTTTTCAGCGGCCCGGAAAAATACTACCATTTATCACATAAAAAAGGTGGTTAAACCAAAGTCGGTTAATCCAAAGTTTCGGTTAATCCAAACAAAATTGTCGGCCCCCATGCCACTTCCGGTACAGCTAAACCAAACTTTCATTTGGTTTTAAGGTCATCTGAGACTTTTTTATATGATAAATGGTAGTATTTTGCCAGGTCGCCGAAAATCTTTTGGATTAACAGATCGTTTGATTTAACCGAGGTTGGTTTAATGGGGTTAAACTGTATATACATAAAGAACAATAATCATAGTGTCCACATACATTGTACATTCATAATGCAGCCCCGTTTTTGCCAAAGCCAAGTCAAAGTCAAAGCTCGGTTAAACCAATGATCGGTTAATCCAAACAAATCTCTAGGGTCCCTTCAAGTTTGGTTTAACGGGGTTATACTGTATAAGGTTTATATAGGCCTACATCGAGGGGTCTTATACTTAGCTGTGCCGATATTCACTTGAACAGTTTGATATCGGAAACAGCTATAACCCCGCTAAAGTGTTCAAAAGTCATGTCATGTGCTAAATAATTTCCTCTGTGTCTGCATAAGTTTGATTTAACTTCTTGTTTTAAATCAACTTAAAAAATAATAAATCGATGAATATAGGATCGGAACAACAGACAATCAGGGTAGCAAAGTCCGTATGTAAATTTGGTATCAAGGTATGATAAAAGCTCCTTATACTTGCTACCGTAAATCTGCACATTCTTTATGCCTAGGTCACAAATGTTGCGGTCGCCATATGGTGCTGTGGTCTGCGGTGTCTTGCGGTTTATCTATTAACGAATCGTACGGTCACCGCACAATCCCGTTCGTTAAATCGTCGACTTGATACATTGTTTCCACACTGACAACTCTTTTTTATTGACCTACTTTTGTGAATAGTTAAAGTCGCCGGTTATACCTCACCCAGATACAAACGAATCCAGCATCAAAAGCTCTCCAAACATACCTTTGCTTATTTTGTTCAGTTCATGCCACTGAACATGTGGGAGGAGAGTTGAGGTCTGTGATGTATGACATCATAGGTGGGATTCCATCATCACATGACCTAGAGGGGTTCCCCACAAACAGGGGAAGCCATGGCAACCACCAAGATGGCAGCCACAGCAAGCTCTAAATTCAACTTTTAAAGTCTATTAATCTACATGATTTAATCAATTATTCACACAAAAAGTAGCTGGTTATGATAAATAAACCTTTGAACTTTATATTAATTATTTTAGATTACAATTTCTAACATTTATTTCTCTATATGGTTGTCTAAAAGTGTCAGTGCTGCTGGACTAAATAAAAGACAACAGAAGCAAGCAATGTCAGCACTCTTCCCTCCCCCCCCCCCCCCCCCCCCCCACCATATGGAGTTGCATAAACTGAAAACAGGCAAACGAATGCTTGGAGAGCATTTGTCGGAGTACGGGTCGTCTCTCAGCGACCTATAGCTGGTCCATTTAATATATTGAATATTATTTTTATGATATGTATATTAATCATAATGAAAAATTGGATGTGATGAACATCTTATAAAATCATACAGTGACGAACCGAACAGTAAAAACCTGTGTCCTTGCGGTATTACGATTTTCTGAAGTTAAGATAACTTCAACTTTAAAAAAAACGCAACCCCTTGCAGTGAGCAAAAAAAAACGCGTGGTTGCCGTACGGCCACCGTATCTAACCGTCCAGTCGCCACACGGTTTTGCCGATGTGGCGACTTATGGCAGCATCGTGACTTAGGCATTTGTGACTTGGGCATTATGAATGTCATATATGCACAGGTGTTTATAAATAGCAATTTTTCTTTGCATAATACCTATTCATTTCCAATAGATATTAGGCCAGAGAACGTGTATATATACACGTTCTCTGATTAGGCCTACATAAATTGTCATATTGAATGAAATAAAGCATTTAGGAAAGAAGTGTTTATTTCATAGCCAAAGGGATTACTCTGACACACACTGCATATCGTTGGGATATTAGAATGTCTTCAACAGAATAGTAGTATAATACAACAAAACCATTAACCTAAAGACTTCCATGCCTCCCAATAGAGGGCGCACCCAAATATTTCTAAATATTATTCCCTATTCACCGAAGTCATCAAGTAGACATGTCATTTACCTCATCAAGGAGCTGTGTCGCTATCACCATGGTTATCTCATGACTGCATCATAAAGTGTATTTAAGCAACCTTTGATGACATTATGAAACTTGACATATTTCAACGGTGGTCATTTAGCGACATTCTGAAGCGTTATTTGGTAAATAGATCATCAGGGCTGTCATCGATTATCACGATCTGGACCATTCGAATCATCCCGGTGTCGCAGTTTCCGCCGTTCGCCAGTTTCCGTGGTACGCATCGCTTCTGCGCATGCGTCAAAATCTAACAGCATCGTCACTAACCCTATAAATTTAATATAATGTTTTTGGTAAAGATGTTTTCTATATGTGTACCACACGATTTGTTTCTAGGTGGTTTGTTTTTAGAGATATTTCACTTTTTCTGTATTTTTTGTATGAAGATTGCTCACGACCATTGACAATGCCTTGAGTTTGACAGTATGCGCAGTGCAAAACATTAGTTTTATTTAAAGTTAATAGAAATCAAGAACCCTAACCTTATAAATATAATATAATCTTTTTGGTAAAGATGTTTTGTATATGTGTACCAAGCGATTTGTTTTTAGGTGGTGTGGTTTTAGAGATATTTCACTTTTTCTGTATTTTCTGTATGAAGATTGCTCATGGCCATTGACAATGCATTTGCGTGTATGCGTACCGCGGAAACTGGCGGACAGCGGAAACTGCGACACCGGTCGTCAGAATTTCAAATGACAAATAGAACACATCGAGGTGTACCTAAAAAAAACATGGGCCTTGCTGTCGTTATATTGGTTATTTAAAAAGAGAACAAACCTTAGGTTAATCCCGACATTTTTTTCCGCCCCGAGCACATTCGTTTATGCAACCCGAGTTTGTATGATCTGCGAATGTGCAAAAAAACGAGAAGGGTCCACAGCGAGGAAAGGAGGAAAAATGGGTGACCACTGTCCCAAATTGAGCCATACCCTTGCATGAATAGTTTCCCATTCTTTAAGTCCTGATATTGTGTGATTTAAACAGAAGTTGATGTAGATAAATTTAAAATATACTTCAAGCACTTTAATCTGTGCAAAAGATACATATATATGTGTAACTATATCTGAAAAAGAAACTACTAACAAAAATAATGGACGTATTGGATAATTTAAGCCAATCAGAGTTGTCCTTTTCGATTGCAAATGGCCGCCCGTTATGGGGACGCCATTTGCAATTTTAAAAAACAGCTCTGATTGGCTGACACTCAGAGCTGTTCTCAGCCAATCAGAGCTGTTCTTTTCAATTACAAATGGCAGCCCCCATGAAGGTGGCCATTTGCAATAGAGAAGAACGGCTCAAACAAGTTCAAATGTGTCTGGTCGTCCCTCTCCTTTCAGCGCTGAATATGCTTATGAAAAAAAACATGTTGGGATGATCATAGATGATTAATCGATGTCGGCCCAGATTATCCGGAAACAGAACAACATATTTACACCTTCACCATTGAAGAGCTCTCCACGCAGTGAATTTCACACCTTCTCCGCCATTTCTGAAGAGTGCTCCCGTCCTGTGATTGTTTTTCTCCCCACCTTCTTTGCTTTCTTTTCTTGTAAGTTTCAAAGTAATGCAGCTGCATGTTAAAGTTCGGGCGATGTTTTGTATGTTTAAAGTTTGGTGAAACTAGAAATTGAAAATAATTCTCTCTTTCTTTTGTCTTGTTAAAGGGTAGATAAAAGGTTCAGAGGTGAATTACAACCCTCTGTAAAGTTGGAGAAAATGTGTCTCACTGTTCATGGCCTTATTTTGGCATTCCTACCTTATGTTCATTAAAATCCGATTGCATATGTTTCTCTAACATATATGCCTACTTTCCAGAGTGTTCAAATCACATATCTAGGCATAACGACACAAAGTCAGTTTGAATGGACAGAGTCCATGAGATAAATATGCCATGTTTGAATTAACTGATTCTCATACCTCACTTCCTGTTGGGAGTCAGCCAGGGAGCATTCACAGAAGAGAATTGACTACATCACGGTTCCGACTGCGCATGCGCTGAAAACGGCGTTGGGAGCAAAGCAAAGACATACGCCCATTGAGTTTGCCAATGCGCGCAGTGAAAAACGTTAGTTTTATTCAAAAATAATAGAAATCCAAAACCCTAACCGTATCAATTTAATATAATCTTTTTGTTAAACATGTTTTCTATATGTGTTCCAAGCGGTTTGTCTCTAGGTGGTGTAGTTTTATCAATATTTTACTTTTTATGTATGGAGATTGTTCACTGCCATTGACAATGCATTGAGTACTCTAGCTATGGCTCTAACACTAGTCTGAGTGCCTAGATCTTTCTAAATCTAAATGCACATGGCATAAAATGTGCTGATTATATTGATGTAAATGCAATGCTGGATAAAAGATTAATATCTTAATTTATTATATATATTTTTTTAGTTAGTATTCTATGTTTCAAACAAGAGCTGAGATGAGCTGAAACTAACACATTTGATAGCTGCACCCAGTGTATGAGCATGTGCCATGTGCTTTTGGGGGAGGGTTGTTTTGCTCTGATGCATCCCGCAATGCACCGCGCCGCTGGAACCGTGATGTAGTCAATTGTATTCAAATATAAAAAACTGAAGATTTATCCCTTTTTAAAAGTGTTGAAAATATCTGCCAACTTCATAATTTCCAATGTTTACATCAAATTGAATATTACCCTTGAACCTCTCAACTTCCTATCACTTTACCACAATGGCCGCCATGTGGATACATGTTCTGTTCGTTCAAAATTTAAAGTTCATTCATCTACTGGATTAATCTACTAATTAATCAGTTCAATCGTAAATATATCAAAGTATGTGAAGAATATATTGTGCTTTTTAGATTAACAATTTATGTGCTCATTTCATTTACCCACATTTTCTCCACTTTTTACATAGGGTCATTCTTGACCCCTACTTGGGCTACTGTAGTATGGGGTGAATCTTTTATGTAGGGGAGAGGAACTAATCTATTGCTGAATGAGTTAACGCATGTAGGGGCGTAGCTAGGCATACGCGCGTACGCAAAAATGTCCACATCGTTTTGTCAACAACAAAAATATAAAAATAATAAAGAGAGAGAGAGGGGGTTACTTAGATATGATTTCATATTCGGAAGGGTGTGACGCCATAAGCGGCCCCCTAAACCCCCTGCCAAAATTAGGAGTACACATCGTTAAAGGTCTAGCTACGCCCCTGGCATGGACAGTCAGATTTTAAACAACACAACCCAGCTCTTAGGGCAGACCAATATGCTATTTTCCTTAGCACCCAGGTAAATATCTTACAATATAAATCCAATCCATACAGGTGAGTACACGTATGGTTTTGAAGAACATCTACTATCTATGTACAGTATGTCTGATCAGCGAACAGCTACAACCTCCAACAATGCCTTGTCATTTGCAGTTAGTCCTTCATTCATCCATTATTCCATACACATGATAAACTAGTAAATCCATTAAAAAACTAGTAGGCCAAATTAACTTAACATGTTAAAAAAAGAACTCGTCAATGAAAGAAAATACCCCAAAATTAATGCCCCAGTCAGACGAGGCCTGCATTCGCTGGCGATCGATCTGCGAGGATTTTGCAATTAAATTACGACCATCTTACGACTAATCGGCGAGTGCTCTGCGAGTGATCGCCGACTGATCGGCAACCATTTCAGACCTTTTTGGTCACAAGAAGGTTGTCGCTGCAGCACCAACAATCTCCTTGTGACCTCTGGCGTCTCCACCGATCGCCGACTGGTCGGCGCCGATCGGTGACCATAGTAGCTGTACTCAAGTATCACACGAGGCCTGCGTTCGCTTACAATCGATTCGCGAACATTTTGCAGTTAAATTACGACCACCTTACGACTAATTGCCGAGCGATCGCCGACCGATGCGATGTTGCGTGTGTACGATGACGTCACAATGTCGCCTGGTTGACATGGCGACGTATTAAATAGTTTGTAACAAATTGTTTCAATTTTGTCGCAAGATCGCAGACTTTTGGTCGTGGATCGATCGTAAGCGAACGCAGGCCATCGTGTGACTGAGGCTTAAACAGAAATGTGAGTGTGTGTATTAAATGGCTGTCACACATTACCGGATTGGGAGAAACGGACAGAAACTGAACAAAGTCCGGTTTGTGTCCTATCAAGTTTTGAACATGCACAAAACTAGGAACGGATGCCGCCGAATTGACGTCTACGGTTCTTGCTCGGTTTGAGTTTGTTTCGTCCGTTGTCTGTCTGTTGGCTGTCCGTTTCATGTCCATTCGTAGACCCGATGTCGCAATACTTTGACACATTTTAATACATTTTGATACTTATCACCACCGGACTAGACAATTCTGTCCATTGCTCAATCCGGTGATGTGTGACAGCCGCTTTAACCATTAATTCATTCACTATTTTATACTTTAAAAATATTGGTCTTCATGGGGGGGGGGGGGGGGGGGAGATATTTGTTGTTGTTGATTATATTCGCATAATATACCATCAATCGTAGTAAGGTAGTTACTCCCGCAGCCCCGTACGGGTATGAGTGAATATTTGATCTAGTGGTACTAGTAGTAAGGAAGTAAACACTTCATGATTGGAAAGATGATAACATCACGTTTGGCTGGTTACAAGCTGTACACTAATCTATGCGACACATCTATATATGAAGAGTTCAGGTGCAAAACCGCGTAGTCGCCAATCCAAAAATGTAATTAAAGTAAGATTTCTACCTGAAAATAATTTTAATTCTCACTAATTCCACTTTTCTTGTGACATCATGATTGTGGAGCAATGAACAAAAATATAGGAACATGAAAAAGGTTAAAGGTGTGATTCCGACATTAATATCCAATTTTGGATTGGCGCTTAGGGGGTTTTGTGCCTAAACTCTTCATATTTCCAAACAATTTTGGCAAAAGTCTGTGTATTTTTTTTCGGGCACCAGAGTAAAGAACATGTGGTTTTCATAGGGCAATACTTGCATACTTTGGCCTATATTTGTTTCAATTTGTGGCGAATATAATATATTATTCACAAGCAGTATCATATTGAGGAAGGTCTTAACATATTGACCTAAGTGTGTTAGTTATAGAGATCCACCTCCTACCGAGACCAGACGGGATGGCCGAATGAGTTGAGCGTCCGTCTCCCATTTTGGTAGATCGTGCGATTTGATTGGTTGGTTGCTGGAGTTTTGTCATGGCAACATCTAAAGTCATATCAGGACGGGTATCGACTTGTGACAGTGCACTCTTGGAGACTTTATAGTGCTGCCCCACTGGGATACAGGCTATCAGAACCATAACCTGATAGCCCACTCAGTCATATTATCCTGACACCGAGCCAACCAGTCCTTGCTCTCTCCTAATAATGCTGAGCGCCTGGCCAGGAGGCGACAAGTATCAATTGTGTATGTCATTGGTTTGACTCGACCTGGCATTGTATTCCCGACCTTCCGCATAGGAGGCCTGCGCTCTACTGATTCGGCCAAAACTTCTGGTACCATGGACTTTGAACCCACATGTTTGAACCCTGGTCGCATCAAACCAATGACATAAAAATTGATACTTTGTTGCTCCTAGCCAGGCGCTCGGCATTATTAGGATAGGGCAAGGACTGGTTGGCTCAGTAGCAGGATAATGTGACTGCGTGGGATATCAGGTCAGGGTGTTGCTGGCCTGGTCTCCCAGTGGGGCAGTACTATAAAGTTGCCATGAGTGCGCAGTCACAAGTCTGTACCCATCCTCATCTGACTGTAGATATTGCTAGGACGTAAAACTCCAACAACCAACCTCCTACCGCCCTTCACCCACTTTTACATATATACAGTGCATTAGTTTAACCTTTTGAACTCTACAGGTTTACCTAAGAGCTGTGATAAGCTTACAGAGCCTCCCCTTTGAAGAATAGTTCCATTATGGGTCGCTTTGTCCCTATAAAAGTAATCCAGAAGTTGTTGTTGTTGGGAGTTGGTTCACGTCCTAGCAACATCTAAGGTCACACCAGGACTGGGAATCCAGAATGGTAAGCCAGCGAATGTCCAATAAATATTCACATGATATTGCTTAATGCATATAGCCGCGGTCTGATGGCTTTGAGTTTGTCATATATTTGAGAGATATTAGGTTGATCGTTATAAGCTACATTACGTTAGTTTGAAGTAACTTATATTATAAATGGCTAACTTTTGATACATTTGAACTGAGGACATGCTTCATTAATGTTGGAGTGCACATAGAAAAACCATGGACGTGATAGCATTTAGAAGTAACAGCTTGTCTTAAATTGACTTCGGTCCAACAAAATTAATAAGTTGGATGTCCAGGATTAAATCACCATGTTTTGGGCCGTCCTGATATTAACTTAGATGTTGCAAGGACGTAAAACCCCAACAACCAACCCACCAACCGTGTTTTGGTTTCGAAAAACGTATACATTAATACAAAGATAAAAAGTTTGAGCTTTAAAAGAAAAAGAGTGATTTCGGAAACTATAAGGAGGATGTGATCTAATTATCCAGTCTTCAAAGTTAGTATTTAGCGATATAGCGAATGGTATACAGGAAGTGTGAACACTTATTTGTCTCTCTTTTTGTTTTGTTTGGTACATTAGTTGTCCCAAGCAGGGGAAATCCCAGTCACAGACGACTGCAGGTCTTCCGCATTCCACTGCTGGTCGATAGAAAGCCCGAGCCTACACTTTTACCGACCCAAGGGATTTTTAACCTCCCACACCACATAGACATGGTATGAGAGCAACCGGCATTTGATGACGCTGTAAGTTATACACAGCGGTGGAAATCCAAATTGGCAGAGGTGGGGGCCCGGGGAATCGAACCACCGACCCTCAGAATAGCAGTCCGACCTAGAAAAAAGTCAGACACTCTAACCACTCCGCCACAGAGAACGCCACTCAATTCATACTAGAAATCAAGACTACAATTGTAGCTGAAACATTTCCTTTTACCTTTAGCTTTTGTATTAAAAATTAAAGTTGCACAGTCCGATGAAAGCATAGTTTTCAAAACTTACATTTAATCTTACATATATCCAACTTTGGTGCACTTATTAAACATTCGCTGCTATAAAGCAAGGCATACTAAGTTAATTTATTATAACCTGTAACTGCTTAGAGTTGCATAGTCCGATGGTTTTGAATTTCTGTATTTTTTTCTGAAATAAATATATTAGATCGATCACTAGTATCTACTTTATATTAGTTCAAAGTTACTTTTATTTTAAATGGTAAACCTTTGAGATATTTTGAGTGAAAATATGGAAAATTAGTTTTGGCAGGCTTGCCAAAACTCTGACACCATAGACTTCTGCGGTAATAGGTTCTGTTAAATTAACTCAGGATTGCCTTCTACGCAGAAACAAATGCTTAATAAGTGCATCAATATCTAAGTTAGATATGTCAAATCAAATCTAGATAATTGGTTTGGTTTTGAAAAATTTGATGTTTCGTCGGACTATGCAGCTTTAAGCTTAAGGTGTCCGAATTTCGATGTGCATGCTAAAACTATTCTTACACGTTTTCACTTTAGGCATCTCCAATTTCAAAGACAACCATTCACAGTAAAAGGTATTTCAAACTAAAAAGTAAAGTCAATCATGGCAATCAAACTAATATATTATCGACTTTAAAAAAAGGCAGACACTCAAAACCATCGGATTATGCAACTTTAATAGACCTGAATAACACATCGTTGAAAACGAGGTTTCCCAGGCATTGCTCATTTGTTTTACAATTCAGTGACACTGTGTAATATCAATAAATGAATTTATAAATACATAATGGGTTATGACAGGGAGCGGAGGTGTTTGTTTCTTACTGGAATAAAAACCAAATCATGAATAATGATTTAATATTTAATAGCATCTTTAAATAGTTTTGTTGTTTTACGTCCTAGCAACATCTAAGGTCATATCAGGACGGGTTTAAAATAGCATTATCCCATGAAATTATATCTTAAAAAGAGGAACACTTATCTAAATTTGAATCTATGTATCCAATTTAGTTTCTCGTTCACGTATTAATCTCTCAGGGTGGAGGGGGGGGGGGGGGTTATCATGAGAATGGTGTTCTCTGTGGCGGAGTGGTTAGAGTGTCTGACTATTTTCAAGGTAGGACTCCTAATCTGAAGGTCAGTGGTTCGTTCCCTGAACCCCCACCTCTGTCAATTTGGATTTCCACCACTGTGTATAACTTACAGCGTCATCAAAGGCCAGTTGCTCTCATACCATGTCTATGTGGTGTGGGAGGTTAAAAATCCCTTGGGTCAGTAAAAGTGTAGGCTCAGGCTTTCTATCGACAAACTGTCTGATGGTGAAAACAAGTCTATTCAGACTTATCCATGATAGGCAGTATAAATCTTCAAGAAAAAGAAAAAAAGTCAAACCCTGTTGGTTTTGGCGGGCAATAATATGACCTAGTTAAAGGAACAATGGCGTATTCCACTTGGCATCAGCTAGTCTGCACACATGCATTATTGTTCACGCATTTATTTCAATTATCTTCAAATTTAGCCAATCCTAATTAAATCTCCTTCGAACTACTACGAGCAGAGTAGGTCAACCTACTATATTTATATTTTTTTAAATCACAACAAATCAAAGCCATTGGATTATGCCACTTTAAAGCTGCATAGTCCGATGAAGTATCAAATTGTCAAAACCAAAACAATTATCTCGGCTTGATTTTACATATTTAACTTAGATACTGATGCACTTATTAAGCATTCGTTGCTAAATATAAGGGAATAGTGAGTCAATTTAGTAGAACCTGTTACTGCTAAATGCTATGGTGTCAGAGTGTTCGCATGCTTGCCACAACTTCTTTGACATGTTTACACTTCAAATATTTCAAAACTTGGCCGTTCAAAATAAACAGTATTTGAAACTAAAGTAAGATAGATTATAACAATCAGTTTAATATATTTATCTCAGAAAATTGACAGAAACTCAAAACCATCGGACTATGCAACTTTAAATAAGACAACTTTCTGACACCAAATTTAGCTATAGTGGTGCTACTCTATGTTGGAAAAATATGACAATCTTGAATCTAACCACCACATTATAAAACGGCAATTGATCATAATCGATTCAGATACTTTTACACTAGTCTCGTATTCGATTTGTTTGTTTAGCTTTGTTTAGGTCCACATTTCTTATTTATGTGTTATCAACCACCTCTTCCATCACTCCAATTAACTGCATAGCTCTAGGTTAATTTTAGTTGAAAGATGCCAGATTGAATGGAAATAGACATATCTAATGGATATTACTTGAGCTTTGCTACACATCTTTGATTACCCAAGGTTCTTTGATGACTAGGCTACTACCAAATTGAGACTATTGCTGTTCAGCGATAAAAACAAGCCGCGACGTGACTTACTCGTTTTGGACAGGGTAAATAAGCCACCACCAAAAAAAAAAGGGGCTCGGCATAATTATGCCAAATTTCCAAACATAAACTGTTGAGACTTATTTGTCCGATCGATTCCCTATCTGAATACACATGCAAGTGCGTGACGTCATTTGCGACAACCTTGTCAAAATGACACCAGCATGTTATAAAAATAGACAATGTGAGGTATGCCCTTGATCACTTAGAGTACAAATGACGAATGACAAAAGAAATTAAAAAAAGAGAAAAGAATATCAACTGGGGCGAGGGAGGGTAGGTGGGTGAAATTCGATTAAAGAACATTAGAAATACTGAAAGCAAATCGCACCTTTATTTGGTTACTAGGCAATGACCATCGTCAGTTATGTGAATCAGCTCTTTCAAAACCTAAATACAAAACCGTAATAATGAGTAAACCGATTAAATTGATACTAACATTTTTAAAACATTAAATTCACATCCAATCCACTCGTCCACACACTACAGTCTACGTCATACACGGTACACTAGATGCATCTATTACTAACTAACAGCATCAAATATTTCCAGTGAGCTTTCAGTATTATTATTATCAGTATTATCATTATTATTATTACTAGTAATACCCATGTAGAAATATAAAAATAAAAGAGATTGTGAAATAATGATGAGTGGGCTCATTTGAAAATAATTTTATGTAAATTTGGTCCCCGAAGGCGCAGAAACTGGATGAAGGGGGGGGGGATACAATTATATATATTTTTTAAAGTAACATTTGTATTTAAAAAAAAAAATATATATATACATTTTTTGTTAAAAAATAAGTTAACCTTAAAGTAATTAAAATATAAGATTCACATTTATTTTTTATTAAAACAAATCGAGCAGTACATTATTAATTTTACCTTATTAAGAAACTGATAGTTAATAATAAGAATTTGTTGTTGCTAAAATACTGATTTATTAACGATTACATTTTTTTTTATAGTTGGTATTAAAAGAATATGATTTATCCAAATATATTTTTTAAGTTAAAAAAAGACCTAGTATTCAAGAAAAATAAATTGTAGGAAGAAGTTGTTACTAAAGAATAAAAAAATTAAGATTTGTCAAAATATATGTTTAAGATTAAAAAACATACTATTCAAGAAAAGGAAATTGTAAGAAGTTGTGACTAAAGAATAATCAAAAGAAATTTATAAGGTGATGATAAGAAGTTTTTACTAAAGAATAATAACAAATAAATTTAAAAGGAGATCTAAATAAAAAATTGACATTCAAAGAATAAGAGGACCAAATTCACATAAAACAACAAATTTCAAGATGAGGCTCCCCTTACTCATCCTCATAACAACAAATTTCAAGATGAGGCTCCCCTTACTCCTCCTCCTCGTCCTCCTTCTTGACCCGATGTGTATAGAGCTGTGACATCACAAGGGTGGAGTGGATGGGTGGGTGGGTAAGTGGGAGGGTGGGTGAGTGGGGAATTGGGGAGAGGTCAGAGTGAGTTGAGGAAGGTGGGATCGACGGAGGAGAGTTTGGCTGAGAGGAAGGCGTGCATGGAGTAGAGCAGCGTCTGCAGGTTGGTGCAGTCCAACTCGCGCGTCTCTATGCTCTGTGAAGAGTCGTCCAGGAAGTGCAGCTTCAGCTTCGTCTTCCCATCGTCCGAGGAACCCTTCAGCTGCGAGAAGCGGTAGCTCCACATGTAGCTCTGCCAACCCAATGAGAAAAATTAAACAAATATTTCACTTTTACCTTGGACATAATTTGGTAGATCTTGGGATTCGAACCCACGGGTGGGTTGGGTTCGAACCTTGGTCAAGTCAAAGAAAGGAGTTATGAAATTGATACTTGTCGCTTCCTAGCCAGGCGCATGACATTACTAGGATATGGCATTACATCCTGGCAACATCTAAGCTCATATCAGGATAGGTACCGATTTGTAACAGTGTGTGCACTCATTGTGACTTTATAGTGCTGCCCCCCCCTCTGAGAAATCAGGTGGCAGGCACAATGACCCGATATCCCACTCAGTCACATTATCCTGACACTGAGCCAACCAGTCCTTGCCCTATCCTATCAATACCGAGCACCATGCTAGGAAGCAATAAGTCTAAATTTTATAAGTCATCGGTTTGACTCGACCGGGAACCGAACTATCGATCTCCCCCGCACGCGAGGCTACGCTCTACCTACTAGGTCACCGCGCCTTTTACCTAGAATACCGCCGTTTACCGGCCCGGAATGCACAACACCGCAATGACCGCAATAAGCTTCGGACATAGCACAAATAAAAATCAAAGTCAGAGTTGTCCACTTCTCGCGCCAAGGTCAAAGCCTCGAGTGGCGGCTCGTACTCGTATAGTCGTAGCAAGGGGCGCGGGGAGTATACCCTCCCTACAGGTGGCGCCGCCCTGGTGTCGAGTCCGCGAGGCTCGCAAACTAGTACGTCTGAAAGCCGACAGGGGCCCATTACCGCGCTTTTTGGCCCTACACCCGTATACATCCGTCCTGTATAGGCCTACGAGCTATTATTCTCGGGTCAGCTGGGTTCGAACCCTGGTCGAGTCAAACCAATGACTTATTAAATTGATACTTGTCGCTTCCTAGCTCAGCATTATTCAATCAATCAATAGTTCCGTCCTCTAGTCGAGGGTTGGATGCAATGGTTCTCCACTTGTCCCGATGGTGTGCTGTTCTGATAGACTGTGAATAATTCAAGCCTGTCCACTGTGAAATATTTGTAAACCATGATGTTCTTGGTCTCCCTCTCCCTCTGCTGCCATTCACCTTCCCTCCCAACAATATATGGTATATTGAACTCTGACGAATGATGTGGCCAAAATAAATAAGTTTCTTTGTCTGTATAGTGGCAAACAAGCTTTTCTTATTTTTAATTTTTCTGAGAACTTCTTTGTTGGTGATCTTCTTTGTCCATGATATTTTCAGCACCCTTCGATAAGTCCACATCTCAAATGCTGCTAAACGTTTGTAGCACTTATTAGGATAGGGGAAAAGACTGGTTGGCAGCACTATAAAGTCGCCATGAGTGTGCACTATCACAAGTCGGTACTAATAATGCCGAGCGCCTAGCTAGGAAGCACAGAGTATCAATTTTTAAGACATTGGTTTGACTCGACTAGGGTTCGAACCCGTGGGTTCGAATCCCATTATCTACCAAAACGGGAGACGGACGGTCAACTCACTCATTCGGTCATCCATCTGGGTCAACTTTAAACCTGCATAGTCCGATGAAGCATCAAATTTTGAAAACCAAAACAATCATCTGGAATTGATTTTATATATCTAACTTAGATATTGATGCATGTATTAAACACTTGTTGCCTCATAGCAGGGAATACTGAGGCAATTTAATAGAACATGTTACTGCTAAAGCCTGTGGTGTCAGAATTTTGGCATGCTTGAAGGGCATTCTCTAAATCTGGGCACCACATATTTAGTTTACATGCTATGATGGTGATAATTAATGCTTTCTTTCATTGATAGCAAGACAACTAATTATTGTTGCCGCCATATGTTAAGTATGTTAGCAACACTGCATATATTGAATATATCCCAGAAATTATATCAAAAGTATGCTTGTATAATTTTTCCCAACTTTCTTTCTCGTAAATCATAACCTTGTTTGCATAACTGTAATCGTAAAAAAATCTTGTTTTAATTTCTTGTGTATGTTAAAAAATGATGTTCTAGGTGTGTGTTTGATTTCCATGTTACACGAGTGATGTTAATGTATTGCTCATTTTGTATCAAATCTAAACTAAAAAGTGAAATAGTTTTTTCTTTTTCAACTTGACATAAGCACAACACATAAATCTTCAATATAAACATGGAATCTGCTATTATTTGAAATGTTTTCTACTATTATTTTGAAGGTTTTCACTTTCGGTTTCCATGTCACACTTTGGTGCCCAGTTTCACAGAATGAGCGAGAATGACCTAGAATAAAAATCCATCTACCAAAAAGAAAAGACAAGGACATGCTTACCTTAGATTCACTGTCATAAAGTGAAAATCCAACATTAAGATCCAATGTCAGCCCAGAGAGCTGCTCCCTCCAGGTGCACCCGAATGTCTTACTCTGCAAGCAAACACACAAAACGTAAAGATGGTTGGTTGGTTGTTGGAGTCTTACGTCCTGGCAAGATCTAAGTTCATATAACCGGGTGCGGTTGCCGAATCGGTAGAACGCAGGCCTTGCTTGCGGAATGTCAGGAGTTTGGTTCCCGGTCGAGTCAAACCAATACTTATCAAATTGACACTTGTCACTTCCTAGTTTGCCGCTCGGAATTAATAGGATAGGGCAAGGACTGGTTAGCTCAGTGTTAGGATAATGTAACCGAGTGGGATATGGGGTCATGGTGCTGGCAGCCTGATTTCCCAGTGGGGCAGCACTATATAAAAATAAGTTACTTCAACCTATAGCAAGGTAGAATATAACAATCAATTAAACATATTTATCGCAGAGAAAATGACAGAAATATAAAACCATTGGACTATGCAACTTTAACGTTAATCAGTAAATAATATAAAAAATTGCGGAATTCCGTGAAAGCGCTGAGATCTTTGATCTCTGTGTAATAATGAAAGCGAATTCTTACCCCGAGGTGCTTGACGGCCAGCAGTGTGCCTCGGTACCAAGTCTTCTCCAGGGTGAGCAGGTCCTGGCGCGACTGCACACTCAGGTAGTGACTTTCTCCATCCCCAGCCTGCACCACACAGCAGTGCTGCCTCCCGTCCATCAGGTCAGAGTCCTGTCCATGCGCAGACAGGAGGAGCCATGAAC
Organism: Branchipolynoe longqiensis; assembly: GCA_030323885.1. Taxonomy (NCBI): domain Eukaryota; kingdom Metazoa; phylum Annelida; class Polychaeta; order Phyllodocida; family Polynoidae; genus Branchipolynoe; species Branchipolynoe longqiensis. The sequence continues at coordinate 68,755,763 of CM059198.1, forward strand.
CATATGGACAGTGGGATGAGCCATATGGACGGTAGGGACCATGAGTCATATGGACAGGAGGGGCTATGAGCCATATGGACAGTAGGATGAGCCATATGGATAGTAGGATGAGCCATATGGACGGTATGATGAGCCATACGGACGGTAGGATGAGACATGAACAATAGGATGAGCCATATGGACAGGAAGGACACTGAGTCATATTGACAGTATGGACAATGAGTCATATGGACAGTAGGGACCATGAGTCATATGGAGGGTAGGGACAATGAACCATATGGACTGGAGGGGCCATGAGCCATATGGACAGTAGGGGCCATGAGCCATATATAAAGTAGGGACCATCAGCCATATGGAGGAGAGGGGCCATGAGCCATATGGACAGGAGGGGCCATTAGCCATATGGATTGTAGGGACAATGAGCCATATGGTAGTAGGGACCATGAGCCATATGGTAGTAGGGAGCATGAGCCATACGGACAGTAGGAGCCATGAGCCATATGGACCAGAGGAGCCATGAGCCATATGGACAGGAGGAGCCATGAGCTATATGGACAGGAAGGACACCGAGCCATATGGACAGTAGGGACAATGAGTCATATGGATTGTAGGGACCATGAGTCATATGGACAGGAAGGATACTGAGCCATATAGACAGTAGGGAGAATGAATCATATAGAGGGTAGGGACTATGAACCATATGGACAGGAAGGCCAATGAGGGTTATGAACAGTATGGACATTGCAATTTAAGTTTTTCCCTATCAAATTTGGTATAGTTTGTAAACTATTTATTTAATAAATCCTTTATTCATTTTGTATATGAGGATTTACTTCATGGGACCCCAAAACCAAATATTGGCCAATAATTGCTTATTAAGTTATACCATGTCGAAAGTATGACACTGGAATGCATACGGTCTTCAGCTAGGTTTCGGTTAACGCTAATCCCACAAGCTCCCAGGCCCCAAACTTTATATCAGTCAACAACTGTTCAATATGACGTCTCCAGGGTCTGTACACATGTAAAGATATGGAATTGAAGGTTATTTCAAGGATTTTCAAGGATATTTTTGATGGGAATTCAAGACTATTTTCATTTGGATTTCAGGAAAAAGAACAACAATGGGAAATGGCGATTTCCCACTAATTTAGATCAGTCGGGACAGTTGAATGAAATTCAAGATTTTTCAAGACTAATTACCCAAATAGGTAAAATTCAAGGCTTTTCAGGATCTTGAAATTGGTCAAATGAAGTTCAATACTTTCGAGGCCCCGTATGGACCCCGCGTCTCCTCACCTTGATTATTCTGAAGAGGCATTCGTAGATTTTGTAGACTCGTTCACATCGCACCCAATCTCGTGTCTTCACCTGGAAGTAAATGTTTGTATTCACAATAACAAAACTATCCTAATGGTTTATAAGTTTTATGGGGTTTTACGTTCTAGCAACATCTATCAGCAAATCAAATTGGATTAGTGCAAACCAGCAGTGAAAACAAGTGTAAACACACTATTCAGAATTGTCAACAGACAGAGGGGCGCCCACTTACTTTTTGTTTGTTTGTTTGTTTAACGACCCTCCAACACAAAAAGTAAACATCGGATATTGGGGGTCATATAGTGGTTAAACATATCTGAGTAAAAAATGATATTTCAAACAGGTAAAATAGCACACAGAAATGTATGCCAAAAGGGCATACAGCTGCGGTAAAATCACAAGTGGTATATGATGAATAAAAATCAACAGTAAACGACTTTTCGAGTTAAAAATGGAAAATTTATTTTGGGTAAAAACCAGTTTCCCTTAAAATCTTTAATAATAAGTTGCGGATTGAATCGGAACGACTTCCATGATCCATCACACCCTCATTTCCAAATACATCATCTCTAATCGGTTGTACCAAAATGTGATGCACTGTTAGTAATACACCGGCATAGATGCAAGATTCACCGCTACCCAGAGTATGGGTGAATGACAACGTAGTCTAAATACAGGCAAAAATTGCTTTAGTATGGAACAGGAAATGGAATACCTGGTTCCAGTATCCAATATCTACCTACATTGGCATATAGTTGGTGAAATGGCAGAGGATGTAAACAAGCAAGATGGCGACTACATAACGCTGTCAATTTTACTTTTAAAGTCCATTCAAGTATATGTTTTATTATATTTCTCAAATCAGAAATAGCTGGTAAATATTAAAATATATGTGAAGAATATATTTTTGCTTCTTAAATTAAGAATTTATCTGCTCATTTCATTTACCCAGCATGTAGATAATTTTGGCCAGCTTTTAAATAGGGTTGTTCTTCACCCTTACTCAGGTTATTGCAGTATGGGGTGAATCTTTTATCTAACGCCAGAGAGCGTGTATATAAACAGATGAGAGGGACAACTCCCGCGAAAAACGGTAACACAGGCTACAGTGGCGTTCCTGGCGGTTAGTGTTGAACAAGCTTTGAGTTTGCCGGTACGTGCAGTGCAAAACATTTGTTTTTTATTCAAAATTAATAGAAATCCAGAACGCCTAACCTTATCAATTTAATATAATGTTTTTGGTACACATGTTTTCTATATGTGGTCCAAGCGGTTTGTTTCTAGGTGTTGTAGTTTTAGAGATATTTCACTTTTCTGTAGGAAGATTGCACACCGACCATTGACAATGCCTTGAGTGTGCCGTACGCGTAGTGAAAAACGTCAGTTTTTATTCCAAATTGAATAGACATCCAGAACCCTAACCATATCAATTTAATATAATCTTTTTGGTAAACATGTTTTCTATGTGGATTCCAATCAGGTTTGTTTCTAGGTGGTGTAGTTTTTAGAGATATTTCACTTTTTCTGTATGAAGATTGCACCCGACCATTGACAATGCCTTGAGTTTGACAGCTGTGACATATACTGTTCAACAACCACCACTTTGAGCGCCACAGTCGGCAGTCGTGTTACATGCTCTAGTATTGTGGGAGTTCAGTCCCTCGCTCATCTGTGATATCATACACCGCTCCTCTGCTAACGCCGGCAGTTTTCAGGGAGCTCACTTACAGGCGCAGCGTCGAACAGGCAGACCTCTCCGCCTTTGATGGCGAGCATCTGTGGCTTCCAGGCCTGCCAGTGGCGCGAAGCCGACATCCTCTCACACGCCCAGCACATGTGGATGATCTGTCAACAGCACCGACATGATGTCACACAGCGGGTAACACCACAAGGCAGGCAGGCATCTCTCGAAAGGTACTTTGGGGGGGTGGGGGGGGGGAAGGGGAGGGTAAAACAGTTTATTCATAAGAACATACTTTTTTCCCTTTTTTGTTGTTGGTAAAACAGTTTATTCACTTTTTTTCTCTTCCTGAGGATGAGGATGGTGGGGGTGCAAGGCAGGTCACAGGATCCACGTTCTGGTGCTTGTTCAAAGGCCTGGTCACTGAGATGATTAGTGACTTAAACCGTGGTACAAATACTAGGAAGGTGCACTGCTAATTGCAGAGGTATTTTGTTCCACATCTTGCGTAATTAATGATGATTCGTTGTTTGAGTTTTATGTCCTGGCAACATCTAACGTCATATCAGGACGGGTACCGACTTGTGATAGTACGCACTCATGGCAAATTTATACTGCTTCCCCATGGGGAAACCAGGCCGCCAGTACCATGAATTGATATCCCACTCAGTCACATTATCCTGACACTGAGCCAAGCAGTCCTTGCACTATCCTAATAGTGCCGAGTGCTTGGCTAGGAAGCGACAAGCATACGTTTTTAAGTCATTGGTTTGACTCGACCAGGGTTCGAACCCATGGGCTCGGATCCCACGATCTACCAAAACGGGAGACGCTCAACTCATTCGGCCATCTGTCTGGTAAATAATGATGGAGATGATGATGATTAAGTAAAAGTAATAATAGTAATGGTTACGATAATAATTATAACAATAGTGATAATAATGATGATTATTCAGATGACTAAGGGGCCATGCAACTTTTTCAACATGTCCACGGTCGTACAAAGCGTACGACATTTCGAAACACCTTCTCCCACTCCCCCTCCTAAAATAGTACACGTCAGCATTTTACTACAGAACATAAAGACAAGAATATGAATGTTTTAAATATCAACATTTTCCTCAAATGATAAAGTTTAACCCCATAAAAGATGGTGATATTCGTGGTGGTGGTAGTGATGATGCTGATGATAATGGTAATGGTGGTAGTGACAATGATGATGCTGATCACGACGAGGATTATAGTAATATTGATAATAATAGTAATGTATAACATGCTTTATGAATTAGTTGCGAAAGTGGTAGAAATGAGCTTATTTCACCAATAACAAAGACACTGCCTACCTGTTGTGAGGGGAGTAGCAGCTTATTTTGCAATGTGATCTGGAAGATAAAAAGGTCGAACGTTAGGCATAGGTGATAGCAGAGTTGAATGTTTAGCGGTAGATCAATGAATAATATATTAATTTGAACTTGAGTGCTTAGTGGTAGATGAATGAATAATAGATTAATTTTAACGTGAATGCTTAGTGGTAGATCAATGAATAATAGATTAATTTGAACTTGAGTGCTTAGTGGTAGATCAATGAATAATATATTAATTTGAACTTGAGTGCTTAGTAGTAGATCAATGAATAATAGATTAATTTGAACGTGAGTGCTTAGTGGTAGATCAATGAATAATAGATTAATTTGAACTTGAGTATTTCGTGGTAGATCAATGAATAATAGATTAATTTGAACTTGAATGCTTAGTGGTAGATCGCTGAATAATAGATTAACTTGAACTTGAATGCTTAGTGGTAGATCGCTGAATAATAGATTAATTTGAACTTGAGTGCTTAGTGGTAGATCGCTGAATAATAGATTAATTTGAACTTGAGTGCTTAGTGGTAGATCGCTGAATAATAGATTAATTTGAACTTGAGTGCTTAATGGTAGATCAATGAATAATAGATTAATTTGAATGTGAGTGCTTAGTGGTAGATCAATGAATAATAGATTAATTTGAACTTGAGTATTTCACGGTAGATCAATGAATAGTATAGTTATACGAGTCTTACCTTGGTACAGATGATGGATAACTGTTGTTTTACCGAGGTATAAGCCTCGGATAGATGTGGGCTAGGGAGAGGTAAGCACGTCCGGTACCAGCAATCTTAACCTACTTATTGAGGATAAAAATGACTTTCAAACAATGGATACTATTACTTTACCGAAAAGGTACACCAACGGAATAGATGTGGCAGGGTGTGGCGGGAGGGCCCTAGCCCACATCTATCCGAGGCTTATACCTCGGTAAAACAACAGTTATCCATCATCTGTACCAAGGTAAGACTCGTATAACTATACTATTTTACCTCGGTAAACAGCCTCAGGCTAGCCTCAGGCTAGGGAGACCTTTACATAATTCATTTTTATCCTTAATATCATTCTTTCTTATTATTATAACATTCTAAATTTTTGTTCTCACCTATTCTTGTTAGTTGGCGAGAAGACGCTTTGCAACGCCGGTAGGCTTTTCTAGTCGTTTATTATAATGTTTTGCAAACGACTTAGCCGTCTTCCAGCCTGCATGTGCTAGTATTCTTTTCACAGAAATACCAAGCACCCGTGCCTTGGAGACCATGGCTCCTCTAGTTGAGTGGGAAGAGTATTTACTCGTATCCACTCCAGCCAATTTCAACACCGTAATTGTCCATCTGGCAAGTGTGTCTCGTGAAATCGCCTTATGTGGCTTTATAAAGCTCACTAATAGTTGTTGTGATGCACGTAAATCCTTTGTCTTGTATATATAAGCCCGTATGGCCGACACAACACATAATTTCCGATCATTCGGAAAACAGTCTAAGTGAACCGTTGATAAAGGGTCACCTAACGTGTTCGATTTAAGCAATTTTTCTAAATCAAACGTAGCTTGTTGCTTGTCTATTTCTAATCCAGTTAAGGATAAAGCAACAATCGTCTGTCCTCTGTGTCCGGTTACTAACAATAACAGGACCGCGACCTTAAAACCTAACTGTTTTATATCTAACCACGAGTTGTGAGGCCAAGCCTGAAACAACTTAAATACTATAGAAACATCCCAAAACCGACTATACTTTGGTTTTGGAGGATTCCTTTGATAAATTGAACGAAGTAAATAACAAATAACATAATGTTTTCCAACTGTTTCGCCATCAATTCTAGGTAATATAATTGATAACGCACACCTCGCCGCATTAATCGATCCAAAGGAAAGTCCTTCATCCTCTAGAGAACGAAGAAACCGAGCTACTTGTGAAATCTTTGGATTTGTTGGCTTAACTTTCATTAACAAACAATGTACACCCCCATTTCTTTAAATAGGTTGTATACATTTTGACAGTTCCTGGCCTCCAGGCATCCGATACTATCCTATCCTCAGTAATTCTGTCCAATCCAAATTGCTGTAGCTGCTTCCTTAGAAAAGGAATGCCAATAGGGGCGTCGTTGACACGTCGCCGTGAACCACTAGCGGTCCGTGGTGCGTCAGATTCCCGAGTTTTCTTGGGAATCGTATACGATCTTTTGCCAGTTGTGAAACTGCTGGCAGCCAAGGTTGCGTGTCCCAATCGGGCACCACCAGTATCGCATGTGTCCCCTTCCAAGCCGATTTTTCTCACTACTCGGCTGATAATACTAAATGGTGGGAAAATATAAAAATAATTATTTTCCCAGGTAATAGCAAACGCATCTACTTTCCAAGCATCCGGTTCAGGATGCCAAGAAACATAACAGGGTAACTTGTTATTATTTCGTGATGCAAATAAGTCAACTTCAGGTGTACCCCATTTTTCACAAACGAAGTTAAACAAATGTGTAGAGAGAGACCACTCTAAATGGTCATGGAAATTTCTACTTTTATAATCTGCAAGTGTATTTTGTGACCCTGGAATATGCGCTACAGTCAGCCAGACTTGTTGAGCCTGTGCCCAGTTCCAAATCAGTTTAGATAACTGATTGCAAGACTTTGATTTGGTTCCACCCATGTTACGAATATATGCCATGGCAGTAGTATTATCAGTTAGTATTCTAACCTGTGATTTATTTATCTTTACTAAACTACGTAAGCCCAGATAAATAGCACGCAATTCTAGTGCATTAATATAGTCTGATTTTTCATCATCAAGCCATCTACCTCCTGTTGTGACCCCATCTCGATGAGCTCCCCAACCTTCTAACGAAGCATCAGTAGTAATTACTGTATTAGGTTCCGCCATGCGGATTGGATTTGGTGAACTTGCTATATGTTGCATCCACCATCCAATATCCTGTAACCCTTCTTGCGAAATAAACATCTTTCGCTCAAAATTGCCTTTAGTTCGTGTTAACGCTAAATTTTTATCTATTTCTAGCGACTTAATATGGGCCTTCCCATATAACACAGCAGGTGCATATGAGGTCATTATGCCAATAAGAACAGCAACCTGTCTAATTTTTGGCTTTGATAACTTAATAAGCTGAGTCGCTGTAGTCATAAACTTAATTAGTTTTTGTTCTGTTATCGACACTGTAAGGGACTGTGTATCCAGAATAAACCCTAAACATTTGAGTTGTTTTGTTGGTTTAAACACTGACTTTTGTTGATGTACATAAAACCCCAATTTAGTGAGTAATGCACATAAATCCAAAACTGCATTCACACAACCAATTTGTGTTGATGCTATAATAAAAGAATCATCTATGTATGGAAACATTATATGACCCTTCCTCGCCATTACCGAGAAAACAGGTTTAAGCAATTTAGTAAATAAACGTGGCGCACAAGCTAAGCCATTCGGCATACAGGTAAACTCATAGAGTTGGTTATCCCAAATAAATCGAAGAAATTTTCGGTATTGTTCCATTATGGGAAGCGTATAATATGCATCCTGTAAATCAACACTAGCCATCCACGCATCTGGTGTAATCAGATCTCGTGCCGTATCTAGAGAGAACATTTTAAAATGTCGATATTCCACCCTTTTATTAAGGATTGTTAAATCCAGGATCATTCGAACATCACCATTAGGCTTCGGTCTCGAGAAAATGTTTGAAATAAACTGTCCTGAACAGTGTGTCACTTTTTGTATAATTCCTTTCTCAAAGAATTTATGTACCTGTTTAGTTAGTGCGTCTCGTTCAACTGGTTGAATGTTATATGGAAAAGGTATTATACTTTGTACAGGAATTTGTGTAAAGGGAATTTGAACACCCCTAACTATTTCTATAATTTCTTGGTCACTAGTAATTTTGTGCCACTCAGAAATATGATTACTAATATTACCAGCCACAAAGTTGCTTACAGTTTGTGTGTTTTTAGAGGCTGCAGGGACTTGTAAAGTTTGTGTTTGGACCTCTACTTGGACCCGCCCCTGGGGAAAGGTCTCGACGAGTTTAACCCTCGACCTATTGGCCGTGCGGTGTTGTCGGTCCAGCCTGGGCGAGCGCCCCGGCCCCGAAACCCTTGACCGAAGTTTGAACTCAGTCTGGTTCCTCTGGTGAACCGTCGTGGACGAAAATCCCCTCGTGACTTTTTGAAACGAGGAACTTCCTGTTTCTTCTTGCCATCCATGTTTTTTGCCACTCTTGGCTGCAGTCTCTACCTCTTTATAGAGGTATTGTAGTTGACCGCCAAACATCTTGGTATTATCTAAAGGTTTCCCTTTAATCGGCTCTGGAGCAAGATAGAGCGTAAACTCCTTCCCCTCATTATCGGTAACCTTCTTAGAGCGAGCCACTTCTTTGCCAGCATCTGTGCAAACTGACTTGAAGACATTTTCATATCTTCGAAACGACAGGTAATTACCTGCCGCCGCTAGTACTGCAATGCCTTTGTCCATTGTCTTAGCCAAAGACGAGAACTTATTTTCACTCTGCATCCTATTAGCCACAGGAACAATAGCTGTTAGGGTAGCCAACACTGCCTTATGCACTGTGTGCAACACATCCTCAAACTTCTTACGGTCATCCGTCATATTGACATCCCGATCCATTTCTTTAATGATGGAGTTGGGAACACCCTTTATGCCTGTTAACTCATCTCCTAACTTGGAGATAACCTCCGCCGGTTTGAACGTGCGAAAATGACCATTCACGGTCTCGCGCATAAGCGTAGTGGTTTTAACCCGCTTAGCCTTTGGCTTCTCCACCTTCTTAGCCACTTTAGTGCCAATGTCCGCATAGACCCCTTCATATACGGTGTCTGAGTCTGATTCCGTAGAAGTAGACTCAGTGGACGACTCAGAAGAAGAATATTTCCTCTTCCTCTTCTTCTTTTTGGACTTAGTCTTCCGCTTTTTTGCGCAAACCAGACTCTGCCCGCTCCTTGGTGAATTCATCACCCGAAGAAATCACCTGTTTCTTCTTCTTCCTCCGTTTAGGAGAAGGAGGAGGAGGAGCCTTAAGCTCCACCGCCGAGTCTGTGTCCAAGAAATCGTCAAATGAATCCTCTTGGACACTCGGCCTACGCCGCTTCCGAGACACAGGCGATTTGGCAGTCAAGATGTGGCTTTCCAATCTTGCAAAGCGAGCCTCCCAATCTGGAGGCGCAGGCACATCAGGCACTGCGTCCTCATCCGGGTCGGAGAGGATATGCGCCCGGGGCTGTGTTGTCGGCGAGTCGTACTCCTCGTCCACTCCACTCGGAACACGCCCCTCGGCTGCTGCTGCACCGCGCTTACTCCGCTTCGTGGCCATCGGGAACTGAAACAAACATTTTTGGTCAGTCCCGGTATATATATATGTCACAATATGGTTGTTTCAAACTCATTTGGACATCTATTGGTGTTAAAGAACGTGTTTATACCGTTATAACACAGGCGTAATAAGCTAAATTTGTGCGTGGGTTGTGGGTCAAGCCCAAACCTTACGCGGGGTCGGGACCAGTGTATCGGCCCGCCCATCCCTCTGTTTCGCACACTTCTCCCACCTGTGACTACTACGTCAACAAGTTGGAGAAAATGCTACGAAACTCGGAGAAACGCCTGAAAAAGTTTTGTCTAGGGGAGTCTATAAAAGAAACCCAGGAGCATCTCCAACATTACTCTCTATTAGAGTACGAGAGAATTTCCACATGAGATAGGGCGAAACCCACATCTCTACCCATAGTCACACGGTGACCCGGGTGTTGACATAACCGCTAATGACCGGTTTGGTTCCTTCGAGAAACCCACTCGAGTGTTCTATCCTTGGTTGTTTATAACCAAATAACTCGTCCAAAATGGACCAACGAAAGTCTAAACTTTCCATAATGATGCTCTAATGCATCATAATTAAGCTAACCACAGTTTTTATTATACTTACTGCGTATTTGCTTGTATGTAGACTAATTTTGCCGGAGCAACCCAACGACACGTTATCCAGTCGTGAGTTGTATATGCTAATTGCTGGTACCGGACGTGCTTACCTCTCCCTAGCCTGAGGCTAGCCTGAGGCTGTTTACCGAGGTAAAATAATAGATTAATTTGAACTTGAGTGCTTAGTGGTAGATCAATGAATAATAGATTAATTTGAATTTGAGTGCTTAGTGGTAGATCAATGAATAATAGATTAATTTGAACTTGAGTGCTTAGTGGTAGATCAACGACTAATAGATTAATTTGAACTTGAGTGCTTAGTGATAGATCAATGAATAATAGATTAATTTGAACTTGAGTGCTTAGTGGTAGATCGGTGAATATTATTTAAGTGAGAAAGATATTGGGGGAGCATGGGTGCACATGACCTCCCCTGAGCCGTTAGCCCCCCCCCCCCCCCCCCGCGTGTTGGGGGCAGTGAGCTGGTGCCTGAGCTGCTCCAGCCCAGCAGTGTATGCAATTAACAAAGCAAGTGCTGCAAAAACTAAGAATTGCTCCTCCCATAGGCCGGAGCATATCGACCCGCTTGCTCCCACGAGGACACAATAACATAACAATAATACACTGACATATATCATCATCAGCAGCCGTCTTATATTTAGTTAACCACCTGGATAATTTGTAGCAATATATTGTTGGTTGCAACATGCAGACAATACAGGTGGACTCCATTCAAAATAATATTCGCATAACAAGTTATGCATCAGAATAGATTAATTTGAACTTGAGTGCTTAGTTGTAGATCAATGAATCATAGAATAATTTGAACTGGAGTGCTTAGTGGTAGATCATTGGATAATAATTACATTAATTTCAACAATTTGAACTTGAGTGTTTAGTGGTAGATCAAATAACAATAGATTAATTTGAACTTTAGTGATTAGTGGTATACCAATGAAGACTAGGTTAAATTGAACTTGGGTGCATAGTGACAAGATTAGAGTTGGCGTAGTTTGACCGGTAGGCGCGCGGTGCTCACATTTTGGTGGTTTAGCAGCAGGATGTTGTGGTTGATACACTGTATCCAGTCGGTCATCGACTGCGTGTCGCTGCAGTGAACCACGCCCGAAGTGGAACCATCAACACCAATCACCTCAAATGCGTTCGGCCTGAAGCGCAAAGCAAGAAGCAGCATAAGCCATGTGCCAATTTAAAATAAAACTAGGAAAAAACTTTCTCTTAAAAAATCCCTAAAAATGTTAATTCTTTTTTAAAGATCCCCACCCCCACAAATACAACAAAATGGGATGGCTTGATGAGTTGGGCGCCTATTTCCACTAGTTGACAAGCCATGGGATTCGAACCTCTGTGTTCAAGCCCTGGTTGAGTCAAAGCAATGACTTAAAAATTGAAGATGGGATGGCCGAATGAGTTGAGCGTCCGTCTCCCGTTTTGGTAGATCCTGGGTTTTGAACTCTGGTCGAGTCAAACCAATGACTTAAAAATTGATAATTGTCGCTTCCTAGCCAAGCACTCAGAAATATTAGGATAGGACAATGACTGGCTGGCTCAGTGTCAAGATCATGTGACTGAGTGGAATATCATGTCACGGTGCAGGTGGCCTGGTCTTCCAGTGGGTCAGCACTATAAAGTTGTCATGAGTAGACATGAACCAATGAATTAATTGGTGATTTAGTTTGTTCGTTTATAATTGATTTAGTTAGGCAATAACAATAAACAATTATGACATTATACTGTACTCTTGTGGAATGCATACAAGTGAATAATGTGGTTACACATTTTTATTTCCATAAATTTAACTAAAAATCTCTATCAAAATGGAGTGTGGCCGTATGACTAAAAATAAAACCAAAATTTGTATCGGATATAGGTAACCCGTATCATGTGGCAGGTCTGCCGCTACTCTGGGTAGGGGTGAATCTTTTATCTAACGGGTTACCTGACTTTGTCGGTGCCTGATATGTGACGCGTGAGGTAGGAAAAGAGGAGCGGAACTGTGACAGCATCGGTCCACTGCTTCTCCAGCCACGGCTCCGCATAACTGGTCGGCTCTGGTTGGTTGTTCTCCTCATCACGACCCTGCCGCCGGTCTGTGGACAGGAATTAAACAGGAGATGCGTGAGACCCGTGCCCCCACCTCTGGCAATTTTATTTTCACTGCTGTGTATAATTTACAGCTTCATCAAAGGCCAGTTGCTCTCCTACCATGTCTATGTGGGGTGGGAGGTTAAAAATCCCTTGGGTCGGTAAAAATGTAGGCTCGGGCTTTCTATCGACAAACTGTCTAATGGTGAAAACAAGTCGATTCAGACTTATCCATGATAGGCAGTATAAATCTTCAAGAAAAAAAAATTAGCGGAAGTTGCATATAAATAAATATATATATACTGGCTTTAACCTGTGATGTACATGGTGCTAGGCTCCGCATCAACCCCTGGACCAATATTGTGTTGAACTGTCATTATATATATATTCACAGTCTCTGACTATATTCAGAGACCGTGTATATATCTACATTCTCTGCTATATTCCGGACTCGTGCACGGTCCCATTTCAATAGAGTTCCACCATCTGGTGGAATCCATCTGTACCATTATGCGGTAAACCATATCATTGGAGCTATCTAATGGCCGAGTTAACAATTTTTGCGGCTACGTGACTCAAACTGGATGCTACTCTGGTCGAAGTGCACATTTCATAAAATATATATAATACAATATAAGTAATATATATAATACATGTAAAGGATATAAATAATATGGAAACAATATAAATAATATATGTAACATATGTAATATATCAATTATATATAATATATATAATATATATGGCTTATCCATCACTCATTTTATAGGCTATAACCCCATATCTTTCTACATTTCATTTTAAGAAAAAAGACTAGATTGCCATGGAAATCATAATAGTCCATATAATAGTACGTACCATTATCAGCACTTGTTTCATTTTTAATTTATTCGTGCACATTACGTTGACACACCACATACATACACAGAAAACAAACAAAAAACACATTATTATACATATCATAATCTTTATGGAGGAAAAGTTAGAGAACCAATTTGAAGAAGGATTAAAGGGGCTGTCACATTACGGCGTATGGCGGGAGCGTATTGAAAACCTACGTACGCCATCGGGTGCCACTTTCGGGTGTGTTTGAGCGTATGAGGAGCGTATGAAGAGCGTATGCGTAGCGTATGCGTAGCGTATGTGTAGCGTATGGGAGCGTATGGGAGCGTGCTGTGACATTTTTTGACAGTATGGGCCATACGCCCTCATAGGTCGCGTTTTTTTGAGCATGCACAAAAAAATTTGGACGGACGGATTTATGAAAGCGTATGGCGGCGTATGCATCATAGGCTTCACATACGCCGGCGTGTTGCGGCACTGGCGGCGTATGCGTAGCGTATGCGTAGCGTATGCGGCGTATGGCGACGTATATGACGTAAGCCGCTACGCCGCCATACGCTCCCGCCATACGCCGTAATGTGACAGCGCCTTTAGACAGTAATCGACTATATATAAATTCTAATAAAATAAGATTATTATACATATCGTAATCTTTATGGAGGAAAAGTTAGAGAACCAATTTGAGGAAGGATTAAGATTGGGGGCAGTCTATATAAATTCTAATAAAAATAACATTCAATGGGCATATTTTCTATATTCAAAAACCATCACTTGATCAGCAATAACAACTAAATACTTGTAATTTTGTCAAAAACATTATTATATCAAGCATGCATTCCCTCTCCCCCCTTTTGTTGCGAATCGAACCGAGGCACTGGGTAGATCGTTACCTCAAAAGCGACACAAAATTATTTTCCTTACTTCGGTTTAGGAAGAGGGACGCAGGTCGGAAGTACTTGACGGTTAGCGTGACGTCATCACCGGCGTTCTTCAGAGCCTGCACCGCGTCATCATGGCGGTACTGCTCAATGTTCAAGTTGTTTACCTGGATGTTGGTGTTGTTGTTGGCGTTGTTGTTGTTGTTGTTAAAGAAAAAAAGAACAGAGAATTGAATATATTCAGTGACAGTCTTTAGGGTAGCATTTATATTCTAAAGCTACAACCGCAATAGCCAATGTTCATCTTTGTTTGTCTTGAGAGGTCGTTCAAGCTGCATAGTCCGATGAAAACATCAAATTCTCAAAGGACAAAGACTTGTCTCGATTTGATTCTAATTATCTAATTTAGATACTGGTGCACTTATTAAACATTTGTCACCACATAGAAGGGAACACTGAGTCAATTTAACAGAACCCGTTACTGTAGAAGCCTACCGTGTCAGAATTGTGGCATTCTTGCCTAAAATAATTGTGCATGGTCGCATTTCGAATATCTCCAAACTTACCCATTTTTTTAGTTTTTTTGTTTGTTTGTACATTAGTTGTTTAAGCAGGGGAAATTTCAGTCGCGGGCGATTGGTCTTCCTCATTCCACTGCTCCTTGCCCTATCCTAATAATGCCGAGCGCCTGGCTAGGAAGCGACAAGTATCAATTTCTACGTCATTGGTTTGACTCGACCAGGATTCGACCCCACGATCTACCACACGGGAGACGGACGCTTTAACTCATTTGGCCATCCCGTCTGGTTAGTTTAACTAAAAGTTAGGCAGATTATACCAATCAATTTAATATATTTATCCCAGAAAAATGATTCAGAACTCAAAGTCATCGGACTATGCAACTCTAAGCTACAACCCCAATAGCCAATGCTTATTTTAGTTTGTGTTGCGAGGTCGTTAAAGAAACAAACACAAATATTTAAGCTACAATATGCATTCCTGTTTCCTTTATATATGTTACCAGTTAAATATGTTGCTACCAGTTGATGATTGCCAAATCCTACCTCTGTGATTAGTTAAAGCTGAATAATCCGATGAAAACATCAAACTTTCAAAACCGAAACAATTATTTAGATTTGATTCTACATATCTAACCTAGATGCTGGAGCACTTAGCAAACATTTGTCGCCACGTAGAACGGAATACAGAGCAAATGTAATAGAACCTGTTATTGCAGAAGCCTATGGTGTCAAGAGTTTTGGCGTGCTTGCCAAAATTAATTTTAGCATGTTCGCACTTCAAATATTTCAAAAGTTAGCCATTTAAAATAAAGGTTACTTCAAGGTAAAGTCAGGTAGATTATAGCGATGAATCTAATATATTTATCTCAGAAAATGACAGAAACTCAAAACCATCGGACTATGCAACAT
Source organism: Branchipolynoe longqiensis (assembly GCA_030323885.1). NCBI lineage: Eukaryota > Metazoa > Annelida > Polychaeta > Phyllodocida > Polynoidae > Branchipolynoe > Branchipolynoe longqiensis. Next base: position 68,771,318 of record CM059198.1, read on the forward strand.
TAAGATCTCGACTTCATACTCTCCATTAATACCTACAAGGTTCCACTTGAATAGATTAAGAACACTCAATGTGTTATGTATACTCTTATACCCCTGTCACACTACGACGTAACGAGCCAACGTGAGCCTAACGTGGTCATTTTTCGTCATTACGTTGGGGTACGTCATGATGACGTCATAATGACGTTAGAATGACGTCGAGCTACGTCACATTACGTCGTGTTACGTCGAGTTACGTCAAGGTTTTGGACATGTTCAAAACTTTCCACGTAGCTCGAACGTAAGGGTTTACGTTCGCCGTACGTTCTGTTCACGTTCAGTGAACGTCAATGACGTTAAACGGACGTTATTCCAACGCTGCTCACTACGTTCAACTACGTTCCACTACGTTCCACTACGTTGACCCACATTAAACCGACTGCAAATGCCTACGAGGCTTAATGGGAACGTCAGGAGAACGTCAGGAGAACGTCAGGAGAACGTCAGGAGAACGTGCATTCAACGTACGTTCAACGTATTATGACGTGGCTAACGTCACGTAACGTTCTTCTGGCGATGGAATAACGTTCATAACGTTCCGTGAACGTAGTGACGTTGTCCTCTCTCGTTGAATGACGGTATCACTACGCTTTACCGACGTTACGTTCTCGTCCACTACGTTGCATCCACGTTCAACTTCTGCCCAAATTTGCATACTACGCCGAGAAGTTCAACGTTCTTCACGTTCTCCCTACGCTGACGTCATTACGTTCTAGTGTGACAGGGCCATTACACTCCCACAAGCTTCCATTCTCTCACTCAAAATTTAGTTTTCAGAATAATTACTTTCAGAGACATCTTTTGCCTCGGTTAACAAATATTATTTCAGAATTACAACATGGGTCACGCGCATTTATATTCCACCAAGAAGTGGCTCTCACTAAAATTGAAACCGGGCACGATGGCCCAATCGGTAGAGCGTAGACCTCCCGTGCAGGAGATCGGGAGTTCGATTCCGGGTCAAGTCAAACCAATGACTTACAAAATTGGTACTTGTCGCTTCCTAGCCCGGCGCTCGGCATTATGAGGATAGTGCAAGGACTGGTTAGCTCAGTGATAGAATAATGTGACTGAGTGGGATATCAGGTCATGGTGCCAGCGGCCTAGTATCCCAGTAGGGCAACAGTATAAAGTCGCCACAAGTGCGCACTGTCACAAGTCAGTACCCGTCCTAATATGACCTTAGATGTTGCCAGGACGTAAAACTCCAACAACCTACCAACCATTAAAACTGAAACTTTAAAAGCTTGACCTACCTTCGTGATTGCATCTCCGACAAACAGCTGACCAGTCTTATCAGCTGAAAAGGATAATGTTCAAATTCAGCCGCAATCACCTGATTCGTCAGGATCTGCTTACACATTGCACAGTCAGCAATTTCACTTAAAGCTGCACAATCCGAAGAAATCAAAACCAAAACCCTGACCTAGATTCGATTCTACATATCCAACTCAAATACTGATGCACTTATTAAACATTTGTTGCCACACAAAAGGGAAAACTGAGGTCCTTGACTAGAACCTGTTACTGCAGAATGCCATGGTGTCAGACTTTAGGCATGCTTGCCAAAATTAATTTGTGATGTTTGCACTTCAAATATAAAAAAAGTGTCTTGTCTCACTCACCAGCTAAGTAACGTCACCTCTACCTGTGTCTTATCTCACTTACCAGCTTAGTAACATCACCTCTACATGTGTCTTATCTCACTTACCAGCTAAGTAACGTCACCTCTGCATGTGTCTTATCTCACTTACCAACTAAGTAACGTCACCTCTACCTGTGTCTTATCTCACTTACCAGCTAAGTAACGTCACCTCTACCTGTGTCTTATCTCACTTACCAGCTAAGTAACGTCACCTCTACCTGTGTCTTGTCTCACTTACCAGCTAAGTAATGTCACCTCTACCTGTGTCTTGTCTCACTTACCAGCTAAGTAACGTTACCTCTACCTGTGTCTTGTCTCACTTACCAACTAAGTAACGTCATCTCTACCTACGTCTTATCTCACTTACCAGCTAAGTAACATCATCTCTACCTGTGTCTTATCTCACTTACCAGCTTAGTAACGTTAACTCTACCTGTGTCTTATCTCACTTACCAGCTAAGTAACGTCATCTCTACCTGTGTCTTATCTCACTTACCAGCTAAGTAACGTTACCTCTACCTGTGTCTTATCTAACTTACCAGCTAAGTAACATCATCTCTACCTGTGTCTTATCTCACTTAACAGCTAAGTAACGTCATCTCTACATGTGTCTTGTCTCACTTACCAGCTAAGTCATATCACCTCTACCTGTGTCTTATCTCACTTACCAGCTAAGTAATGTTAACTCTACCTGTGTCTTATCTCACTTACCAGCTAAGTAACATCATCTCTACCTGTGTCTTATCACTTACCAACTAAGTAACATCACCTCTACCTGTGTCTTATCTCACTTACCAGCTAAGAAACATCACCTCTACCTGTGTCTTATCTCACTTACCAGCTAAGTAACGTCACCTCTACCTGTGTCTTGTCTCACTTACCAACTAAGTAACATCACCTCTACCTGTGTCTTATCTCACTTACCAGCTTAGTAACATCACCTCTACATGTGTCTTATCTCACTTACCAGCTAAGTAATGTCACCTCTACCTGTGTCTTGTCTCACTTACCAGCTAAGTAACGTCACCTCTACCTGTGTCTTATCACTTACCAGCTTAGTAACATCACCTATACATGTGTCTTATCTCACTTACCAGCTAAGTAACATCACCTCTACCTGTGTCTTATCTCATTAACCAGCTAAGTAACGTCACCTCTACCTGTGTCTTATCTCACTTACCAGCTAAGTAATGTCATCTCTACCTGTGTCTTATCTCACTTACCAGCTAAGTAACGTCAGCTATTCCTGTGTCTTATCTCACTTACCAGCTAAGTAATGTCACCTCTACCTGTGTCTTGTCTCACTTACCAGCTAAGTAATGTCAGCTATTCCTGTGTCTTATCTCACTTACCAGCTAAGTAACGTCAGCTATTCCTATGTCTTATCTCACTTACCAGCTAAGTAACGTCAGCTATTCCTGTGTCTTATCTCACTTACCAGCAAAGTAACATCAGCTATTCCTGTGTCTTATCTCACTTACCAGCTAAGTAATGTCATCTCTACCTGTCTTATCTCACTTACCAGCTAAGTAACGTCATCTCTACCTGTGTCTTATCTCACTTACCAGCTTACTAACGTCATCTCTACCTGTGTCTTATCTCACTTACCAGCTAAGTAACGTTACCTCTACCCGTGTCCTCTCTCACTTACCAGCTAAGTAACATCATCTCTACCTGTGTCTTATCTCACTTACCAGCTAAGTAAGGTCATCTCTACCTGTGTCTTATCTCACTTACCAGCTAAGTAACATCATCTCTACCTGGGTCTTATCTTACTTACCAGCTAAGTAATGTCACCTCTACCTGTGTCTTATCTTACTTACCAGCTAAGTAACGTCACCTCTACCTGTGTCTTATCTCACTTACCAGCTAAGTAACATCACCTCTACCTGTGTCTTATCTTACTTACCAGCTAAGTAACGTCACCTCTACCTGTGTCTTATCTCACTTACCAGATAAGTAACGTCACCTCTACATGTGTCTTATCTCACTTACCAGCTAAGTAACATCACCTCTACCTGTGTCCTATCTTACTTACCAGCTAAGTAACATCATCTCTCCCTGTGTCTTATCTCACTTACCAGCTAAGTAATGTCACCTCTACCTGTGTCTTATCTCACTTACCAGCTAAGTAACATCACCTCTACCTGTGTCTTATCTCACTTACCAGCTAAGTAACGTCACCTCTACCTGTGTCTTATCTCACTTACCAGCTAAGTAACATCATCTCTACCTGTGTCTTATCTCACTCACCAGCTAAGTAATGTCATCTCTACCTGTGTCTTATCTCACTTACCAGCTAAGTAACATCATCTCTAACTGTGTGTTATCTCACTTACCAGCTAAGTAACATCATCTCTACCTGTGTCTTATCTCACTTACCAGCTAAGTAATGTCACCTCTACCTGTGTCTTATCTTACTTACCAGCTAAGTAACATCATCTCTACCTGTGTCTTATCTCACTTACCAGATAAGTAACGTCACCTCTACCAGTGTCTTGTCTCACTTACCATCTAAGTAATGTCATCTCTACCTGTGTCTCATCTCACTTACCAGCTAAGTAACGTCACCTCTACCTGTGTCTTGTCTCACTTACCAACTAAGTAACGTCATCTCTACCTGTGTCTTATCTCACTTACCAGCTAAGTAACGTCATCTCTACCTGTGTCTTATCTTACTTACCAGCTAAGTAACGTCATCTCTATCTGTGTCTTATCTCACTTACCAGCTAAGTAATGTCACCTCTACCTGTGTCTTATCTCACTTACCAGCTAAGTAACGTCACCTCTACCTGTGTCTTGTCTCACTTACCAACTAAGTAACATCACCTCTACCTGTGTCTTATCTCACTTACCAGCTAAGTAACATGACCTCTACCTGTGTCTTATCTTACTTACCAGCTAAGTAACGTCATCTCTACCTGTGTCTTATCTCACTTACCAGCTAAGTAATGTCACCTCTACCTGTGTCTTATCTCACTTACCAGCTAAGTAACGTCACCTCTACCTGTGTCTTGTCTCACTTACCACCCTAGTAACGTCACCTCTACCCATGTCTTATCTCACTTACCAGCTAAGTAACATCACCTCTACCTGTGTCATATCTCACTTACCAGCTAAGTAACGTCATCTCTACCTGTGTCTTATCTCACTTACCAGGTAAGTAATGTCATCTCTACCTGTGTCTTATCTCACTCACCAGCTAAGTAACATCATCTCTACCTGTGTCTTGTCTCACTTACCAGCTAAGTAATGTCACCTCTACCTGTGTCTTATCTCACTTACCAGCTAAGTAACGTCATCTCTACCTGTGTCTTATCTCACTCACCAGCTAAGTAATGTCATCTCAACCTGTGTCTTATCTCACTTACCAGCTAAGTAACATCATCTCTACCTGTGTATTATCTCACTTACCAGCTAGGTAACGTCACCTCTACCTGTGTCTTATCTCACTTACCAGCTTAGTAACATCACCTGTACCTGCGTCTTATCACTTACCAGCTAAGTAACGTCATCTCTACATGTGTCTTATCTCACTTACCAGCTAAGTAATGTCATCTGTACCTGTGTCTTATCACTTACCAGCTAAGAAACGTCACCTCTACCTGTGTCTTATCTCACTTACCAGCTAAGTACCGTTACCTCTACCTGTGTCCTATCTTACTTACCAGCTAAGTAACGTCACCTCTACCTGTGTCTTATCTTACTTACCAGCTAAGTAACGTCACCTCTACCTGTGTCTTATCTTACTTACCAGCTAAGTAACGTCATCTCTACCTGTGTCTTATCTCACTTACCAGCTAAGTAACATCACCTCTACCTGTATCTTATCTCACTTACCAGCTAAGTAACATCATCTCTACCTGTGTCTTATCACTTACCAGCTAAGTAACGTCACCTCTACCTATGTCTTATCTCACTTACCAGCTAAGTAACGTCACCTCTACCTGTGTCTTATCTTACTTACCAGCTAAGTAACGTCACCTCTACCTGTGTCTTATCTTACTTACCAGCTAAGTAACATCATCTCTACCTGTGTCTTATCTCACTTACCAGCTAAGTAACATCACCTCTACCTGTGTCTTATCTCACTTACCAGCTAAGAAACGTCACCTCTACCTGTGTCTTATCTCACTTACCAGCTAAGTACGTTACCTCTACCTGTGTCCTATCTTACTTACCAGCTAAGTAACCTCATCTCTACCTGTGTCTTATCACTTACCAGCTAAGTAACGTCACCTCTACCTGTGTCTTATCTCACTCACCAGCTAAGTAACGTCACCTCTACCTGTGTCTTATCTCACTTACCAGCTAAGTAATGTCACCTCTACCTGTGTCTTATCTCTCTTACCAGCTTAGTAACGTAACATCTACATGTGTCTTATCTCACTTACCAGCTAAGTAATGTCATCTCTACCTGTGTCTTATCACTTACCAGCTAAGTAACATCACCTCTACCTGTGTCTGTGTACCAGCTAAGTAACGTCATATCTACCTGTGTCTTATCTCACTTACCATCTAAGTAATATCACCACTACCTGTGTCTTATCTCACTTACCAGCTAAGTAACGTCACCTCTACCTTTGTCTTATCTCACTTAGTAGCTAAGTAACATCACCTCTACCTGTGTCTTATCACACTTACCAGCTAAGTAACGTCACCTCTACCTGTGCCTTATCTCACTTACCAGCTAAGTAACGTCATCTCTACCTGTGTCTTATCTCACTTACCAGCTAACTAACGTCATCTCTACCTGTGTCTTATCTCACTTACCAGCTAAGTAACGTCACCTCTACCTGTGTCTCATCTCACTTACCAGCTAAGTAACGTAACCTCTACCTGTGTCCTATCTCACTTACAAGCCTGGTGATGTCATCTCTACCTGTGTTTTGTGTTATCTCACTTACCGGCCTGGTCCTTGAATATCCGTGAGATGAGGACTGGCAGGCTGTGTTCGCGCCCGCCTTTCACGCTAAGTCCGAGACCACCAACCCGTTCTCGCGGGATGGCGACAACCCTCTCCTGAAGCAAAGCACAGCAGGCGGCATTGCTCAAAGCTGCATAATTTAACGGATTCCTCTATTGTCAGGGTACCATGGCGACAGTAGGATATTCGAAAATCAGTGTACCGTGACAGCAGTGCGGCAGTCTAGCTAGCATCACGGAACCATTGATATAGATTGGCAGTCTAGCATCACAGTACGGTTCCTTTAGATCTGAAGGTTGCCACATTTAGACAAGTGGGGATGCCTTATAAAATAAAAGTTACTTCAAATTAAAGAAAGGTCGGCTATAAGTATAACGAACAACACAATAAATTCATTTTAATAACATATTAGAAACCCCAAACTATCGAATATTACAACTTTAATGAAAACAAAAAAACACAGCTATTCTTCTTAATTCCCCAAATGCTAAAATCATTGCAAGTCGCACATTTCCACAATGTTGGCTGAGCTGAACCACGAGTCATGTGAGAGGTCATGTGAAATGTCATGCGGCAGGTCATGTGACTGGCAATGTGCCATGACCTAAGCTGACAAAGAAGGTCATGCACACATGAGTCAATAACTTTTAACTAGCCAAATTTTGAACATTGCATCTCCAATGTTTCAAAGTTTTAACTCATAGGGGGAGCTTTATACCAAACTTAACTTCCAAAGTTGCATAGTCCGATGGTTTTGAGTTTCTGTCACTTTTCTGAGATAAATATATGAAATTGATTGTTATAATCTACCTTACTTTTAGCTTCATGTATGTTATTTTAAATGGCTAAGTTTTGAGATATTTGAAATGCAAACATGTCAAATTAGATTGCTTCAGCACTAAGATGTTCTAATAAATTGCCTCACTATTCGCTTGTATGTAGCAACAAAGGCTTAAGGGAGTGCACTTGTATAACTTACAGCATCATCAAAGGCCAGTTGCTCTCATACCATGTCTGTGTGGTGTGGGAGGTTAAAAATCCCTTGGGTCGGTAAAAGTGTAGGCTGGGGCTTTCTATCGACAAACTGTCTAATGGTGAAAACAAGCCTATTCAGGCTTATCCATGATAGGCAGTATAAATCTTCAACAACAACAACGTGACGTCATCACTCAGCAGTTAGCGGTCAGCCATCTTGGATTACGAGCACCCTCCCTAGCCATGTTGTGAATGCATGCAGATACAGTAAAACAGAGTTTTCTTGTGTTCTGGGAGGTTCTGGGCATCAGTATCTAAGTTAGAAATCCAGAATCAAATCTAGGTAATTGTTTTGGTTTTGAAAATTTGATACTTCATCGGACTATGCAGTTTTAATTGAACTTACAATTTAGGACTTACGAGCAGTGGTGATTTAACCATTAGGCTGAATAGGCTTAAGTTAAACCTAGGGGCCCAGACGGGAGGGAGGCCCGAGAGCATAACAAATAATGATTTAATTGAGCGTATTAAAGCTCAGTCGAGGGTCCTGGGTGGTTGTGGCCCAGGGGCGCCTGGGCGGTAGGTAGTTAAAGCTTGAAGCATCAAATTTTCTAAACCAAACCAATTATTTAGATTTGATTTTACATATCTAACTTAGATACTGATGCACTTATTAAGCATTTGTTTTTGCGTAGAAGGCAATACTGAGTCAATGTAACAGAACCTGTTACTGCAGAAGTCTATGGTGTCAGAGTTTTGGCAAGCTTGCCAAAACTAATTTTCCATGTTTTCACTCAAAATATCTCAGAAGTTTACCATTTAACATAAAAGTAACTTTGAACTAATGTAAAGTAGATACTAGTGATCGATCTAATATATTTATCTCAGAAAAAATACAGAAATTCAAAACCATCGGACTATGCAACTTTAATCCACCACTGCTTATAATTTATCCCTCTAGCAACCAATGTATCGCATATGATACAAACATTTGCTGATCACCATATCTAAACCAACTGTTATTAATTTACCCTTTTATAACCATAATACCATCTATGCTTTAGTTGTAGCACTATGGTATTATGGTTATAAAAGGGTAAATTACGTATGTTGCGGAGGCAACATGTTTAATTCGTGAACGAGGCAAGGCGACCCTGCGCATCATGTGACCCCACGCCCTCCCCACTCCTCACTTCTCGCCTGGCTCTCACTCTGGCCACTTCGCTCTCCCTCCCACAACCCTTTTCTTAAGCTCATTTGACTTGACACTATTATATTTGGTACTGCATTCGACTTATCATGCTAATGTCGTGGGTGTGATGAAAATGGGAAATATTGCGCCTAGAGCCCACATCTCTTTGCATTCCGGGGCAGTGTGCTAACTATTAGACCACCTAGGCTCCCTGATATCACCACACTACCCACGCCTACCTGTATGTGGTTACTTGCCTGAGAGGTCAGTGCAGACTACTACACTCGTCCCAATGGAATTGTACGTCTTTTAATGCTTACAATTACATACATACAGGCAATGCACTAACACATACATACACAGGGCGGGTTCAACACCGATACAGTATGTAGCTTGTACAGGATCATGGTCATGGCAACCAGTGTTGTGGGTGTGATGAAAATGGGAATATTGCCCCTAGATCGGGACTCGAACCCACATCTCTTTGCATTCCAGGCCAGTGTGCTAACCATTACACCACATAGGCTCCCTGATATCACCACACTACCCACACCTACCTGTCTATGTGGTTACTTGCCTGAGAGGTCAGTGCAGACTACTACATTATCTAATTATACAGACTTTTCGGCCTCATCATGACGCCATCTCACCAAACACAGCTTATGATGTACTGAAGTCAGCCTTCCTCGATTCCACATGCGCCAGTCGCACACATTGCAGAGCCAGCCTCATGTCGACCTCACACAAGATTATGTTTACATATTGATGATTACATATTGATGATATATTCATGATAATTGTTTCATCTATATATCCACTGAATAAATATAACTAAAAAATCTCCTCTTTGTCTCCTTTTTCCGAGTGATGCGAATTAATAACAGCTGGTTTGGCTAAGGTGATCAGGAAATGTTTGTATCGTACCAGATACATTGGTTCATCATCATGCTGTCGGTCGCAATGCGACAAAGACTGCTTTTATTTCTTAACCGCCACTATTTCGTGTGGTTGTGCATTTCATAAAAGCTGCTTGCAAAGTGTTGAAGTGCTTCTGGCTTTTGCAAGTTACTAGCAGCACTCTCTCGGGGAGTAAATAGAAGGTCTCACACCAGCAAGAACATGTCAAGACAGGCACAAACTATTTGTCCCTGCAGTAGATGGCCGGGAGATGTTGGGAGTTCCCGTCATCACCACCCTTAATGCTGCCATGGAAGCATGGTTTTCTGTTAGGGTTTGCTCCCTTAGCCTTTGGTTCTATCAAGAACCTGTACCACAAGGCAGTGGTTTTAAACTTTGCAAGGCAGGGGCATCAAACTCCCTAAGGTATTTTAGCAGATAGGTACTGCATTACCCGCATACATTGGTTACTAGAGGGTTAAAACAGTAAAGCAAACAACTAAACAGTGCAAGCTTAAAGTTGCATAGTCCGATGGTTTTGAGTTTCTATCATTTTCTGAGCTAGACATATTAGGTTGATCGCTATAATCTACCTTACTTTCATTTGAAGTAACTTTTATTTTAAATGGCTAACTTTTGAGATATTTGAAGTAAAAACATGCCAAATTAATTTTGGCAAGCACGCCAAAACTCTGACACCATAGGCTTCGACAGTAACAGATTCTATTAAATTGCATCATTATTCCTTTCTATGTGATGACAAATGTTTAATAAGTGCATCAGTATCTAAGTTAGATATGTAGAATCAAATCTAGGTAATTATTTTGGTTTTTGAAAATTGGATATTTTCATCAGACTATGCAGCTTTAACATTAAAAAACATTCCAAAAATTCTTATAACTGCAAAGAGTAAAAATGAATAGGCACCGCCAACATGGATTGTATATCTGGATGTGATACAGTGAGTGAGTAATGGTGATTTAAAACAAATTGCTGTCTGGAAAGGCGATCTTTGTGGTGGGTTGTATATATATATATATGCAGATGATTAGTCTACTTTGTGGAAGTGATCCTGTTCCGACAGATCTACATTCTGTGTAAAAGCGATGGCCCGATAATAATACGACACAATAAGATTTGAACGCTTCTCACAGTGATTATGGCCTTTGCTGCCGACACGGCGTTAAGCAATCACCACTAATTAACTAACTAACCCATCATTAAATGTCTTACAAAATAGATTTTGTTTGTTGTTGTTTTACGTCCTAGCAACATCTAAGGTCATATCAGGACGGGTACCGACTTGTGGCAGTGCGCAATCATGGCGACTTTATAGTGCAGCCTCACTGGGAAACCTGGCCACCAGCACCATGACCTGATATCCCACTCAGTCACACTATCCTGACACTGAGCCAACCAGCCCTTGCCCTATCCTAATAATGCCGAGCGCCAGGCTAGGAAGTGACAAGTATCAATTTTTATGTCATTGGTTTGACTCGACCAGGATTCGAACCTACAAAATAGAAGTAAATTTACTAGTTGTGCACGGCCATGGTATATATGTTAAATTGTGGATTGCCATATAATATTAGACCTAAATCAATTTCGGTAACCAAAAGTACTGTCATTTATCAACTATAAATAGCATTGAAAGGCTACAGAATAAACTGTAAAAGTCAGATTATAAATAAGCCAAAATATAGATGATTATTATATATATATTTATATTTAAAAGAATAAAATATACCAATTACATTTGAAGTCGACAGAATATATTATGAAACAAAATATCAGTAAATAACATACGCAAATCCATTCAATTAATTGATAATTATTGACTGAAAGAGATGACAAGTTTAGATAAAATAGACAGTTGTGATAAAATCTTGTAAACAAAAACACACCAGAAGAATACCAATTTTGTAGTTTGGTTAATAAAGAATGATTCATAACTTATAAGAAATAAGAAGCAATAATTGCACAAAACGGGGTTTAATTGTAGCATGAGGGCTCGTGGGCTTAGTATTTGGAGCTTTACGTCCTAGAAACACCTAAGGTCATACTAGGATGGATACCATTGGCATTAATAGGAAAGAACAAGGACTGGTTAGCACAGTATCAGGATAAAGTGACTGTACAGGATATCGGGTCATGGTGACAGAGGCCTGGTGTCCCAGTGAGGCAACACTATGAAGTCGCCATGAGGGTGCACTGTCACATGTCGGTACCCGTCCTCATATGACCTTATATTGGTTGGTTGTTGGGGTTTTACATCCGGGCGACATGAGGACGGATACTGACTTGTGACAGCGCGCACTCCTGGCGACTTTTATATTATAGTGCTCCCCAACTATGACACCAGGCCACCAGTACCATGACCTGATATCCTACTCAGTCACATTATCCTGACACTGAGCCAACCAGTCCTTGTCCTATCCTAATAATGCCGAGCACCTAGCGAGAAAGCGACAAGTATCAATTTGTAAGTCATTTGTTTGACTCGACCAGGGTTCACACGCGTGGTTTCTATTATTCTAATCCCACGATCTACCAAAACTGGCTCAGACGGACGCTCAACTCATTCGGCCATCCCGTCTGGTTACTCGGGGGTTTAGTGATACCCAACAACCATCACAAAGGGGGGGGGGGGGGGGGCGGAGGAGGGATGGGGAGGGGGGGGGGGGGGTAACGTGGTCCAACACATGAAGGAAGTAACTGAGTGATAGAGTGGTGAGGGATATGGGATGGGGAGGGGGGGGGGTGTCGATTAGTGGTGTAATAAATTATCCCTTTTCCACTGTTACTAGGTGTAGTATATGAGGACAATGTATACCATGTGTGATTTTCTTATTTAAAAAAAAAAAAAAAAAAAATTGTAATGGGGAAGATGTAGTATATGGTATGTACACCAGCGCAAGCCGGTACCAGCAGCAGTGAACACGCATCATCTCGTCCTTTACACTAGGTACAAGCAGTACTTAGATAAAAGATTCACCCCGTACTGCAGTAGCCTGAGTAGGGGTGTAGAAGAACCCTATATAAAAGCTTGCGAGATTTATCTACATGCTGGGTAAATGAAATGAGCGGATAAGTTCTTGATGTAAGAAACAAAATATATTCTTCACATATATCTTAATATTTACCCGCTATGTTTGATTTGAAAAATATAAAATAGCATCTCGTTTAATAGACTTTAAAAGTCAAATCGACCACATTCTGTGGTTGCCATCTTGCCTTTATGCATTCTCTCCCATTTCACCAACTCTATGCCAATATAAGTAGCCATTGGCTCCTGGAACAAGGAATTCCACTTCCGGTTCCATACTAAAGCAATTTTCGCCAGTATTTAGACTACATTGTCAATCAACCCTCCTACAAGTATGGGGTGAACCTTTTATCTAGGCAGTACTTAGATAACACTGGAAGAAAGTGTGAAAATCCATGAAATATTTCTAGGTTTTAGATACTCCTATTTGGCTGTATGTTTAAATTAAAAATACCAAGGAAGTAAAGTGAATGAACTAAAGCTATACTCTTTGTTTTGATACCAAAATTACTTGGGCTGTATATTAAGACGTTTGTTTGTTTGTTGTTGTTTTACGTCCTAGCAAAATCTAAGGTCATATCAAGACAGCACACCAAATGGCACTTCATTACAGGCACTTTTACTAATTAGCGCATTCTTTTGCATCACATCAGAACAAGTGTTCAAGCCTGGGGTTTTATTTTTTCACTCAGCGTTGAATCACTCAGCGTTGAATCACCATTGGTTACACGGGCTATTAATAGCTCATATCAGAAAGACCACTAAATGAGTTTTAATTTGGTAAATGACAGACATATATTTAAAACAAGATTAAATTATGCCAAACAAAAAACACACCTCATGTTTCCTTCAGTGTTAAAGGCAAATTTTGTTCAAGTAAATAAGCAAATCTTAAAATGTGAATATCTTGAAAAGTAAACGAGATAAAACTTTTCCATTTTTGTGTGTGTTATTCTGCATTTAACTAGCATTGTATGATTAAGCTTTATTAACATCCCAGTTTAAAGATCTCTGTGGCGTTCTCTGTGGGGGAGTGGTTAGAGTGTCTGACTTTTTTCTAGGTCAGACTCCTAATCTGAAGGTCGGTGGTTCGATTCCCTGTGCCCCCATCTCTGCCAATTTGGATTTCGACCGCTGTGTATAACTTACAGCGTCATCAAAGGCCAGTTGCTCTCATACCATGTCTATGTGGTGTGGGAGCTTAAAAATCCCTTGGGTCAGTAAAAGTGTAGGCTCGGGCTTTCTATCAACAAACTGTCTAATGGTGAAAACAAGTCTATTCAGACTTATCCATGACAGGCAGTATAAATCTTCAAAGAGAAAAAAATAAAAAAGACTGCCGGTACCTACTGTTCGGTCACAAGATGAGCCTACCGCGGATGGATATCAAACTAGACGAGACCATGTAGCGGCCGAGTCTAGTCTGATATCAATATGTGACAGGTTCGTCCTCTGTAACTTTAATGATAAAACGATAAATAACATTCTTTACACCACCGAAGTATTCTGCTTATTATTCGTTGGAAACACCAACTTTGCTATAACTTATTTGGGATTGAATCCTTAGCGCGAAAGAAGACAGGTACTACTATCTGGGTCGGTCCACATGTGAAGATATGGAATTCAAGGCTATTTCGAGGCTTTTCAAGGCTGTTTTTGCTAGGAATTCAAGAGTATTTTCATTTGGATTTCAGGAGAAAATAAACAATGGCAAATGGCGATTTCAGCCTAATTTAGATCAGTGGGGACAGTTTAATGGAATTCAAGGCTTTTCAAGACAAATTACCCAAAATAGGTTAAATTCAAGGCTTTTCAGGACCTTGAAATGGGGCAAATGAAGTTCAAGACTTGTCAAGACTTTCCAGGCCTACTTTTCTTTCTCCTTTCTGTTATGGAAGAAAACAGGTATTACCTTTTTCTCCATTTCTGTTATTGAAGAATACGGGTCCTACGTTTTTCGTTCTACTTCTGTTGGTACTATTTCTATCTTAATTTCTGTTATCGAAGAAGACAGATACTACTTTTTGTTCGACCATTTCTGATAATATTTCTTGTCTCGACTTTAAATCCAGAGATTGTTGAGTATTGGATTAATCCAACTAGAAGTTGCCCAAATTGACAGTAGTACCGACCAAACAGTACGAGTACCATTTGGAGAGAACCATTGACTACCTCATACGGCCCCTGTTCATTATCGGTGGTAAATAAAGCTTATGCCATGTCATGGGTAGCGGGGTTTATGGGTCGAGCATATTTGATCACTTCCCCCCCCCACCCCACCCCCATTTCTGATAATATTTCTTGTCCCAACTCTATAGCCAGAGATTGTTCAGTATTTGATTAGTTCAACTAGAACTTGCCCAAATTGAAAGTAGTACCGACCAAACAGTACGAGTACCATTCAGAGAGAACCGTTGACTACCTCATACGGCCACTGTTCATTATCGGTGGTAAATCAAGCTGTTTGCCATGTCACAGGTAGCGGGGTTTATGGGTCAAGCACATTGTCACCTTCTTTCGAGGAGAGGTTAAAAGTTATAAAGAGCAGTTATCATCATCTGCCATAGGAGAGTGGGTTTGTGAACCAAAGAGAGCAGTTCGTGCTGCTACAGACAAGACACCCTTACCTGCGATGACAGCGTTCCTTGAACCTGTAAACAGTCCTAATACATCAATATCTAGGCCAGTTCAAAGTACACAGCTTTTAAACAAAAAGAAAGCTTGTTTTATTTAATGACGCCTCTAGAGCACATTGATTTCCGAATCATCGGCTATTGGATGTCAAACACATGGTCATTCTGACATATTTCTATGGAGGAAACCGGCTTCCGCCATATAGCCTACACTTTCCAATAAGCAGTAAGGCGTCTTTTATAGGCACTTTCCCACAGACAGGACAGCACATACCAAAGCCTTTGCTGAACCAGTTGTGGACCACTGATTGGAACGGAAAATAGCCAAAACCCTGCAAACTGCAAGTGGCTCCACTTAGTAGGATCGATAGGATGACCAACACCTCCACAGGTTGACACTCTACCGCCTGAGCTACGTCCAGCTCCAGAGCTTTTAAAGATTTGGGCACATCATTTAAACACGAGTTCTTTACATTAATATTCGCTCTAGATTCAAGTTGCATAGTTCGATGGTTTTGAGTTCCTGTAATTCTTCTGCGATAAATATATTAAATTGATTGTTATATTCTACATTACTTTAGATTGAAGTAACTTATATTTTTAATCGTTACGTTTTGAGATATTTGAAGTGCAAAAATGCTAAATTAATTTTGGCAAGCACACCAAAACCTTTGACGCCATAGGTTTTAGCAGTAACAGGTTCTATTAGATTGCCTCTATATTCCCTTCCATGTGGCGACAAATGCTTAATACGAGCATCAATATTTAAGTTAAATATGTATAATCAATTCTAGATAATTGCTTTGGTTTTGAAAATTTGATCGCTCATCGGACTATGCAGCTTTAAATAAATATTCACGTTTTAGAAATAGCAGTTGAAGTACACTATGAACTTACTCGCACAAAGGGTTGCAAATTCACTATTAGTCCAAGTCGGCTGTACGACACTTTCCTTGGGGAAGTCTATTGCGGTGAGCTGCTTCTTTACCGCCACTACAATTAGCGCCCCATGAGTGTTAAAAATGCTTCGAGAAAGTCTATCCAACTGTGTAACTAGTCCCTGGCCTACATCATCCTAGCAGCTGAGGAGGGTCATTAGACCCGAAGCACACGCATAGCCACAGCGTGAACACAGTGACAATTCACTACGGTGGAGACGCGACGGCCATCATGTGGTATTTACTTTTCTCTTTTTGTCATGAATCAGGTTGTTTCAGTTAATTGAGTTTGAATCCCACAATCTACCAAAACGGGAGACGGACGCTCAACTCATTCGGCCTGGTATTCGAACCCAGAAGGTTGAATCCTATGACCTACCAAAACAGCCTTTTTTTTTAGGGACGGCTAAGGTGTGCAAACTCTTCAAATTACCTTCCACGGAATAAGTTAATAATCAGGGATGAAAGTGGTCTCCAGCCAAAATCGTGGAAATCAAGCCGAGGTTATAACCCCACTGGCAAATTTCCGCAAAAAAATTTGGATTTTCCTCTATAGGATTAGCACTGTCAGGGAATCACGGGAAAATGCTGGAAGTCAGGATTCAACTGTCCTTGCTGTGCCTATATTATCGCCCATATCTAACTCGTTCTCGGTTTGGTTATATATTCTATCAACATTTAAGGTCATATAAGAACGGGATTTGAAACACTCAATTGTTGTCATATACATCTTGATTCCTTGGCATTTGTTTAACGTTAATCGGTAAATATAAAAGAATCGCTGAGATCCGCGAAATCGCGGAGATCTTTCATCCCTGAATAATATGCGTACACATCTTCCAATGACTTAAAAAATTAATACTTATTGCTTCTTAGACAGGCACTCGGCATTATTAGGCTAGGGCAAGGACTGGTTGGCTCAGTGTCAGGATAATGTGACTGAGTGGGATATCAGGTCATGGTGCTGGTGGCCTGGTCTCCCAGTGGGGCAGCACTATAAAGTCACCATGAGTGCGCACTGTCACAAGTCAGTACCCGTCCTGATATTACCTTAGATGTTGCTAGGACGTAAAATAACAACAAACAAGCAAACAAAATATCTTGCTTCTTTATCTACTTCCTCCATATACTTCCGGCTGCTTCATAAATTTAATGAACTATCCACTACGACTCACGCTGCCAACCAGTACCCACAAATATCCGAGAAGTTGGATCACAGCGCCCTCTGTCGGATTTGTTCTTGAACTTATATCGGTGGTGCCACCTATTGGGGGATAGGCACATCGCGACTAAGCCATACTATGTAGATCACGGTGGCGCCGCCTACCGGGGAAAGTAGGGCAAACATCGCTATGCTTTAGTTACAGGTTGCCATCTATCGGCAACCAAAGAAACAAGTACTACCATTAAATACATACACTAGATGGCGCCACTATACATTGTGGTTCAGTTCGTTCTGATTTGATAGCTTTGGGAATGTTTGATTTCTTGTGCATTTAAAGCCGCATAGTCCGATGAAGCATCAAATTTCTAGAACTGCACTTATTAAACATTTGTTGCCACATAGAAGGGAATAGTGATTGATTGATTGGTGGTTGCTTTACGCCGTGTCGGCAGCATAGGCCATATTCACGGCGAGAAATGTTTGTTTTTTGTTCAAACCATCGCTTTTATATGTAAAAGCAGAAAATCAATTATGTGCCAATGGACACTCAAATTCCCATAGAAAAATATAAGTTTTATTAATAATTGATAGAACCCTGAGGCAATTTAATATAAACCTGTTACTGCTGAAGCCTATGGTGTCAGAGTTTTGGCAGGCTTGCCAAAACTAATTTTACATGCTTGCACTTCAAATTTTCAAAACTTAACCATTTAAGATAAAAGTTACTTCAAACTAAAGTAATATAGATTATAACAATCGGCGGAAACTCAAAACCATCGGATTATGTAAATTTAATCTTAGGTTTACACCAGAAAGAATAAGATCCATGATGGTGTGTGGGAGGCGTCCCTTGAAGTTGCATAGTCCGATGGTTTTGAATTTCTGTATTTTCTCTGAGATGAATATATTAGATCGATCACTAGTATCTACTTTACATTAGTTCAAAGTTACTTTTATTTTAAATGGTAAACTTTTGAGATATTTCGAGTGCAAACATGGAAAATTAGTTTTGGCAAGGTTGCCAAAACTCTGACACCATAGACTTCTGCAGTAACAGGTTCTGTTAAATTGACTCAGTATTGCCTTCTACGCAGAAACAAATTCTTAATTAGTGCAGCAGTATCTAAGTTAGATATGTATAATCAAATCTAGATAATTGGTTTGGTTTTGAAAATTTGATATTTCATCGGACTATGCAGCTTTAATGCTGACAGTCAGACGCTAATTAATGTCTAATGTTTGAGTTACGTAGGTCCCTCAGGAAGGATTGAAGATGCAACCCAGCACACCAGGTCGCAGCTTCAGCTTACAACACTGGAAGTTGATTTGTTTGTTTGTTGTTGGTGTTTTACGTCCTAGCAACATCCCATCCCCCACTGATTGCTACTTGTGATTGGTTGCTGGCAGGTTCACCTTGCTGAGTGCCCCCCCCCCCCTCTCCTCCCCCCGCCCCCCACTGATTGCTGCTTGTGACTGGTTGCTGGCATGCTCACCTTGCTGAGTGCCCCCCAACCCCCTCTCCCACTGTGACTGGTTGCTAGGAGGTTCACCTTGCTGAGCGCCCCCTCCCCCCCCCCCCCCCCCAAACGCTGATTGCTGGTTGTGACTGGTTGCTGGCATGCTCACCTTGCTGAGTGCTACCCCCCCCCCCCCCCCCCCCCCATCACTCACACAATCCACCCTCCACCACTGATTGTTGCTTGTGACTGGTTGCTGGCAGGCTCACCTTGCTAAGTGCCCCCCCCCCCCCCCCGACTCCCTCCCCCACTGATTGCTGCTGGTGACTGGTTGCTGGCAGGTCCACCTTGCTGAGTGCTCCCCCCTCCCCCCCCCCCACTGATTGCTGCTTGTGACTGGTTGCTGGCATGCTCACCTTGCTGAGTCCCCCCCCCCCCTGTTTGCTGCTGGTGACTGGTTGCTGGCAGGCTCACCTTGCTGAGTGCCCCCCCCCCCCCCCCCCCAACTCCCTCCCCCCCAACTCCTCCCCCCAACTCCCTCCCCCACTGTTTGCTGCTGGTGACTGGTTGCTGGCAGGCTCACCTTGCTGAGTGCCCCCCCCCCCCATGCCCCCTCCCCACTGATTGCTGCTGGTGACTGGTTGCTGGCAGGCTCACCTCCAGTGGTGAATGCCGCCCCGCCCCCATCCCCCCTCTCCTCCCCCACTGATTGATGCTGATGACTGGTTTCTGGTAGGCTGATCTTGCTGAGTGCCCCCCGCCCATCCCCCCACTGATTGCTGCTGGTGCTGATTGCTGCCAGTGGCTGGTTGCTGGCTACTCACCTTGGTGAGGGTGGGTGAGTCGGCTGCGCTGGAGGTGTGCGTGTAGACGAGCTCTTCGCGCTGCACGATGAGGTGGTCCTCGGTGAGGCGCAGCCGGGCTCGGTGGGGTGCGTCCGAACCCTCACTCACCGACACCAGCCCATGGCGCACCTGAAAAAACACGCATCCGTACTCATTACACACACAAGCTGACATCGATTAATCATCTTTGATCATCCCAACCATTTTCTTGCACATGCGCATATCATACAAACTCGGGTTACATAAAGGAATGCGATCAGGGCTCGAATTGAGACATTAGTTATTTGTAGAATTGTTAAAAGGTAGATTAGATATTTACCATACAGCATGTGCCCTCAGCTGAAACTCTGAGTGGTAATGGTGATGTGAACAGCAGCCTAAGTGGAGTAAAATGACTGATTGTTTTGTGGAGAATTGGATGTTTCTTAGCTCAAAATGCTTAAAGTTGCATAGTCAGATGGTTTTGAATTTCTGTATTTTTTCTGAGATAAATATATTAGATCGATCACTAGTATCTACTTTACATTAGTTTAAAGTTACTTTTATTTTAAATGGTAACCTTTTGAGATATTTTGAGTGCAAACATGGAAAATTAGTTTTGGTGAGCTTGCCAAAGCTTTGGCACCATAGACTTATGCAGTAACAGGTTCTGTTAAATTGACTCAGTATTGCCTTCTACACAGAAACAAATGCTTAATAAGTGCATCAGTATCTAAGTTAGATATGTAAAATCAAATCTAGATAATTGGTTTGGTTTTGAAAATTTGATATTTCATCGGACTATGCAGCTTTAATTATGGATAGTTGTGTCTTAAATATATTCATGATATCATTATGTTGCATGAGTGGATCCATGTTTATGCCAAGTTGATTGAATTGATTAAACAATAATAGAAATACAGAAGTTTTGAACTGTGCTTATCGGCAAACTCAATGGCAGGGCGCATTTGTTTTGCTTTGGACGCCATTTTCAGCGCATGCGCAGTCGGAATTATGAACATCGTGACTGTCTTTGTTGGTAGCCAGAAGCAATGGGCTTGACAGCGGCATTGTCTCCACATCTGACACCATGTAATATATATCGATGGTGACACTGTAGGATCTACTTTGCAACTGTCTTTATTTAGAACGTTGTCATGACGTTGTCCGGTGTTATATTGGGGTTGGGTTGTTCGGATACTAAAGTGCCTGTCATACCTAAGCGGATTGAGCAACGGACATAACCGGACAAAGAATTTTCTAGTCCGGTGGTGTTCGGTATCAAAATGTATCGAAATGTTTCGTTATCGGGTCAAAGGCCGCTGGACGAAATGAAAGCTAAACGGACATGGAACGGTGAACCGACATGCGAAAACCGAATGTCAAACGGACGGACCGGACATTAACCGGACACGTACCGGACTGTTTACGTCATGCCACGGACGCGACGAATACAGTTTAAAAGTGCACTAGTGTCTAAGTAACATAGGCCAAATCAAATCTAGTGTTGGTTTTGAAAATGTCATGATTCATCGGATTATGCAGCTTTAATGGTTGCACATTTTCACTTCCAACATCTCCAAAGCCTAACCCTTTAAAACAACGGTTATCCTAAATAAAGTACAGTAGATTATATAGTGAGTATATTCCTATACGTGTATAAATCCTTGGCTGGAGGTATTTTATTATTATTATTATATATCATTATACGCTCGTTTTTCATCCAGTTCGATATCAGCTAGGATTTTGCCCGAGCCTATGGGGTGATGGTGGCGCCGCCACCGGGGTAATCCTGGTACTTATGTTCCAACTACGCTGATTCACTCGCTCGAAAAAGTATATATAAAGCAAATATATTTTATATACCAGGGACGAAAGTGGTCTCCGACAAAAAACGCGGATATTCAGGCCGAGACCTTGGAGCCAAGGGCGAATTTCCATGAAAACGAGGATTTCCCCCCATAGAATTAGCATTGCCAGGGAATCGCGGAAAACTGCTGAAAGTCAGGTTTCAACTGTCCTTATTCAAGATATTGTGACTATATTATCGTCCATATCTAACCCTTTATTGTTTTGGAATTGATGTTCTGGCAACATCCAAAATGATACAAGCAGAATTTGGACAAATCAATTGCTGTCATAATATTATATATATATGCTCTATAAGAATTATATGAGTATAATAACCTGGAATATCCCTCCTTTCCCTCAACACTCACTCAGCTCCATGGACTGAGGAAGTCTGTCCTAGTCATCTACTGCTCCAACCTCCCCAACCCCAGCTCCGATGGTGGCACCACCACCCCTTCACACTGTAACCGCCACTCACTGTACTGCTGAAATTTGCGGAAATCCACAGACATCTTTTATCCCTGAATATACAAAAATAAGTAAAAAACTCAAATCCATTGGATTTATGCGACTTTAAATGAGAAGCTGCACATTGACAACTTCTCCTTTCACAATTTGCTTTCGGTGAGTGTCGGTCTAGCTTCACTCCCCCTCCCCCATCATCCAACACCCCCCCCCCCCCCCCCCACAACCTCCCCCACTTCCTTCCACACCTACTTTGCTGTGCCTACTTTGCTGTGCATACATCCTTTCATCTTCATGCTCCCACATCAAAGTGACATCTCAGGCCTCGATAGACTTTCCCTCTGGAGCTCTCAACGCAAAGCAATGAACTCCGCAATTCCCCGCTCCTAAAACCGGACGTGGTAGCCGAATCGATAGAGCGCAGGCCTCCCATGCGGGATTTTTGCGAGGTCAATTCCCGGTCGAGTCAAGCGGATGAGTTACAAAATTGATACTTGTCACTTCCTAACTTGGCGCTCTGCATTAATAGTGTGGTGGTCTGCACTGACCTCTCAGGCAAGGAGCTGCATAGACAGGTAGGCGTGGGTAGTGGGGTGATATCAGGGAGCCTAGGTGGTGTAATGGTTAGCACACTGGCCCGGAATGCAAAGAGATGTGGGTTCGAGTCCCACTCTAAGCACAATATTTCCCATTTTCATCACCCCACAACACTGGTTGCCGTGATCAGGATCCTGTACAAGCTTTGGGTTGAACCTACCCTGTGTATGTAAGTGCGTTGCATTGCCTGTATGTATGTAATTGTCAGCATTAAAAGACTTACAATTCCAGGGGGACGAGTGTAGTGGTCTGCACTGACCTCTCAGGCAAGGAGCCGCATAGACAGGTAGGGGTGGGTAGTATGGTGATATCAGGGAGCCTAGGTGGTGAAATGGTTAGCACACTGGCCCGGAATGCAAAGAGATGTGGGTTCGAGTCCTGCTCTAGGCGCAATATTTCCCATTTTCATCACCCCACGACAATAGGATAGGTAAAGGACTGGTTAGGTCAGCGTTAGGATATTGCGACTGAGTGGGATATCGGGTCATGGTGCTGGCAGCCTGATTTACCAGTAGGGCAGCACTATTAAGTCACCATGAGTGCGCACTGTCACAAGTAGGTACCCATCCTGATATGACCATAGATGTTGCCAGGACGTAAAACTCCAAAGACCAACCACCCAACCAATCAACCCCGCTCCTAAATGTCATTTCCACACGGCGCATCCGCATGTGCTGCAACATTCACGATTCATGGCCCGGGCTCAAGTTGCCCTTCGCTATGGCCCTTTTCAATAATTCAAAAGCAGAAAGCTTCAAAGGGTAACACAGCTACTACTACTACTGGTAGCCGAGCTCTGATCTGAGCCTACATTTTCTGGTATATTTTTATCGTCCATATTTTATTGCTGCCTCAATGAAAATCTGCCGCGTGTCTGTAGCCCATCCATTAAAGAAAACATGTTCGTTCGATCGTTGTTAATGATGTTTTACGTCCTGGCAACATCTAAGGTCATATCAGGACGGTTAACGACTTTTTGCCAGCGCGCATTCATGGCGACTTTATATTATTAATATCAATGCCGAGCGCCAAGCTAGGAAGCGACAAGTATCAATTTTGTAAGTCATTGCTTTGACTCGACTGGGGATCAAACTCCCGATCTCCCGCACGGGAGGCCTGCGCTCTGCCGAGATCTGATCTGATCTATATAGCGAATGGTAGACAGGAAGTGTGAACACTTATTTGTCTCTCATTTTTTATTTATTTTTTGGTAGATTAGTGTCCCAAGCAGGGGAAATCCCAGTCACAGATGACTGGTCTTCCCCACTCCACTGCTGGTCGATAGAAAGCCCGAGCCTACACTTTTACCGACCCAAGGGATTTTTAACCTCCCACACCACATAGACATGGTATGCGAGCAACCGGCCTTTGATGACGCTGTAAGTTATACACAGCGGTGGAAATCCAAATTGGCAGAGCTGGGGGCACGGGGAATCGAACCGCCGACCCTCAGATTAGGAGTCTGACCTAGAAAAACTAACCACTCCGCCACAGAGATGCATAGTCCGATGATCTGATCCTATACTTTCTGGAATATTTTATTGCTGGCTTAATAAACATGTGCCTTGTAATCATCGGACTATGCAACTTTAATGTTTAAACACTCATTAAAGTTGCATAGTACGATGATTTTGAGTTTCTGTCATTTTCTGATATAAATATATTAGGTTGATCCACCATATGTTAGTTTAAAATAACTTTTATTTTAAATGGCTAACCTTTGAGATATTGGAAGTGCAAGCGTACAAAATTAATTTGGGCAAGCACGCACCAACTCTGACACGATAGGCTTCTGCAGTCACAGGTTCTGCTAGAACTTATTATTTACTTCGGTATTTCATTCTCTTTATAGTGCTGGCCCACTGGGAGACCAGGCTGCCAGCACCATCACCTGATATTCCACTCAGTCACATTATCCTGACTCTGAGCCAACCAGTCATTGGTTTGACGCAACCAAGGTTAGTAGAACCCATGGGTTCGCATCCCACGATCTACCAAAACGGGAAACAGACACTCAATTCATTCAGCCACCCCGTCTGGTATTAAATATAACAAACAACACCCCCCCCCCCCCCCCCCCATCCCAGGAATTTAAAAGAAAGAAGTAAATCATGTTTTATTTAACGACGCTTCAATAGCAAATTAATTTTCATAGCTTATTGGCCGTCAAACATATGGTCATTCTGACATATTTTGTTATAGGTAACCTGCTGCCGCAAGATAGGCTATTCTTTCCGATAAGCAGCAAGGGGCCTTTTATATGCACTTTCCCACAGACAGGGCAGCCTTTGATGAACCAGTTGTGGAGCACTGGTTGTGCAGGGAATCAGTCCCCACTGAATAACGTTAGTCTGATCAATTGGACATATCTCGGTCGGCTGGACAGTGCTTGGAGAGTGTGCAATCACTCACAGCGAATTGGCGCTTAGCAAACATCGTCCCCGTCTCGCCCATCATCGTGAGATGTCGTACGGCGAGAGATCGCCTGTGATTGGATGCGAGCTGTCACGTGGTGTGACGCAGCGCTTTATGGGACGGCGGGGCAGACTGGCACTGCCTGAGGGCCAGCGAGGTTTCTTTGCCCATGTCGGAAATAGATCTATGCCTTCTTTCGCTGGCAATAGACGACTTCCCCCTGACCAACCCGTCCGACCAACCCGCCCTCTGGCGGGAGTGGCCAGAACTAATCGTGTGGATTTGCAGTCCACTCTGCAGAATGCGCCATGGAAAAGGTATTATATTTATAGAGGATTTCCACATGATGTGACGCAGCGCTTTATGGGACGGCGGGGCAAACTGGCACTACCTGAGGGGCAGCGAGGTTTCTTTGCCCATGTCGGAAACAGATCTACGCCTTCGTTCACTGGCAATAGACGACTTCCCCCAACCAACCCGTCCGACCAACCCGCCCTCTGGAGGGAGTGGCCAGAATTAATCGTGTGGGTTTACAGTCCACTGTGCAGAATGCGCCATGGAAAAGGTATTAAATTTATAGAGGATTTCCACATGGTGTGACACAGCGCTTTATAGGACAGCGGGGCAGACTGGCACTGCCTGAGGGCCAGCGAGGTTTCTTTGCCCATGTCGGAAACAGATCTACGCCTTCGTTCACTGGCAATAGACGACTTCCCCCAACCAACCCGTCCGACCAACCCGCCCTCTGGAGGGAGTGGCCAGAACTAATCGTGTGGGTTTGCAGTCCACTGTGCAGAATGCGCCATGGAAAAGGTATTAAATTTATAGAGGATTTCCACATGGTGTGACACAGCGCTTTATAGGACAGCGGGGCAGACTGGCACTGCCTGAGGGCCAGCGAGGTTTCTTTGCCCATGTCGGAAATAGATCTACGCCTTCGTTCACTGGCAATAGACGACTTCCCCCTGACCAACCCGTCCGACCAACCCGCCCTCTGGCGGCAGTGGCAAGAACTAATGGTACGCGTCGCAGCCCACTGTGCAGGATGCGCCCTGGAAAAAGTATTATAGAGGATTTACACCACCAACTTTCCCTCTGATGTCTGCGGCAAGGACTAATTATCCTGATACTGAGCAAACCCGTCTTTGCCCTAACCTCTTAGTATTAAAGATGCATAGTCCGATGAAATGTGAAATTTTGAAAACGAAGCAATTATCTAGATTTGATTTTTACATATCTAACTTAGATACTGATGCACTTATTGAACATTTGATTCTGCATAGAAGGCAATACTGAGTCAATTTAATAGAACATGTTACCGTAGAGGTCTATGGTGTCAGAAATTTGGCAAGCTTGCCGAAACCAATTTTCCTTGTTTGCACTTCAAATATCTCAAAAGTTAGCTATTTAAAATAAAAGTAACTTTAAACTAATGTAAAGTAGATACTAGTGCTCGATCTAATATATTTATCTCGGAGAAATTACAGAAACTCAAAACCATCGGACTATGCAACTATAATGCCGAGCGTCAGGCTAGGTAACAACAAGTATCAATTTTGTAAGTTATTGGTTTGATTCGGCCGGGATTCGCACCACGAACCTTCCGCACAGGAAGCCAGCGCTCTACCGATTCGGCCACCGCGTCCAGTAACAGTAACAGTCGCTATTCAGCATGCTGTGTGGGAAAAGACTTTCATAGAGGAATTCCACCATCAACTTGCATCTGATTGGTTTGGCTTGTTCGGGTGTTATGTCCTAGGAACACCTAAGGTCATAGCAGGAGGGGTAACTACCGACTTGTGGCAGAGTGCAATCATGGAGACTCTATAGTGCAACCTCACTGTTAGTCCATGGCTCGATATCCCACTCAGGCATCTTAAGCTAAGATTATACACGGTATGCGGCATACGGCATATGAATACGAATGCGAATGTGAATAAAAATCAAAAAGCATGTAAATGAATAGTGGCGCTTCCATACATCCGAATGCGAATACGAACGCGAATGCGGCAAATAGATCGACCCATGGACCGATCGGTGCGAATGCGAATATTGCTGCGTTTGCCATAGAAAACAATACTGTTCTTTCACAAATTTGGAGGAAAAACCACCAAAAATGTTGGGGGTTGGCATATATCTATGCTGCGTATACGACATTTGCATGCCGCATGCCGCATACTGCGTATAAGGAATCTTAGCTTTATGCTGATAGTGAGCAAATCAGTCGGCGTCCCAATTCCGTGCGCCAGCATAGGGACAAGAATCAACTTTGTAAGTCACCGGTTGGTTTCAGCTAGGTTAGAACCCACGACCTTCAGCACGCGAATCCAGTCAATGCTCTTACTAGTGTAGTGGTCTGCACTGACCTCTCAGGCAAGTAACCACATAGACAGGTAGGCGTGGGGAGTGTATTGATATCAGGGAGCCTAGGTGGTGTAATGGTTAGCACACTGGCCTGGAATGCAAAGAGATGTGGGTTCGAGTCCCACTCTAGGTGCAATATTTCCCATATTCATCACCCCCACGACACTGGTTGCCGTAACCATGATCCTGTACAAGCTACATGCTGTATAGTTGTCGAACCTATCCTGTGTATGTATGTAAGCGTGTTGCCTGTATGTATGTAATTGTAAGTATTAAAAGACTTACAATTCCAGGGGGACGAGTGTAGTAGTAGTCTGCACTGACATCTCAGGCAACGGGCTACATAGACAGGTAGGCGTGGGGAGTGTGTTGATATCAGGGACCCTAGGTGGTGTAATGGTTAGCACACTGGCCCGGAATGCAAAGAGATGTGGGTTCGAGTCCCGCTCTAGGCACAATATTTCCCATTTTCATCACCCCCACGACACTAGTTTCGACGACCAGACGGGATGGCCGAATGTGTTGAGCATCCGTATCCTGTTTTGGTAGATCATGGGATTCGAACCCATGGGTCCGAACCCTGTTTGAGTCAAACCAATGACTTAAAAATTGATAGTTGTCGCTTCCCAGCCAGGCATTCTGCATTATTAGGATAGAGCAAGGACTGGTTGGCTCAGTGTCAGGATAATGTGACTGAGTGGGATATCAGGTCATGGTGCTGGTGGCCTGGTCTCCCAGTGGGACAGCACTAT
Organism: Branchipolynoe longqiensis; assembly: GCA_030323885.1. Taxonomy (NCBI): domain Eukaryota; kingdom Metazoa; phylum Annelida; class Polychaeta; order Phyllodocida; family Polynoidae; genus Branchipolynoe; species Branchipolynoe longqiensis. Next base: position 68,799,500 of record CM059198.1, read on the forward strand.
AAAGTCGCCATGAGTGTGCACTGTCACAAGTCAGTACCTGTCCTGATATGACCTTAGATGTTACAAGGATGTAAAACTCAAACAACCAACCAACCATCTAACTTGACCATCCCTTCCATTGGGAGTGGCAAGAACTGATGTTGTGCACGCTGTGTGGAAAAGGTTTATAGACCTAGCAGAGCCTGGTGAAGAAGTACTTTGCATCGGGTTCTAGCTGAGGACTGCACTTGAAACCCGAAGCAATGCAAAGACACAGTGCAGATCGTGTCGCAAATATTGTCATTGGGGTGTGGGTGTGTGTGTATGTGTGTATGTGTGTATATGTGTATGTGTGTATGTATATATGTGTATATAGAGAGAAAGAGAGGATAGAGAAAGAAGGAAGAGAGAATGAAGAGAGAAGGAAGAGAGAAGGAAGAGAGAAGGAAGAGTGAAGGAAGAGAGAAGGAAGAGAGAATGAAGAGAGAAGGAAGAGAGAAGGAAGAGAGAAAGAAGAGAGAAGGAAGAGAGAAGGAAGAGAGAAGGAAGAGAGAAAGAAGAGTGAAAGAGAGAAGGAAGAGAGAATGAACAGAGAAGGAAGGGAGAAGGGAGAGAGAAGGAAGAGAGAAGGAAGAGAGAAGGAAGAGAGAAGGAAGAGAGAAGGAAGAGAGAAGGAAGAGAGAAAGAAGAGAGAAGGAAGAGAGAAGGAAGAGAGAAGGAAGAGAGAAGGAAGAGAGAAAGAAGAGTGAAAGAAGAGTGAAAGAGAGAAGGAAGAGAGAATGAACAGAGAAGGAAGGGAGAAGGGAGAGAGAAGGAAGAGAGAAGGAAGAGAGAAGGAAGAGAGAAGGAAGAGAGAAGGAAGAGAGAAGGAAGAGAGAAGGAAGAGAGAAGGAAGAGTGAAGGAAGAGAGAAGGAAGAGAGAAGGAAGAGAGAAGGAAGAGAGAAGGAAGAGAAAAAGAAGAGTGAAAGAGAGAAGGAAGAGAGAATGAACAGAGAAGGAAGGGAGAAGGGAGAGAGAAGGAAGAGAGAAGGAAGAGAGAAGGAAGACACCAGTCCTTGTCCTATCCTACTAATGCTGAGCACCTGGCTAGGTAGCGACAAGTATCAATTTTAACGTCATTGGTTTCAATCGACCAGGGTTCAAACCGATGAACCCATGGGTTTGGATCCCCCTGATCTCCCAAAACAGGAGACGGACGCTCAACTCATTAGGCCATCCCGTCTGGTCCATATGATCTTAGATGTTGCCAGGACATAAAACTCCAACAACCAACCAACCAACCAACCAACCAAATCCTCTGGCCCGGAATGGCATCCGAGGGATGCCAAAATGCATCAAGAACAAAATGGCGCAATCGCTTCCCAGCCTAAATGGGAATGCCACTGAATTGATGGCATGGATTAAACAAGCCTGAACCAAGATGCATGGCAGTGTCCCAATCAGGCATGCGGCAGCTAAGTTTGTATGTCAGAGGACCTGGACACTATTTGATTGGAAAGTTGACTCAATTAGGTTGGGCACTGCTAGTTTGTAGGTCAGATTGGGTTTTTCGTTGTTGGAATTATACATTCTTGTAACATCGAAGGTCATATCAAGACGGCTATGGACTTGTACCAGTGCACACTCAATGCGACTTTATAGTGCTTCTCCACTGGGAAATCAGGCCACTGGCACAATGACCCGATATCCCACTCAGTCACATTATCCTGACACTGAGCTAGCCAGTCCTTGCTCTATCCTATTAATATCGAGCGCCAGGCTAGGAAGCTACAAGTATCAATTTTAAAGGCATTGGTTTGATTCGACCGGAAACTGAACCCCCGATCTCCCGCACGGAAGGCCCGTGCTCTACCGATTCGGCTACCGCGTCCGGTTTTGTATGTCAGAGAACTTATTTGATTGGAAACTTGATCCAATTAGGTTTAGCACGGCTAGTTTGTAAGTCAGATGATAGAGAATTCATTTTGTATGTTTTTTGTTGTTGGTACATTAGTTGTTTAAGCATGGGAAATTTCAGTCGCAGACAACTGGTCTTCCTCATTCCACTGCTACTTGCCCTATCCTAGTAATGCCGAGCGCCTGGCTAGGAAGCGACAAGTATCAATTTTTAAGTCATTGGTTTGACCCGACCAGGATTCGAACCCACAATCAAACGATCTACCACCATGGGGGATGGCCGCTCTAACTCATTCGGCCATCCCGTCCCGTCATTAGATTCGAAAAGTTCCCCAATTAGACTTGGCATTACGTGTTTTGGACCCGACGCAGTGGCCGAATTGGTAGAGTGCAGGCTTTCCATGTGGAAGGTCGGGAGTTTGAATACCAGCCGAGTCAATTCAATGACTTATAAAATTTATATCTAGCCTGGCGCTGGGCATTAATAGGATACGACAAGGACTGGTTAGCACAGTATCAGGATAATGTGACTGTATGGGATATTAATGTCATGTTGCCAGTGGCCTGGTCTCCCAGTTGGGCGGCACTATAAAGTCATCATGAGTCGGCACCTGTCCTGATATAACCTTAGATGTTGTCAAGATGTAAAACTCCAACAACCAACTAATCATACCCCTGCCTCCTGCCACACCACTACTCAGTCTCACTCCATTACCGACGAGCGTTGTGTGGCGGTCTCTGATTGGACGGCTGGGAGACGGACGCCAGCTGCCATCCCTCATCTGGCACTGCCTCGCCAGATGGCGCCAGATGGCACCTACATACATTAAATTACGTCTCATTTTCTGCCCCTCCCTTGAACAAGCCGCGCATGGTGGCCTAATAGACGGGATCACGGTTCCGACTGCGCATGCGCTGAAAACGGCCTTGGCAGCAAAGCAAATGCGAATGGCCATTGAGTTTGTCAATATGCATAGGGAAAAACTTTGAATGAATAGAAATACATAACAATTTGGCATAAACATGTATGTACACATGCAATATAATGATCTGATGAATACAGCGAAGAAAAAACTAGCCATTTTGAGCTAAGAAACATACAATTCCACACAAAACAATCAGTGATATCCACATCACCATTATTAATTCTTGTTCTAAATATTAAAATGCCAAATGTGTCAACATACACTTGTTTCAGAGAAATATATAACCAATATCTGATTAACTCTACTAATTTTCTAGTTCTACATATGTCATTAACCATAGGATATAAATAAAAACATTAATAAAATAAGTAAAACTGACTCTTGCTATGGCTTTAATACTGTAATGGCCCACGGCCCTCCGACTCTCACTCTCGCGTTCACACACGGAAGAACACCAAGATTCAATTCAGTGTACGCTTCACCCTTGGTTTATTGAACCATCTGCTCTCCGCGGCGTCAGTAGTTGTCTGACCCGCCCCCTGACTCGCCAGATCCCACATCGACTCTATAGGTGTGTGTGTGTGTGTGGGGGGGGGGTCAGCCACACGCAGTAGAGGTCAGCCCAGTTGGGGTCTGACCATTGGCTACCCGTGCCGCCACCTAGCGCAGTGTAATGGTACTGCGCTGGTGTATGGCGTAGTCTCCGCTGCTACCGCGTGATAGTAGAGCTCATGTTCAGACTACTACACTACTAATCTGAGTGCCCAGATTTGTCTAAATCTAAATGCACATGACATAAGATGTGCATATTATATTAATGTAAATGCAATGTTGGATAAAAGATTAATATCTTAATTTATTATATATATATTTTTAGTTGGTATTCTGTTTCAAACAAGAGCTGAGATGAGCTGAAACTAGCACATTTCATAGCTGCACCCAGTGTATTAGCATGTGGCATGTGCTTCTCGTGGGTTTGTTTTGCTCTGACGCATCCCACAATGCACCGCACTGGAACGGTGATGTAGTCTATCGGTAGAGCGCGGGCCTCGCGTGTGGAAGGTCGGGTGTCAAACCAATGACTTTAAAATTGATACTTGTCCCTTCCTAGTCTGGTGCTCGGCATTAATATGATAGGGAAAGGACTGGTTAGCCTGGGCAGGATAATGCGACTGAGTGGGATATCGGATCACAGTGCCAGTGGCCTGATTTTCCAGTGGGGCAGCACTATAAAGTTACCATGCGTGCACACTGTGACAAGTCGGTACCCGTCATGATATGACCTTAGATGTTGCCAGGATGTAAAACTTCAACAACCAACCAACCATTGATTAAGTCATAGCAGTTTCTAACCAATATTTATATGAAAGTTTACATGTTGTTGGCATGTCAGAGTTGACAAAAAGCTATTTCACTTTTTGATTTTGATTTGATGTAAATTAAGGACTACATTAAAATGTCCCGTTTAAGATGGAAATTAAACACATCCAGAACATCATTTTAACATACAGAACATATGCAAACAAGATTTGATTGATTACAGTTAGGAAAACACAATTATGCCTAACAAGAACAAAGTTGAAATGGAGTTGAACAAAAAAGTTGTCAATTTTTATGTAAATCTAAATTTGTAAATAAGTAAATTTTCACATTTTCACTTTAGCACAAAATCATATAAACATACTTTTGATACATTTTGTGGGATAGATTAAATATAAATAGTATTGCTAATGTACTTAATACACAGAGACAACAATAATTTGCTGACTTGCTATTAAAAAAAGAAATGAATTAATTATGCCCATTGCGGATTGGACACCAAATATGTGGTACCCAGTTTCAAAAAATTTGTTTTATTTAACGATACTTCTAGAGCGCATTCATTTTCATATCATCGGCTATTGGACATCAAGCATATGGTCATTCTGACATATTTCTTTGGAGGAAACCTGCTGCTGCCGATAAGCAGCAAGGGGTCTTTTATATGCAGTTTCCAACAGACAGGACAGCACATACCACTGCCTTTGATCAACCAGTTGTGGACCACTGGTTGGAACAAAAAATAGGACAAACTGCAAATGGGTCCACTGAGAAGGATCGATCGCATGACCTACACCTTCACAGGTGGACACTCTACTGCCTGAGCTACGTCCAGCTCCGTGGTACCCAGTTTCAGAGAATGACCCATATGCTAACATAGTATATAGTGAGTATATTCATATACGTGTATAAATCTTCGGCTGGAGGTATTGTTATTATTATGTATTATGATATATTGTACGCTTCTATTTTCATTATCTACCAATGCGATATTGTCTATGATTTTGTCCGAGCCTGCTGACGACGGTGGTGCCGCCACCGGCAAATCCATGTACTTATGCTCCAACTACGCCTGATTCACTCAGAATATATAACACACACATTCTGACATTGCATCTCACTGGACACCATTACTATATATTATCATTCATATAGAAATTAGAAGCACATATTCCTCCACCAACATAGATAACAAAATAATATACATATATATATATATAGCATAATATATAGCACACTTCTGACATTGTATCTGGCGGGTTCCCATTGCCCCACTTAACAGTCCTCCAGTACCCGTTAGGTGCCCAGCTTCTGCCCCATGGAGGTGCATTTACACTACCATGGCAACCATTGTACCCGCCCCCTCCCCTCCTCCTGTGTTGTTGAGTGCGCTGTAGAAACATGGGCCAAACCCCGCAGAGCCCTACACTACTCCCTACACTACACCCAGCACCACCACTATCAGCACCACCACCAGCACCAGCACCACGCCGCCAGCACACTACACCCAGCACCACCACTATCAGCACCACACCACACTACACCCAGCACCACCACTATCAGCACCAGCACCAGCACCACTATCAGCACTAGCACCAGCTGCACCAGCACCACGCCGCCAGCACACTACACCCAGAACCACCAGCACCAGCACCACTATCAGCACCAGCACCACTATCAGCACCACCACCAGCACCACGCTGCCAGCACACTACACCCAGCACCACCACTATCAGCACCACACTACACCCAGCACCACCACTATCAACACCAGCACCAGCACCACTATCAGCACTAGCACCAGCTGCACCAGCACCACGCTGCCAGCACACTACACCCAGAACCACCAGCACCACTATCAGTACCAGCACCACTATCAGCACCACACCACACTACACCCAGCACCACCACTATCAGCACCAGCACCAGCACCACTATCAGCACTAGCACCAGCTGCACCAGCACCACGCCGCCAGCACACTACACCCAGAACCACCAGCACCACTATCAGCACCAGCACCACTATCAGCACCACCACCAGCACCAGCACCACGCCGCCAGCACACTACACCCAGCACCACCACTATCAGCACCACACCACACTACACCCAGCACCACCACTATCGGCACCACCACCAGCACCAGCTGCACCAGCACCACGCGACCAACACACTACACCCAGAACCACCAGCACCAGTACCACTATCAGCACCACCACCAGCACCACTATCAGCACCACCACCAGCACCAGCTGCACCAGGACCATGCCGCCAGCACACTACACCCAGCACCACCACTATCAGTACCACACCACACTACACCCAGCACCAGCACCACTATCAGCACCACCACCAGCACCAGCACCACACAACACTACACCCAGCACCAGCATTGTCAGCACCAGCACCACAACACAAGCACCAGTACTACAACACTAGCACCAGCACCACCAATACCAGCACCACACCAGCACCACACCACCACAATACACTTGAGCACCACCAGCACCAGGACCAGCATTACCAGCATCACACCACTACCTCCAGCACTAGTACCACCAGACCACTTCCGCACAGCCAGTGTACTGCACCCAGCACCACCAGCACCACCACCAACATCACCACACCACCAGCGCCACACTAAACAACACTCAACATCAACACACAGCACCACCACCACCAGCATCACACCACCATATCAGCACCACACTATGCCCACCACCAGCATCAGCATCAGCACCACCACCAGCACCAGCAGCATCACACCACCATATCAGCACCAGACTAGCACCACCAGACCACTTCCACACCGCCAGCATACCACACCCAGCACCACCACCACTATCAGCACCACTATCAGCACCACCACCAGCACCAGCTGCACCAGCACAAAGCGACCAGCACACTACACCCAGAACCACCAGCACCACTATCAGTACCACCACCAGCACCAGCTGCACCAGCACCCCGCCACCAGCACACTACACCCAGCACCACCAGCACCACACAACACTACACCCAGCACCACCACCACTATCAGCACCACCACCAGCACCAGTACTACTATGAGCACCAGATGCACCAGCACCACGCGACCAGCACACTACACCCAGAACCACCAGCACCAGCACCACACAACACTACACCTAGCACCAGCACTATCAGCACCAGCACCACAAGCACCAGTACTATAACACAAGCACCAGCACCACCAATACCAGCATCACACCAGCACCGCATCACCAGTATCACGCCACTACCACCAGCACTAGGACCACCAGACCACTTCCACACCGCCAGTGTACTACTACACCCAGCACCACCAGCACCAGCAGCACCACACCACCGACGCCACACCACACTACACTAAACAACACTCAACATCACCACACAGCACCACCACCACCAGCATCACACCACCATATCAGCACCACACTACGCCCACCACCAGCATCAGCGTCAGCACCACTACCAGCCCCAGCACCACAAGTGCCACACCACTAACACCAGCACTAGCACTAGCAGACCACTTCCACACCGCCAGCATACTACACCCAGCACCACCACCAGCACCACCAGCACTAGCACCACCAACACACCCAGCACCAGCACCACCAGCGCCACACCACCAGCGCCACACCACACTCAACATCACCACCAGTACCTATACCACATTGCCAGCACCACCAGCAGCACCACCAACACACCCAGCACCAGCACCACCAGCGCCACACCACACTCAACATCACCACCAGTACCTATACCACATTGCCAGTACCACCACCACCAGACCCACACCCAGCACCACCAGCACCAGCACCACACCCAGCACCACCAGCAGCACCACCATCACACCACAAGCATCACACCATCATATCAGCACCACACTACGCCCACCACAAGCATCAGCACCACTACCATCACCACCACCACACCACCACACCACCACACCACCACCACCACCATACTTTCAGACCCCGCGCAGCATAGCATATTTCAACAAGCCACAGACTATACAATCAGAAAGTCACTACTATTACTAGTACTACTGCTGCTACTGCTGCAACAAATACTACTAATAGTACTATCAATACTACTACTCGTACTACTAATCAGGTAGGGACCAGGACTAGGAATTCAAAACGTCAGGTCGGGTGAAGTCAGGTGGGGTAATGTCAGGTTAAAGTCGAGTAGGGTAAAGTAGAGTCGGGTAATTTGGCATATTTTGATGTAAATTAAATGGATATTTGTTCACTACCTGTCGAGATAATTGGGAACATATGCAACAAATATGAAATTTTAATGCAAAAATATTCAACTTGTTAGATTTGCTATCATTTATATTTAACATTTCTCATGTCAATGGAACTCAGTGCGAATAAAGGTGTATGTCCAGGTGAAAAAACAAGCTAGTTTGTGGACTGGTTTCATAGTCTTGCCAAAAATCACATAACAGTGAAGGTATCAGGCGATACAATATATGTCAGTCTGAAGCGGTCTGAACTGGTCAGAACCAGGGGGGACAGGTTTGAACCGGTTTGAACTGGTTTGAACTAGTCAGAACCTGTCATAACCGGTTTGAACCAGTCAGAATAGGTTTGAACCAGTCAGAATCGGTTTGGACTGGTTTGAACTAGTCAGAACTGACAGAACCAATATTAACCGGCTTTAACCAGTTTGAACCAGTAAGAACCAGTAAGAACCAGTTTGAACTGGTTTAACTGGTTTGAACCAGTTTAACTGGTTTGAACCAGTAAGAACCAGTTTGAACTAGTCAGAACTGATCACAACCAGTTTAAACTGGTGTGAACCAGTCAGAACCGGGTTGAACCAGTCAGAACCAGCTTGAACCAGCTTTAACCAGTCAGAACCAGTGAAAACCGGTCAGAAGCGGGTCTAACTGGTTTGAATCAGTCAGAACCAGTCAAAACTGGTCAGAACCAGTGAGAACTGGTTTGAACCAGTCAGAACTGGTTTGAACCAGTCAGAACCTGTTAGAACTGGTTTGAACAAGTGAGAACTGGTTTGAACCAGTCAGAACCAATTTGAATCAGTCAGAATCGGTTTGAACTGATTTGAAACAGTTTAACCGATTCAAACTGGTCAGAACCGATTTGAACTGTCTGGAACCAGCCAGAACTGGCTGGAACCAGTCAGATTCGGTTTCAATCAGTCAGATTCGGTTTGAACCAGTCATAATCGGTTTGAACCAGTCAGACTCGGTTTGAACCAGTCAGATTAAGGTTGAACCAGTCAGAATCGGTTTGAAACCAGTCAGAACCTGCTTGAACCAGTCAGGAATGGTCAGAACAGGGTTGAACCAGTCAGAATAGTTCAAACCGATTTGAACCAGTGAGAACAAGTTTAAACTGGTTTGAACCAGTCAGAACTAGTTTAACCCAGTGTGAACTGACTTAAATTAGTCTGAACCAGTTTGAATCAGTCAGAAACTGTTTAAACCGGTCTAAACCAGTCTGATCCAGTCAGCACCGGTTTAAACTGGTTTGAGCCAGTAAGAACCGGTTTAAACCAGGACAGAACCGGCTTAAACCAGCCAGAACTGTTTTGAACCAGTTTGAACCAGTCAGAACCGGTTTAAACTGGCTTGAACCAATTTAAACCAAGCAGAACCAGTCAGAACTAGTTTGAACCAGTCAGAACCGGTTTGAACCAGTCAGAATCGGCTTAAATCAGGGATAACCAGTCAGAACCAGTTTGAACCACTCAGAAGCAGTTAACCTAGGTCAGATCCAGTTTGAACCAGGTCAGAACCAGTTTGAACCAGGTCAGAACCAGTTTGAACCAGTCAGAACTGGCTTAAACCAGTTAGACCGGTTTGAAACCAGTCCGAACCCGTTTGAACTTTCACCACTGGTTCAAACCAGTCAGAATATGTTTAAACCAGTCAAAACTGGCTTAACTGGTATGAACTAGTCAGAATCGGTTTAAACCAGTGAGAACCAGTCAGCACTTGCTTAAACTGGATTGAACCAGTCAGAACCTGCTTAAACCGGATTGAACCAGTCAGAACCGTCTTAACCCGGTTTGAACCAGTCAGAACTGGTTTTAAACAGTTTGAACCAGTTAAAACCAGTCAGAACCTGGTTAAACCAGTTTGAACCAGTCAGAACCACATTACACCGGGTTGAACTATTTCAGAACCAGTTTAAGCCAGTTAGAACCGGTTTGAACCAGTTTTTTTTTTTTTTTTTTGTTGTTGTTGAAGATTTATACTGCATATCATGGATAAGCCTGAATAGGCTTGTTTTCACCATTAGACAGTTTGTCGATAGAAAGCCCGAGCCTACATTTTTACCGACCCAAGGGATTTTTAACCTCCCACACCACATAGACATGGTATAAGAGCAGTTTGAACAGGCTTACACCATTCAGAAACAGTTTGAACCAGTCAGAACCTGCTTAAACCCAGTCTAAACCAGTTTGATCCAGTCAGAATAGGTCTAATCTGGTTTGAACAAGGTCAGAACAGGTTTAAACCAGTTTGACCCAGTAAAACAGTCAGAACCTGTTTGAACCAGGTCAAAACCAGTTTGAACCAGTTTAAACCAGTTAGACCTGGTTTGAAACCAGTCAGAACTGGTTTGAACCTGTAAGCACCGGTTCAAACCAGACAGAACCAGTTAAACCAGTGAGAACTGGCTTAACTGGTTTAACCAGTCAGAACCAGTCAGAACCTGCTTAAATCTGTTTAGAACCGGTCAGAACCGGCTTAACTGGGTTGACCACTCAGAACCGGTTTAAACCAGTTTGAACCAGTAAGAACCAGTTTAAACCGGTTTGAACTAGTCAGAAACGGTCAAAACCAATCAGAACCGGTTCGAACCAGTTTGAACCGGATTAAAACAGCCAGAACCAGTTTGAACCAGTCAGCATCTGTTTAAACTGGTTGAAACTAGTCTGAACCAGTTCAGAACCAGTTTGAACTGTTTTGAACCAGTAATGAACTCGTTTGAACCTGTCAAAACATGTTTGAACCTATCAAAACCGGTTTAAACCAGTTTAAACAGTCAGAAATGGCTTAAACCAGATTGAACCAGTATAAACCGGTTTGAACCAGTCAGAACCGGTTTGAACAGGCCTAAACCAGTTTGAACTGGCATAAACCAGTCAGAACCAGTTTGAGTCAGTTTGAACATGTCAGCACCTGCTTAGACCCAGTCTGAACCAGTTTGAACGAGCTTAAACCAGTCAAAACCGGCATAAACCATTTTGAACCAGTCAGAACCGGTCTAAACCAGTCATAACTGGCTTGAACCAGTTTGAACTGGCTTAACCAGTTTGATCTGGCTTAAACCAGTCAGAACCAGTTTCAGTCGGTTTGAACCAGTTTGAACCAGCTTAAACTGGTTTGAACCAGTCAGAACCGGCATAAACCATTTTGAACCAGTCTAAACCAGACAGAACTGGTCAGAACCAGTTTAAACCAGTCAGAACCGGTTTGAACCAGTTTGAACTGGCTTAAACCAGTTTGAACCAGCCTAAACCAGTCAGAACCAGTTTGAAATCATTTGAGTTAGTCAGAACCAGTTTGATTCAGTTTGAACCAGTCAGAACCTGCTTAAATCCAGTCTGAACCAGGTCATAATGGGCTTAAACCGGTCAGAACCGGTTTAAACCTGTTTGAACCAGCCAGAACCAGATTAAACCAGGCAGAACCAGTCAGAACTGGTTTAAACCAGTCAGAACCTGTTTGAATCAGGTAGGAACCAGTCTGAATCAGCTTAAACCAGATAGAACTGGTTTGAAACCAGTCAGAACTGGTCTGAACCTGTCAGAACTGGTCTGAACCTGTCAGCACTGGTTGAAACCAGTCAGAACCAGTTCAAACCAGTCAGAATGCGTTTAAAGTAGTCAGAACTGGCTTAACTGGTTTGAACCAGTCAGAACTGGTTCGAATGAGTCAGAACCGGTTTAAACCAGTCAGATCCAGTCAGAACCTGCTTAAAGCGGATTGAACAAGTCAGAACCGGCCTAGACTGGTTTGAAACCAGTCAGAACCGGTTGGAACCAGATTGAACCAGCTTAAACCAGTGAGAACCTGTCTAAACCAGTTTAAACCATTTTAAAACGGTTTGAACCATTTCAGAACCAGTGTAAACCAGTGAGAACCGGTTTGAATAACCTTGAACCAGTTTAAACTTATCTAAACCAGTGAGAACCTATTTGAACTGGTTTAAACCAGTCAGAACCAGTTTGAACCTGTTTAAACCAGTTTAAACCAGTCGGAACCAGTTCAGAACCAGTTTGAACCAGTGTAGACTGGTTTGAACCAGTCACAACCAGTTTGAACCAGTCATAACCAGCTTAAACCACTGACTTAACACAGTCAGAACAGGTTTGAACCAGCTTAACAGGTTTGATCCAGCTTAAACAGGTTTGAACAAGTCAGAACCGGCCTAAACCAGTCAGAATCGGTTTAAACCAGTCAGAACCGGCTTAAACCAGTAAGAACCGGTTTAAACCAGTCAGAATCAGTCAGAACCGGTTTGAACCAGTCAGAACCTTTTTAACCGGTTTGAACCAGTCAAACCTGGCTTATACCACTCAGAAACAGTTTGAACCAGCTTGAACCGGTTTACACCAGTAAGAACCGGTTTAACCGAGTCAGAACAGGTTTGAAACTAGTCAGAATCGTTTAAACCATTCAGAACTGGTTTGAAACGAGTCAGACCTGGATGAAACCAGTCTGAACCGGTTCAAACCAGTTCAAACCCGTTCAGACTGGTTTAATCCAGTTCTGACTCGTACATAGCTTGTTTTATTTAATGACGCCTCTAGAGCACATCGATTTTTATCATACATTTCATGGGATAGATTAAATACATGTAGCATTGCTAACATCCGTAATACAGAGCCAACAATAACTATTTAACTTACTACCCCGAAAAAGAAGGCAAAATCATTAACAATGTAACAAGGAAACCAACAATATGGTACATAGTTTCTGAGAATGACGCATTTGTCAAGCACAACTGGGACTTGGTCCTAAATCTTGTACAATTATAGCCAACTATCTATCAAATAGACAACAAGTTACAAAAATAAATGGCACTAAGTCAACAGAGAGATCAATTACAACTGGAGTACCCCAGGGTTCCATGCTTGGGCCACTACTCTTCCTCATATTCATTAATGACTTGCCTTTGGTAACAAATGAGACCATGTTCACACTGGTATAAGGAAGATAAACTGACAATTAATGCGAAGAAATCTGAATACATAATTTTTGCGACCAAAGTAAACAAAATCCAGAGCACAACCTATCAATTTACATTTGGGTGATGCAGTATTCAATGAGGTAGACACATACAAATATTTAGGGACCACACTCGATTCTACACTAAATGGTAATCTACAACTCTCAAGACTTAATTAAATGATAGCCATAAAAATGACAACTTTCAGAAAAATTAGGTACTACATGAGTGAGAATACAGCCCTGTTACTATATAAAACCACTATTCTTCCAATAATTGACTAAATGATTTAATATATTGACTGCTGACAAATCAACAAGAAAACAAATTACAGAGGATTCAAAACAGGGCACTTAGAACTGTCTCCAGAGGAAAAAAACCTGTCTGTAAAGGAAATGCATGCTAAAGCACAAGTCAGCTACCTTAGCCAAAGGAGGGACACACATCTCCTCAGTCTCATGTATAAAAGATCTAATGATGAACAATATGTTGACCATACAAACAGAGTAACCAGACAGAGCGATGCTACACTTCTAAAAACACCCAAGCCACTAACAAACAAACTGACTAAAGCACCGATTTACAGAGGTGGCACATTGTGGAATAAACTTTCAGTGAGGACAAGACGGTCCACAAGTCTCCTTGAATTTAAAAACTTAATGAAAATACAACAGGTCTGTCAGACCCCTACACAGTTATAGGTATTCTAAAGGCCATCCTTGCCCTGACCCTTGTACATACATATATGGGTCACTCTCCTGAAAACTGGTCAGCATGAGATGGGATTTTAAAACATCAATAAAAACCTTCCTACTTATTTTGTTCCTTATACTTTTCATATTCATGTTCAGATTTGATGAAAGAAATAAGGGAAATAAAATAAAACTGTGTGCAACTTTGGTCTTTTTAGTTATGAACTGTTTTTGTACCAAAAAAAACCATTTTACAGTCAGCCATTTGTAACATGACATATGGGACGTGGTTGAATCCTTATTAACATATTGTATTGCATTGATATATCAAACAAAACAGTTCCCAAATCAAAGAGGAAGTATTTATTAACATGTATGCATGCTTAAATTTAAAAAAAAAATTGTTTAATGTCTTCACAAATAACATTACAAATTTCCGTCACACGTGTAACCGTGGTGTCTGGATGCCACACAAATATTGTACACTAATTATTCAGTGAATAAAGCATGGCTGGGAATTACTTTTTGTTATCAATATAAGCACTAGATATTTCTGTATATTATGCCATGATTAATATGCTTCTAAGTATGATATTATTTAATTCTGATTAGATATTCATTAAGCAGACTGTGTGGTGTCCTAAACATGTGTTACACGTGTGACACACATGTTATACTGCCATAAGAGATATCTTATTCATGGACTACACCGTTATTTTTTATCTCATCAATTTATATTTTACATAGCTGTAAAGGGGAGAATTCCAGCTTTCATTTGCAACCAAAAAATGTAAAAAATTCAAATATTAAATTTTAACTCTCCATGTGACACTTCTGGCCAGTTTTCAGGAGAGTGACCCATATATATATATATATATATAAATGTCCTCAAATGCACTACACAGCCCTGCACGCTGATCCCCTTCCCACCCCAACTACACCTTTTTCAAAACCTATTACCTAACATTTTCCTTTAAATTGACAAAACCTGTCTGATGTAAGTCTCAGACTTCTGATCCCATCTTTAGGCCACACAATACGGGACACTTATGATAGGATTAAAAAATGGGCAGGTTTCTCGCATTTGGTATTGGTGATTGGATCCACTGATTTGCATATTTACAATATAATATATATATGTGTATTGGAGATATGTTATATCTTTTTGAAAAAATGAAGAGAGAAAGCAAAGGAAGAAAGAAGTATTTAAAGACAATTCTAGAATCATGCGATACCATGTGATGCATGCTCACCAAGTGCATAATACATATGTTGAACTGGAATTGTATGCAGTTACTATTACAACTAATAGTCAATTTATATTATGCTTCTATTATCGAACAGGATTTTCATGTGGTTATTATTACAACTGATACTGTCATTTATGTACCAACACATTGTAATGAACGGCTGGAAGACCAGTGCTGACAAAAGACATTATTCGCTGAATAAAATACATTTAGTAAAAAAAAAAAAAAAAAGGACAACTGGGTCCCCATGGCAATGGAAGAAGGATGTGCATCCTGCCTGGTCCGAGGCGCAGAACTTTCTAGAACAGGTGTAAAAGAAGGTACATTCAGTGCATCTATTCAGATAACCAGAGATAAATGCTGCCTTCGATTAGATTAAATTAGATTAGATTACATTAGATTAGACTCTTTAGAGTGTTTGAGCTGGATGCTCAGGCCAAGTCGGAGACTCCACCATCAGGGCCCACCCACTACATGTGGTGAGGACGCTCTGTTCAGTTTTGTCGTGTACAGCAATGCATTTGAATCTGCTGGTGTTACTAGCTAGGTGTATCCTGGAATCTGAGGTTCATCTAGCATTGCTGTTAACACCATGTCTAGGTTCCTTTTGAACGAACATACACTGCAGTTTGATTGGTTTCTTATGTAAGCTAGCGTTGTAATTGAAGAGCTGAACTCCCAATCGTTGGCTGTGAGACTTTTGTATTTATGGCTGGTACCTTCAGAGTCTTCCTTCTCATTGTTACATTCATTGCTTCAAGCTGCATAGTCCGCTGAAACATCAAATTTTCAAAACAAAACCAATTATCTAGATTTGGTATTACATATCTAACTTAGATACAGCTGCACTTATTAAGCATTTGTTTCTGCATAGAAGGCAATACTGAGTCAATTTAACAGAACCAGAGCTTGCCAAAACTAATTTTCCATGTTTGCACTCACAATATCTGAAAAGTTTACCACTATAAATAAAAGTAACGTTGAACTAATGTAAAGTAGATAGATACCAGTGATCGATCTAATATATTTATCTCAGAAAAAATACAGAAATTCAAAACCATTGCACTATGCAACTTTAAGTAGGGGGGGATTTCAGCTGTGGACAATTGGTCTTGCTCATTGCACTGCTCATTGCACTGCTCATTCCACTGCTCCTTGTCCTATCCTAGTAATGCCAAATGGCAGGTTAGGTAGCGACAAGAATACATTTAGTAATTCTGTAGTTGCCCCACTTCTAACACTCCATTCACCTCACTTTAAATACTGCTCCCCCCCACTTTTAACACTGTAGTCATCCCACTTTTTACAGTGCCCACCCCACTTTTAAAACTGATTTCACCCCACTTAACACTGCAGTCACCTCACTTTTAACTCTATCGCTGCCCCACTTTAAACACTGTAATCACCCACTTTTAACACTATCGCTGCCCCACTTTAAACATTGTAGTTGCCCCACTTTTAACTCTATCACTGCCCCACTTTAAGCACTGCAGTCACCTCACTTTTAACACTATCGCTGCCCCACTTCAAATACTGTAGTCGCCCCACTTTTAACACTATGGCTGCCCCACTTTAAACACTGCAGTTCCCCACCTTTAACACTATCGCTGCCCCACTTTAATCACCGCAGTGACCTCAATTTTAACACTATAACTGCCCCACTTTAAACACTGCAGTGGCCTCACTTTTTAACATGATCGCTGCCCCACTTTAAACACTGTAGTCACCTCACTTTGAACACTATCACTGCCCCACTTTTAACACTGCAGTCACCCCACTTTTAACACTATCACTGCCCCACTTTTAACACTGCAGTCACCTCACTTTGAACACTATCACTGCCCCACTTTTAACACTGCAGTCACCTCACTTTGAACACTATCACTGCCCCACTTTTAACACTGCAGTCACCCCACTTTTAACACTATCACTGCCCCACTTTTAACACTGCAGTCACCTCACTTTGAACACTATCACGGCCCCACTTTAAACACTGTAGTCGCCCCACTTTTAACACTGCAGTCACCCCACCTTTAACACTATCACTGCCCCACTTTTAACACTGCAGTCACCTCACTTTGAACACTATCACGGCCCCACTTTAAACACTGTAGTCGCCCCACTTTTACCACTGCAGTCACCCCACTTTTAACACTGCAGTCACCCCACCTTTAACACTATCACTGCCCCACTTTTAACACTGCAGTCACCTCACTTTGAACACTATCACGGCCCCACTTTAAACACTGTAGTCGCCCCACTTTTAACACTGCAGTCACCCCACTTTTACCACTGCAGTCACCCCACTTTTAACACTGAAGTAGCCTCACTTTTAACACTGGAACAGCAGTTCGACCATTTCCACTGTGGATATTCCACTGCGACCACGTACCTGCATTTTAACCAGTTCTCTCTGATCCTTGTCACAACTCATTTCCAGAGGGAGAGACAAACTGGTGGCTGTCTATACAATACAGAAAACAGATCAAGTTATATGTTTGAATGTGGACGACATCATACATGTCTACATGTACAAAATAAGATCCCCATTACATTTGTAATACCTGATTTCAACATGTTATTGTCTATATTGTTCATATCATCTCATCATGTCATCCATAAATAGTTGATATGCACCATAATTGTTAATACCGGAAGACCAGCATCTCGGTGCTGAACAAAGATATTATTCAATTGGAATTTAAAAAATGCATGAATTTTTCTTTTTTAAGTTCAATTATTTTACCAACAGCAACATCCTCTAAATAAATTACAAAAAATAGAGATTTTTGCATCGCTACCTGACCTCCACGTGACTGGGTAAAAATCACGCTGGGTGTGTTTCTCCATGTCAAGTAGGATTCTATCTCTCCCTGCCCGCAATCAGCTACAGCCGCAACCCACCACTTGGCAACTCCTCACTGCCAATCAGAGGCGTCGTTAGATACTGGCGGCTCTCTGCAGCCCCTGCAGCAGCCAATCACCGAGCGTGTCTCATGAATCCCGCCCCCCGCCGCTCCCACCCACCCACCCACCACTCACAACCCTCCAGCACGCCTCGTCTCACCGAGAGAGGGAGGCCTGGGAGATATTTTATATATATATATATATATATATATATATATATATATATATATATAGTATAGTTATACGAATCTTACCTGGGTATAGATGATGGATAACTGTTGTTTTCCCGAGGTATAAGCCTCGGGTAGACGTGGGCCAGGGAGAAGGAAGCACGTGAGGTACCAGCAATTTTAACCTACTTATTCAGGATAAAAATGATCTTTCAATACAATGGATACTATGATTTTCCCGTAATGGTACACCAACGGGATAGACGTGGCAGGGCGTGGTGGGTGGGCCCTAGCCCACGTCTACCCGAGGCTTATACCTCGGGAAAAAAAACAGTTATCCATCATCTATACCCAGGTAAGATTCGTATAACTATACTATTTTACCTCGGTATACAGCCTCAGGCTAGCCTCAGGCTAGGGAGACCTTTACATAATTCATTTTTATCCTTAATATCATCCATTCTTATATAATATTCAACGTTTTTGTTCTCACCTATTCTTGTTAGTTGGCGAGCAGGCGCTTTGCAATGCCGGTAGGCTTTTCTAGTCGCTTGTTGTAATGTTTTGCAAACGACTTAGCCGTCTTCCAGCCTGCATGCGCTAGTATTCTTTTCACAGAAACACCTAGCAACCGTGCCTTGGAGACCATGGCACCTCTAGTTGAGTGGGATGAGTATTTGCTCGTATCCACTCCAGCCAATTTCAACACCGTAATTGTCCATCTGGCAAGAGTGTCTCGTGAAATTGCCTTATGTGGCTTTATAAAGCTCACTAATAGTTGTTGTGATGCACGTAAATCCTTTGTTTTAGATATATACGCCCTTATGGCTGACACAACACATAATTTCCGATCACTCGGAAAACAGTCTAAGTGAACCGTAGATAAAGGGTCACCTAACGTGTTCGATTTAAGCAATTGTGCTAAATCAAACGTAGCTTGTTTCTTGTCTATTTCTAATCCAGTTAAAGACAAAGCAACAATGGTCTGTCCTCTGTGTCCGGTTACTAATAATAACAGGACCGCGACCTTAAAACCTAATTGTTTTAAATCTAACCACGAGTTGTGAGGCCAAGCCTGAAACAACTTAAATACTACAGACACATCCCAAAACCGACTATACTTTGGTTTTGGAGGATTCCTTTGATAAATTGAACGAAGTAGATATCCAAGAACATAATGTTTTCCAACTGTTTCGCCATCAATTCTCGGTAATATGATTGATAACGCACATCTTGCCGCATTAATCGACCCAAAGGATAGTCCCTCATCCTCTAGAGAACGAAGAAAACGAGCTACTTGTGAAATTGTTGGATTTGTTGGCTTAACTTTCATTAACAAACAATGTACACCCCATTTATTTAAATAGGATGTGTACATTTTAACAGTTCCTGGCCTCCAGGCATCAGCTACTATCCTATTCTCAGCAATTTTGTCCAATCCAAATTGCCGCAGCTGGTTCCTTAGAAAAGGAATGCCAATAGGGGCGTCGTTGACACGTTGCCGTGAACCACTAGCGGTCCGTGGTGTGTCAGATTCCCGAGTTTTCTTGGGAATCGTATATGTTCTTTTGCCAATTGTGAAACTACTGGCAGCTAAGGTTGCGTGTCCCAATCGGACACCACCAGTATAGCATGTGTCCTTTCCAAGCCGATTTTCCTGACAACTCGGCTGATAATGCTAAACGGTGGGAAAATATAAAAATAATTATTTTCCCAGATAATATCAAATGCATCTACTTTCCAAGCCTCCGTTTCAGGATGCCAAGAAACATAACAAGGTAATTTGTTATTATTTCGTGATGCAAACAAGTCAACTTTAGGTGTACCCCATTTTTCACAAATGAAGTTAAACAAAGGTGTAGAGAGAGACCATTATAAACGGTCATGGAAATTTCTACTTTTATGGTCTGCAAGTGTATTTTGTGACCCTGGAATATGCGCTACAGTCAGCCAGACTTGTTGAGCCTGTGCCCAGTTCCAAACCAGTTTAGACAACTGATTGCAAGACTTTGATTTGGTTCCACCCATGTTACGAATAAATGCCATGGCAGTAGTATTATCAGTTAGTATTCTAACTTGTGATTTATGTATCTTTACTAAACTACATAAACCCAGATAAATAGCACCCAATTCTAGCGCATTAATATGGTCTGATTTTTCATCATCAAGCCATCTACCTCCTGTTGTGACCCCATGTCAATGAGCTCCCCAACTTTCTAACGAAGCATCAGCTCT
The DNA here is from genome assembly GCA_030323885.1 of Branchipolynoe longqiensis. Taxonomy (NCBI): domain Eukaryota; kingdom Metazoa; phylum Annelida; class Polychaeta; order Phyllodocida; family Polynoidae; genus Branchipolynoe; species Branchipolynoe longqiensis. The sequence continues at coordinate 68,820,093 of CM059198.1, forward strand.
AGAGATTTAATATGTGCCTTCCCGTATAGAATATCGGGTGCATACGATATCATTATCCCAATAAGGACTGCGACCTGTCTAATTTTAGATAACTTAATAAGCTGGGTCGCTGTATTCATAAACTTAATTAGTTTTTGTTCTGTTATCGACACTGTAACTGTGTATTCAGAATAAACCCTAAACATTTGAGTTGTTTTGTTGGTTTAAGCACTGACTTTTGTGGATGTACATAAAACCCCAGTTTAGTGAGTAATGCACATAAATCCAAAACTGCATTCACACAATCAATTTGTGTTGATGCTATAATAAAGAAATCATGTATGAGCAGTTTAGTGAATAAACGAGGGGCACAAGCTAAACCATTCGGCATGCAGGTAAACTCATAGAGTTGGTTATCCCAAAGAAACCGAAGAAATTTCCGATCTTTTTCTCTTATGGAAAGCGTATAATATGCATCTTGTAATTCAACTCTAGCCATCCACGCATCTGGCGTAATCCGATCGCGTGCTGTATCTAGCGAGAACATTAAAATTTTTTTTTATATTCAACCATTTTATTAAGGATTGTTAAATCCAGGATCATTCGAACCTCGCCATTAGGCTTTGGTCCCGAGAAGATGTTTGAAATAAACTCTCCTGAACAGTATGTCACTTTTTGTATAATTCTTTTCTCAAAGAATTTTTATACCTGTTTAGTTAGTGCCTCTCGTTCAACCAGTTCAATGTTATAAGGAAAAGGTATCCTGCCTTATACCGGAATTTGTGTGAAGGGAATGTGAACACCCCTAACTATTTGTAAAATTTTCTTGGTCACTAGTAGTTTTGTGCCACTCAGAAATCTAATTATTAATATGACCAGCCACAAAGTTGCTTACAGTTTGTGTGGTTTTAGAGGCTGGAAGGACTTGTAACGTTTGTGTTTCAACCTCTACTTGGACCCGCCCCTGGGGAAGGGTCTCGGCGAGTTGACACCCCGGCCTAGTGGCCGTACAGTGTTGTCGGTCCAGCCTGAGTGAGCGCCCCGGCCCCGAAAAGCTTGACCAAAGTTTGAGCCCGGTCTGGTTCCCCTGGTGAACCGCCGTGGACGAAAATCCCCTCGTGACCTTTTGAAACGAGGAGTTTCCTGTGTCTTCTTACCATCCATGTTTTTGCCACTCTTGGCTGCAGTTTCTACCTCTTTATAGAAGTATTGTAGTTGACCGCCAAACATTTTGGTGTTATCTAAAGGTTTTCCTTTAATCGGCTCTGGAGCAAGAAAGAGCGTAAACTCTTTCCCATCATTATCAGTAACCTTCTTTGAGCGAGCCACTTCTTTGCCAGCATCTGTGCAAACTAACTTGAAAACATTTTCATATCTTCGATACGACAGGTAATTACCTGCCGCCGCCAACAATGCAATACCTTTGTACATCGTCTTAGCCAACGACGAGAACTTGTTTTCTTGTTGCATTCTGTTTGCTACAGGAGCAATAGCTGTTAAGGTACCAAGCACCGCCTTATGCACTATGTGCAACACACCCTCAAACCTCTTACGGTCCTCCGTCATATTGACATCTCGATCCATCTCCTTAATGATGGAGTTGGGAACACCTTTAATGCCTGTTAACTCATCTGATAACTTAGAAATAATCTCCGCCGGCTTAAACATGCGGAAATGGCCATTAATGTTCTCCCGCATAAGTGTAGTGTTTTTCACCCACTTAGCCCTTGGCTTCTCGACTTTCTTAGCCACTTTGCCCCCAATGGCAGCATAGACACCTTCATATTGCGTGTCTGAGTCCGATTCCGTGGACGTGGAATCCGTGGACGAGTCAGAAGAAGAAGAAACTTTCTTCTTCTTCTTCTTCTTGGACTTGGTCTTGCGCTTTTTGCGAAGCCCAGTCTTCCCCCTCTCCTTGGTGAACTCATCACCCGAAGAAACAATCGGTTTCTTCTTCTTTCTCCGTTTAGGAGAAGGAGGAGGAGCCCTAAGCTCCATCGCTGAGTCTGTGTCAGAGAAATCCTCCAGAGAAGACTCTTCTTGCACACTCGGCATTCGCCGTTTACGAGACACCGGTGGTTTGAGAGCCATTATGTGACTCTCCATCGCCGCAAACCGCGTCTCCCAATTTTGAGGCGCAGCACCGTCAGGCACTATGTCCTCCTCGGAGAGAATATGCGCCCCGGGCTGTGTCGCAGGCTCTGCCGACAACACGGGTGAGGAGTCGTACTCCTCGTCCCCGCCACTCGGAACACGCCCCTCGGCTGCTGCTGCACCGCGCTTACTCCGCTTCGTGGCCATCAGGAGCTGAAACAAAATTTTTTGATCAGTCCCGGTATATATATATGTCACAATATGGTTGTTTCAAACTCATTTGGACATCTATTGGTGTTAGAGAACGTGTTTATACCGTTATAACACAGGCGTAATAAGCTAAATTTGTGCGTGGGTTGTGGGTCAAGCCCAAACCTTACGCGGGGTCGGGACCAGTGTATCGGCCCGCCCATCCCTCTGTTCCGCACACTTCTCCCACCTGTGACTACAACGTCAACAAGTTGGAGAAAATGCTACGAAACTCGGAGAAACGCCTGAAAAAGTTTGTGGGGAGTCTATAAAAGAAACCCAGGAGCATCTCCAACATTACTCTCTATTAGAGTACGAGAGAATTTCCACAGGAGACGAGGCAGAGCCCACATCTCTACCCATAATCACACGGTGACTCGGGTGTTGACAGAACCGCTAATGATCGGTTTCAATCCTTCGAGAAGGAATTTTATCCTTGGTTTTTTATAACCAAATAACTCGTCCAAAATGGACCAAAGAAAGTCTAAACTTTCCATAATGATGCTCTAATGCATCATAATTAAGCTAACCACAGTTTTTATGATACTTACTGCGTATTAGCTTGTATGTAGACTAAATTTGCCGGAGCAACCCAACGACACGTAATCCAGTCGTGAGTTGTATATGCTAATTGCTGGTACCTCACGTGCTTCCTTCTCCCTAGCCTGAGGCTAGCCTGAGGCTGTATACCGAGGTAAAATATATATATATATTGTTGTTGTGGTAAATGATCCATTATATTCAGTGAATAAAGGTTGTTTTTTTTTGCGCCGAGTCAGTGGTATTCCGGCCATATCGTGTTACATTCATTTGTTTAAAATAAGAATCTGAAACCAATTGCTGGAGTTTTACATCCTGGCAACATCTAAGGTCATATCAGGATGCGTACTGACTTGTGACAGTGCGCACTCAATGCGACTTTATCCTATAGTGCTGCCCCACAGGGAGACGAGGCCACCAGCACCATGACCTGATATCCCACTCAGTCACATTATCCTGACACTGACCTTGGGAGAGGGGTGAGAGCGTGAGAGAGGGGTGAGAGCAAGAGCGGAGGCGGGGGAGAAAGTGGGAAGGAGAGAGGAGAGAGAAGGAGAGAGAGCATGAAGAGGGGAGAGACAGCGGGAGAGGGGTAGGGAGCGCCAGAGAGGGAGAGAGGGAGAAAGAGGAAGAAATAGGAAGAAAGAGGAAGAAAGAGTCAGAAATAGGAGAAATAGGAAGAAAGAGGAAGAAAGGAGAATTAAGAGGAAGAAAGAGGAAGTAAGAGGAAGAAAGAGGAAGAAAGAGGAAGTAATGAAGGAGGAAGTAAGAGGAAGAAAGAGGAAGTAAGAGGAAGAAAGAGAAAGTAACAGGAAGAAAGAGGAAGAGAAAGTAACATGAAGAAAGAGGAAGTAAGAGGAAGTAAGAGGAAATAAAGAAGAAAGAGGAAGTAACAGGAAGAAAGAGGAAGAAAGAGGAAGTAACAGGAAGTAAGGAAGAAAGAACAAGTAACAGGAAGAAATAGGAAGTAAGAAGAAGTAAGGAAGAAAGAGAAGGTAACAGGAAGAAAGAGGAAGTAACAGGAAGTAATGAAGTAAGAGGAAGTAATGAAGAAAGAGAAACTAACAGGAAGAAAGAGGAAGAAAGAGGAAGTAAGGAAGAAAGAGAAAGTAACAGGAAGAAACAAGAAGTAAGGCAGAAAGAAAAAGTAACAGGAAGAAACAGGAAGTAAGAGGAAGTAAGGAAGAAAGAGAAAGTAACAGGAAGAAAGAGGAAGAAAGAGGAAGTAAGGAAGAAAGAGAAAGTAACAGGAAGAAAGAGGAAGTAACAGGAAGAAAGAGGGGAGAGAGAAAGCAGGAGGAGCGAGAAAGCAGGGAGAGCGAGGGAGGAAGGGAGGGAGAGCTGGAGGGAGCGAGGGAGGGGGAGGAGGGAGGGGGAGGAGGCAGGGGGAGGAGGGAATGGGGAGCGAGGAAGGGAGGGAGGGAGGGAGGGAGGGGAGGAGGGAGGAAGGGAGGGAGGGAGGGAGGGAGGGAGGGAGGGAGGGAGGGAGGGAGGGAGGGAGGGAGGGAGGGAGGGAGGGAACGAGGGAGAGAAGAGACAGACACACAGATAGACAAGCAGACAGTCGAGAAGTAGGCCAGGCTCTCGTTAGTAGGTCTCCCACAAACTGCCTCAAATCGACCACCATCAGACCGGGTGAAAATGGCGAAAGTTCACCATCGCCACTCTAACAGAACCGAACGCGGTGGCCAAATCGGTAGAGCGCAGGGATCCCGTACGGAAGGTCAGGAGTTCAATTTCCCGTCGAGCCAAACCAACAATGACTTACAAAATTGATACTTGTCACTTCCTAGCCAGGCGCTTGGCATTATTAGGATAGGGCAAGGACTGGTTGATTCGGTGTCAGGATAATGTGACTGAGTGGGATATCATCAGGTCATCTGACACCATGACACCATGTGATAATAGTCGGGACGAGAGAACACTACAACGACGGCTGAACATTGACAGACCCTGCCACCAGGTGGCTCTCTCAGCTGAGATGCTGACACTGGCGAAATCAGCGGCACATGCAGCCTGATGTTCAGCCACAGTTTGTTTGTTGTTGTTTTACGTCATAGCAACATCTAAGGTTATATCAGGATGGTTACCGTCTTGTGACAGTGTGCACTCATGGCGACTCTACACTGCTATCGCACTGGGAGGCCAGGTCACCAGCACCATGACCTGATATCCCACTCAGTCACATTATCCTGACACTGACCCAACCAGTCCTTGCCCTATCCTAATAATGCTGTGAGACTGGCTAAGAAGTGACAAGCATAAATTTTTAAGTCATTGGTTTGACCTGACCACTCTCTAGAGTGAGTGTGTTTCTGTCCAGCAAGTGCAAGGAGTACAAGGGTGACTGGGCTCACACAGCCAGCCAATCAGACACCTCTGCAGCCTGGGAGGGGTGGCGCCCAAGAGGGGGCGGCACCTGTCACTCAACCTCAGGGCAGGTAGTGTCCCTAATATATGCAGACTGGCTGGGTGTGCTTAACCAGCGGTCCCGTGGTAACAAGTAGTCGTCATACAGTTACAGTAAACAATAATCTATGCCCCTCTCCATTTGCACTCTTCCTGGTACATGGAATGAACATTTCTGTAATTAGTAACCGTATCTTAATATCTGGACATCATACCACAATCCCGGTCACTGTGCGTCATAACATTTACACATAGTTATTTACATGTCAAACAGCGAGTGGGCACACATTGCATCACTATTACATGACAATGGTCCCCAACTCCATCGCCCGCGATATTGATATGATTCCAAGCTTGGCTAATACGACCGAAAGACCGTATATTTTTACATGTTGTTAAACGCCGCAGCACTATCAGCGTATACTAATATGTGGTGCAATAAGGTGTGGCAGTATGCAGTAGGGTGGGGCAGAATGTAGAAGGTTACATTTTGCGGCACTACAGCCCCCACTGGTACTGCAGTCGTGCTAGTGTTTTGAACTTGGGTAGTGTTTTGAACGTACGTAGGGGTTGTTTTTGAAGATTTATACTGCCTATCATGGATAAGCCTGAATAGGCTTGTTTTCACCATTAGACAGTTTTTCGATAGAAAGCCCGAGCCTACACTTTTACCGACCCAAGGGATTTTATACACAGTGGTGGAAATCCAAATTGGCAGAGATAGGGGCACGGGGAATGGAACCACCGACCTTCAGATTAGGAGTCCAACCTAGAAAAAAGTCAGACACTCTAACCACTCTGCCACAGAGAACACCACAAGTGTAGTGTTTTGAACGTCCTACACCGGCATCCCTGTCACGGCGTCCCGTGAGCAGCCCGCGTCGCTTTGTCACCATACATCTAAATAAGCGGAAATTGATCGATCTAGCGGCTCGTTGGCAAATTTGGTATTTTCCTTACAAGGTTTGCGCAACTTGATTGATCGGCTTGTACTAGTGATAGATCGCGGGTTGTAGTGGGTGGGGTGTCAGTAGATAAAAAGATTCACCCCCTACGCAGAGTAGGGGTGAATGACAACGTAGTCTAAATACGGGCGAAAATTGCTTTAGTATGGAACAGGAAGTGGAATTCCTGGTTCCAGTATCTAATGGCTACTTGTATCGGCACGGAGCTGGTGAAATGGGAGAGAATGCAAAGAGACAAGATGGCGACCACAGTATACTGCCGATTTTACTTTTAAAGTCTATTATTAGTATTAAACTACATGTTTTATTATATTTTTCAATTCAAAAGTAGTGGGTATATATGTAGCCGGTATATATAGAGAATATATTTTGCTTCATAAATTCAGAATTTATGGGTTTAATTCATTTACCCAGCCTTTCACCACTTTTTCTAACGGGTTCCGTTTCACGCTCGTTCGGGCGAGTTCAACCGTGCTGGGACGAGTTCAAACGCACTCGCACGAGTTCAAAATCACTGCTTGTGCTCATCGTTGTCGCGCTGTTTGTGCTTATGTAAAAACCACATGATCTGTGACGTCACATGTGGATCCTCACCAAGCCTACAGGCAAAAGCAGGTTCGGGGGAGGGGAGGGGAGGGGAGGGGAGAGGAGGGGAGGGGACGGGAGGGGCGGGGCGGGGAGGGGAGGGGAGGCGAGGGGAGGCGAGGGGAGGCGAGGGACGGGGAGGGAGGGGAGGGGAGGGGAGGGGAGGGGAGGGGAGGGGAGGGGAGGGGAGGGGAGGGGAGGGGAGGGGAGGGGGAGAGATGGGGAAGGAGGGGAGAGGGGGAAGGGAGGGATGGGGAAGGGGAGGGGAGGGGTGGAGAGGGGAGGGGTGGAGAGGGCAGGGGAGGGGGGTGGGGAGGGGTGGAGAGGGCAGGAGAGGGGTGTGTGGAAGGGAGAGGAGAGGGAAGAGGGGGCGGGAGGGATGGGGAAGGGAGGGGCACCCATCCACAACCTACCGACTTACTCACTCACCCACCCACTAATTCACCCACTCACCCACCCATCCACAACCTATTAACTCACTCACTCACTAATTCACCCACCACCTACCAACTTACTCACTTACTCACCAATTCACCCACTCACCCACCCATCTACAACCTACAAACTCACTCACTCATTCACCAACTCACTAACTCACCCATCCACTAATTCACTCACTCATTCACTAATCCACCAACTCCCTCACATACTCACTCACCGACACAGATCCACCCACTCACCCACCCACCCACTCACCCACCCCCTCACCCACCCACACCACACACTCACCCTTCCATCCACAAACCGACAATCGAGTTATTGTCATTCCAAAGAGGCTGGGAGCTGCAACACTCTCCATGCGCATATTTCGTTCAACCCTAAAGGGAAGCATGCCTAAAGATCCGTTGGAGAGCATTTGTCGGAATACAGCATTGATCGCCTCAGTCTCTTCAGCCCCTTCAAGATTGTCAATTTGGAAGCAGCTGCAGCGTGTACAACCCAAACCATGGCAGTTTCTTCTCATTTTAACGCAAGTTTGCGTCATCACAATATTATATTCTACTCCGATTGATCCTATCTATTTATGTTCTAAGAGCAGGATGTGTCATAAGCCCTGTTCACACGGGGCAGTTAATTCGAATCATATAAATCGACTTGCCTAGTTCGGCTCACATTTGGCGTGTGAACGCGCATCTGAGTCGATTTAGGGCTGATTCGAATCATATAAGCCGGAATTTATAAACCACCTCTGTAGGTGGTTTATATGAAGCAAATTTTATGAATCGACTTATATTGCCCGTGTGAACGCAACCGACTTACTTGAGGCGGATTAAGGACGTGACAGTCGAGACCTGAGTGTGTTGACTTTCCGGTAAATTTGCTCTATGAAACTGCTAGCTGTGCACAGATATTTTTTTCATCATTTATTTTTAGGGTTTCACTGCCCAGCAGAAGTTTTGACCGTTCCAAAACAATACGATTCAGTCGAAACAGATCTCGGTTGAACCCACACTCTCTCGTGCCGACGTCAACTCACCGAAACTGGCGCTGGTTAGTGTGGACTTGCTCATGCGCAGATATCCACTTCTGCCTTAAACCGACTCAAAGCACTGCCCGTGTGAATGCGAACCACTTTCAAACTAAATCGATTCATATGATTCGCCTTGTCTAAATCGCTTTAAACTTTTCCCGTGTGAACACGGCTATAGTCTTTTCGATGACTTAAAAATTGATACTTGTCACTTCCTATCCTGGCGCTTGGCATTAACAGGATAGGGGAAGGGCTGGTTAGCTCAGTGTCAGGATAATGTGACTTGAGTGGGATATCACTCAGCCTGGTCTCCCAGTGGGGAAGCACTATAAGGTCACCATCAGTGCATAGTGTCACAAGTCCTTACCCATCCTAATGTGGCTTTAGCTATTGCCAAGATGTAAAACTTCAACAACCTACCAACCACCTACCCACACCCTACACCTACACGGACACGAGATCCCACACCCACTACCCACACCACACCCCAACAAACACACCACACCTACACCCCCACCAACTACCAACAACCCACACCCACACCACACACCCACACACCCTACACCCACACTAACTACCCACACCACACCCCACATCCCCACACCACACCTACACCCCACACTACCAACACACCCACCCACCACCAGCCACCACCTACACCCACACTAACTACCCACACCACACCCCCACATCCCACAACACACCACACCTACACCCCCACCAACTACCAACAACCCACCACACCACACACCCCACACCTACACCCACAACTACCCACACCACACCCCCACAAACACACCACACCTACACCCCCACCAACTACCAACAACCCACACCCACACCACACACCCACACACCCTACACCCACACTAACTACCCACACCACACCCCCACATCCCCACAAACACACCACACCTACACCCCCCACCAACTACCAACAACACACAGCCACACACCCTACACCCACACCACACCCCCACACTAACTACCCACACCACACCCCCACACCACACACCACACCACACCTACACCCCCACCAACTACCAACAACACACAGCCACACACCCTACACCCACACCCTACACCCACACTAACTACCCACACCACACCCCCACAAACACACCACACCTCCACAAACACACCACACCTACACCCCCACCAACTACCAACAACACACAGCCACACACCCTACACCCACACCAAACACCCACACTAACTACCCACACCACACCCCACACACCCACACACACCCACCACAACACACCACACACCTACACCCCCCCACCAACTACCAACAACCCACACCACACAGCCACACACCCTACACCCACACCACACACCCACACTAACTACCCACACCACACCCCCACAAACACACCACACCTACCACACAACACACACCACACCTACACCCACACCAACACCAACAACACCACAGCCCACACCCACACCTACACCCACACCAAACACCCACACAAACTACCCACACCACACCCCCACACCCCCACAAACACATAACACCTACACCCCCCACCAACTACCAACAACACACAGCCACACACCCTACACCCACACCAAACACCCACACTAACTACCCACACCACACCCCCACACCCCCACCACACCTACACCCCCCACCAACTACCAACAACACACCTCCACACACCCTACACCCACACCAAACACCCCCACCAACTACCAACAACCCACACCACACAACCACACACCCTACACCCACACCAAACACCCACACTAACTACCCACACCACACCCCCACACCCCCACAAACACACCACACCTACACCCCCCATGAACTACCAACAACACACACCCACACACCCTACACCACACCAAACACCCCCACCAACTACCAACAACCACACCACACAACCACACACCCTACACCCACACCAAACACCCACACTAACTACCCACACCACACCCCCACACCCCCACAAACACATAACACCTACACCCCCACCAACTACCAACAACACACACCCACACACCCTACACCCACACCAAACACCCCCACCAACTACCAACAACCCACACCACACAGCCACACACCCTACACCCCCACCACACCCCCACCCCCCCACCGCACCTACACCACCCCCACCAACTACCAACAACACACAGCCACACACCCTACACCCACACCAAACACCCACACTAACCCCACACACCACACACCACACCTACACCCCCCACCAACTACCAACAACACACACCCACACCACACAGCCACACACCCTACACCCACACCACACACCCACTACCCACACCACACCCCCACACTAACTACCCACAGCAAACCCCCACAAACACACCACACACCTACACCCCCCACCAACTACCAACAACACACCCCACACCAAACACCCACACTAACTACCCACACCCCCACACTACACACCACACCTACACCCCCCACCAACTACCAACAACACACACCCACACCACACAGCCACACACCCTACACCCACACCACACACCCACACTAACTACCCACACCCACTACCCACACCACACCCCACACTAACTACCCACAGCACACCCACACTAACTACCCACACCGACTACCCACACCACACCTCCACATCCCCACAAACACACCACACCTACACCCCCCACCAACTACCAACAACCCACACCACACAGCCACACACCCTACACCCACACCACACACCCACACTAACTACCCACACCCACTACCCACACCACACCCCCACACACTAACTACCCACACCACACCCCCACAAACACACCTACATCTAACACTAACTACCAACAACACCAACACCCACCCACACACCACACACACCACACCCTACACCCACACCACACACTAACTACCCATACCAACTACCCACGCCACACCCCCACACCACACTAACTACCCACACCACATCCCTACAAACACACCACACCTACACCCCTCACTAACTACTAACACACACCCTCACCACAGAACCACACACCCCACACCGCTCCCTACACCCATACCACACACCAGACACCCCACAATAACTACCCACTCCCACACCACACACCACACATACACCCCACACTAACTACCAACAACACACCTCACACTAACTACCCACAATACACACCCACACACCCCACCCTCACTTCCGGACATGCGGTGGGTCACTCAATGGCCGCTGCTGGCACCAAGGTCCTGTACACGCGTAGCGAAGGTCATAAGTCACGTGACTTTGTCTGTGCCGTTGATTGGTTGACATTTAGACGACGAAGCATACGCAGGTCTGGTCTGGCTTTCCTTTGGCGAAAGCAAAGGACCTGCCTGGACTCGGAAGGCGGACGTTGGTGGTGGGGATGTGGGGGGGGGGGGGGGGGGGGTGAGTGGGGGGTTTGAAAGGGAAGATTGGGAGGGAGGGGAAGAGGGTAAAGGGTGGAGGAGATTTATATAGCTTGACTGCAGGGCTGGGAGAGGATAGGGGAATGGGAAGGGGAGGGGAAGGGGAAGGGGAAGGGGAAGGGGAAGAGGAACGGGAAGGGGAGGGGAAGGGGATGGGAAGGGGAGGGAAGGGGAAGGGGATGGGAAGGAGATGGGGAAGGGGAATGGGAGGGGAAGGGGAAGGGGAAGGGGAGGGGACGGGGATGGTAAGGGGATGGGAAGGGGATGGGAAGGGGATGGGAAGGGGAGGGGAGGGGAAGGGGAATGGGAGGGGAAGGGAAGGGGAAGGTTGGAGGCGGAGGAGAAGGGGGAGGGGAATGGGGAGGGGGAGGGGGAGGGGAAGGGGAGGGGGAAGGGGAAGGGGAGGGGGAATGGGAGGGGGGAGGGATAAAGGGAAGGCAGGGGGAGGGAGGTAGGAGGAGCTGTATATATATATAGATATAGCTTCTTTGCAGGGCTGAGGGGGGGGGGGAGGAGGTGGAGGGGCACGGTGAGAGGGGGGTGATCGGGAAAGGGGAGCTTGGGGGGTAGCTTTATATTTCATGGCGACTTTATAGTGCTGCCCCACTGGTAGACCAGGCCGCCAGTACCATGACCTGATATCCCACTCAGTCACATTATCCTGACACTGAGCCAACCAGTCCTTGCCCTCCCTATCCTAATAATGCCAAGTGCCAGGCTAAGAAGCGACAAGTATCCATTTTTGTAAGTCATTGGTTTGACTCGACTGGGAATTGAACTCCCAACCTTCCGCATGGGAGGTCTACGCTCTACCGATTCGGCCACCACATCCGGTGGGAGATGGGGATGAAGAGAGGGGTAGAGGGGAGGGTAAGAGGAGGGCAGGTGGATTCGAGGGTGGGATTTATGTAACTTTGGGTTAGCGTCAGGGGAGGTTGGATTCAAGAGGTCTGTCTGAAAGGACTGCTCGTCTATGTGGACAGGGGAAATAAATACCGGGGCCTGCTGCACTAACTGCTCACATGCGGAGGTGCTGCTTACTAACAAGTAACCGAGCGCGGTGGCGGAATCGATAGAGCGCGAGCCTCGCGTGTTGGAGATCGGGAGTTGGGGTCAAAGTCGAGTCAAACTAATGACTTACAAAATTGATACTTGTCCGTTCCTAGCCTGGCGCTTGGCATTAATAGGATATAGGGCTAGGACTGGTTGGGTCAGTGTCAGGATAATGTGACTGAGTGGGATATCAGGTCATGGTGGAGGTGGCCTGATTTCCCAGTGGGACAGCACTATAAGTATAAAGTCATCATGAGTGTGCACTATCACAAGTAGCGGTACCCATCCTGATATGACCTTAGATGTTGCCAGGATGTAAAACTCCAACAACCAACTAAACAACCAATTCAACGCTTTCAGTATTTTCACCTAGTGCACGACAGGAGGCGCTGCATAAGAAGATTCAGGGCGTAACTAAATGTTTGTGGGTCATTCTCTGAAACTGGGCACTAAAGTTGGTTGTTGGAATTTTACCTTCTGGCATCATCTGATGAGTTGAGCGCCCACATCCGGTTTGACAACAGACATGGGCGCCTGACCGAGTCAAATCAGCGCCTTAAAGGTTTATACTTGTCGCTACCTAGTCTGGCACTCAGCATTACTAGGACAGGGCAAGGAGCAGTGGAATGGGGAAGACCAACTGTACGCGATTGAAATTGTCCCTACTTAATCAAAGAAAATATCAACAACAAAAATCTGACTCTGGTTCTGGCGAGCTTTCTGTGTTCGCCCACCCTTTTCTTCGGTTTCTTCTGTGTGTGTGGGGGGGGGGGGGGGGGGGGGGAGCGGGGTCAGGGGGTAAGCGGGGTAAGGGAGAATAAGGGGGGAGCAGGGGAGGGGAGCAGGGGAGGGGAGGGGGGGGGGGGTAGTGGGGGGGGAGGGAATCGTGGAAATCACCAGAAATATAGATATCTTTCACTCCCGAAAATAACATGTAACTGATTGGAGAGAGAAAAAAAGATAAATTAAAAAGATAAAAGTTAAAATGTTAATCCAATGTGAGGGTAATATATTTTAACAACGGTGTTTTTTGTTAATCCAATTTGAAGGTAATGTATTTGAGCTACAATGGTTTTTTGTTAATCCAATTTGAAGGTAACATATTTGAACTATAATGTTTTTTGTTAATCCAATTTGAAGGTATTGTATTTGAACTATAATAGTTTTTGTTAATCCAATTTGAAGCTAATGTACTTGACATACCGTGTTCTTCATTAATCCAATTTGAAGGTAATGTATTTGAACTATGTTTTTTGTTAATCCAATTTGAAGGTAATATATTTGAACTATAATGTTTTTTGTTAATCCAATTTGAAGGTAAATGTACTTAACATACTGTGTTCTTCGTTAATCCACTTTGAAGGTAATGTATTTGAACTATAATGTTTTTTGTTAATCCAATTTGAAGGTAATGTACTTAACATACCAAGTTCTTCGTTAATCCAATTTGAAGGTAATGTATTTGACAGTTTGAGCTATGGTGTTTTTTGTTAATCCAATTTGAAGGTAACATATTTTAGCTACGGTGTTCTTTTGTCGTTCGTTTTTGTCTAAAACAAATAGCCGGTGCTATTTGACTTACTGACATTCAAGGTCACTCCAGTCCAGCAGCCATCTTTGAGGCTTTAAAGCTACAGTGATAAGAAACAAACATTCAAGTATCGGGTTCAAACATTTATCTGCCCGAGAGGTCAGAGGTTTGGCCGTGAACTGACCCCGAAGCATGTGTCGCAGGCTCATAAATACCCGGCCCTAGCAGGGAGGGTTGATCACGTGACCACAGGTGGCAGAGCGGTGGTCCTCGATAAACAGGTGACCGATCCCCTATGGTAACGCTCCCCGGGTGTGGTGGGGGTCGTGCGGCCGGAGAGCAGCACAGTGAATCAATGCTGCCTCACTACGCTAATAGTATTTTACACACAGGTGAAATTAAACCCTTAATGGCCCTGTCACATTACGACGCTTCTCGCTGGTGCGCCGCCAACGCGCAAAATCACTTTTTAACATCGAGACATTTTCGGCGCGGTGGGAAAAAGTTTGACGTCAGCGCAACGTGCTGGTAGCATGCGGCCGACGTTGTGGGAATGTGTATCGATGCATGGGAAATAAAACCCCAAAAAGGTAGGTGCAACATGTGGGAAAGAGCCTCACGCGCGCGCGGCGTGCGCATAACATTCGCATAACGTTATTCCAGCGCCCCGCTAGCGACCGACCGACGTGTTACACGACGTATGAGAGCGCGTGATCGACGCGTGACCAACGACACTCCAGCGCATTTCGGTGCATGTCGGCGTGGCGCCAGCGTGCTATCAGCGCGTGCGACGTTGGCTTAACACGTGGGTAATGCTTCCCGACGGTGGTATGTTACCGACGCGCTGACGGAACGCTCGCTGTCGTTGGAAAAAATAGTCAACGTAGGACAATGTCACACAACGTTCCTCCAAAGCGCATCTAACGTATCTCGACGCGCCCCTAATGTCAACATAATGTTGGCACCTGCGCGTCGTCGCATGTCGAAAGTTTTGTGCAAGCACAAAACTTCGCCGATCCCCTGACGCGCGCTGCCGACCATCGCCGAATACCAACGAATACCAACGTGCGCTTAACGCGCGCGTAACACTTCCTGACGTATCCCGATGTTGCGCCAAAAAATCACATATGTCGACGCGCATTGGCGAGAAGCGTCATAATGTGACAGCACCATTACATCTATATCATAGATGCCTATAACGTATAAGGTTACTAAGCCACTACATAGGTATGTGTAACCTTTTTATATCTGAGCTACCAGAGATAATCCGACCAGAATGAGTTGAGCGCCCGCTTCCCGTTTTGGTAGATGGTGGCATTCGAACCCAAGGGTTCGAACCCTGGTCGATTCAAACAAATGACTTATAAAATTGATACTTGTCACTACCTATCCTGGCACTTGGCATTAATAGGATAGGACAAGGACTTGTTAGAAGAATATTGGGATAATGTGACTGTGTGGGATATCGGGTCATGGTGCCAGCAGCCTGGTCTCCCAGTGGGGCAACACTGTGAAGTCGCCATAAGTGCGCACTGTCACACGTCGGTACCTGTCCGTCTTTTGGAAATTGTGTGTTCATATTAGGTAGGCCTAGTAGATAGAGAAAATACATAGACTTACATTGTTTTGGGGGTTTTACATCCTAGATATTTTAGAAACAACACAAATCACAGATTACCAAAGACTTGCGGATCGAGATCATATCATCCCCGGTGAAGTGTTTTAGTTTTGAAGAAATCATCCTTTCATCGGATTATGCAACTATTAAGAACGAAAACAAAAATAAAGTTGGTTGGTTGGTTGTTGGAATTTTACGTCCTGGCAACATCAAAGGTCATATCAGGACAAGTCCCGACTTGTAACAGTGCACACTCATGGCGACTTCATAGTACTGCCCCACTGGTGGAAAATGAGACTGCCAGCACTATGGCCCAATATCCCACTCAGTCACATTATCTTGACACTGAGCTAACCAGTTCTTGGCCTATTCTATTAATGCCGAGCACCAAGCTCGTTAGTGACAAGTATCAACTTTATAAGTCATTGGTATGAGTCGACCGGGAATCAAACACCCAATCTTCCGCACGGGAGGCCTGTGCTCTACCGATTCGACCACCTCGTCCAGTAAATTAAAGTCGGAGTGGGGGGAGGGGGTGGCGGGTGGCGGGTGGCGGGTGGGGAAGAGGCTACCCACGCCGTGAGTCAAGGAATGATCCACACAGGAAGTATCCAACCGGAAGTGGGCGTCTGTAAGGCGCCTAATCGGAGCGCCATGTCGGATGAGCAACCTCATCATGGCGGTGTGTCCCGTGTGACCCCGAGCTGACCTCGCCGTGACCCCGAGCTGCCCACTGCACTGTATGTACTAAGAGGGCCATATCTTCACGGACCTACGGAGAAACTAACAGGAAGGACTGGCACCGTGTCAGACCGCAACTAATACACCCTTATATAATATATATTATTTTTTTCCCCCAGCGGTGCAGTGAGTGGCGGTTACAGTGTGCAGGGGTGGTGGCGCCACCATCGGAGCTGGGGTTGGGGAGGCTGGAGCAGTTTGTTTGTTTGTTGTTTTACGTGCTAGCAACATCTAAGGTCATATCAGGATGGGTACCGACTTGTGACATTGCGCGCTCATGGCGACTTTATAGTGCTGCCCCACACTGGAAGACCAGGCCACCAGTACCATGACCTGATATCCCACTCAGTCACATTATCCTGACACTGAGCCAACCAGTCCTTGTCCTATCCTAATAATGCCGAGCACCAGGCTAGGAAGCAACAAGTATCAATCTTTAAGTCATTGGTTTGACTGGACCAGGGTTCGAACCCATGACCCCACGATCTACCAGCAAGGGAGACGGACGCTCTAACTCATTCAGCCATCCCGTCTGGTTCCGCAGCTAATAGTAATACACCGTTGTATATACTGACAGTGTCGGCACCAGGTGGAGGCGCCACCAGTCAAGTGAGGAGTCTTACGGAGAATAACAATGGTATCAAGTAATATAATATAATATAATAAGGAAACAATTCCTCCGTATTTTTATACTCGCATAATACGTTATAGTTTTATACACCACATTATTTTCAGCGGTGCAGTGAGTGGCGGTTACAGTGTGCAGGGGTGATGGCGCCACCATCGGAGCTGGGGTTGGGGAGGCTGGAGCAGTAGATGACTATGAGAGACTCCCACAGTCCATGGAGCTGACTGAGTGAAATTCCAGGTTATTATACTCGTATAATTCTTATACAGCACATATATTAATTCCAGTGCGCGAGTGACAGTATTCGCGGCACTGATAGGCGTTGGGGGTGGTGGCGCCACCTGTCCCAATGGTGAAAGGGGGGTCACCCATAAAGTACCACACAGCATAAGGGTGACCAATATATGGAATCTTCCCTTCCGCTCCTTTATAATCTCATGATTCTTATACATCACATATATTCTCGGGGGCGAATGAGACAGTATAGCGCCACCGGTCACCGTGATTGGAGGAGGGACCAGACACAGAGTATGGCACCTAATCAGTGAATAAAGAACAAGAATATGAAATTACCTCCGACGCCATTATACTCACAAACTTGCTTATATACATCACATACATACACACAGTATGCAGGTATTGCAGGTATAGCAATACCTCAGGGAGTTTGATGCCGCTGCCTTGCAGAGTTGTAAACCACTGCCTTGTGGTACAGGTTCTTGACAGAACCAAAGGCTATAAGTCACCATGAATGTGCACTATCACAAGTCAGGACCCGTCCTGATATGACCTCAGATGTGGCAAGGATGTAAATCTCCACCAACAAATCACTGTTTTCCAATGGTAATTGCAACTTGGTACTCGCTAGAACTAAGGTTGCACCCGTTGCTGGAGTTTAATCTCACTGCGCATGCTCGGCGGATTTTGTGAGTGAAAGTGGGTCTTTTAAGTCTGGAACATGAAAACAACATTTGTCCTGATAGTCCCCCAGTAAAGGTTTAATACAACACTTTACCCAGCAATCAGTGAGTGTGGTGGCGGCGTGTAGTGGTGGTAGTGTGTGGTGGGTGGTGTGTGGTGATGTGTGGCGGTGGTAGGGGTTGTGGAGGTGGTCGTGGTAGGTGGTGATGTGTGGTGGTGGTAGGTGGTGATGTGTGGTGGTGATAGGGGTGGTGGAGGTGGTGGTGGTGGTGTGTAGTGGTGGTGGTGTGTGGTGATGTATGGTGGTGGTAGGTGGTGGTGGTAGGTGGTGGTGGTAGGTGGTGATGTGTGGTGGTGATAGGGGTGGTGGAGGTGGTAGTGTGTGGTGGGTGGTGTGTGGTGTGTGGTGATGTGTGGCGGTGGTAGGGGTTGTGGAGGTGGTGGTAGGTGGTGATGTGTGGTGGTGATAGGGGTGGTGGAGGTGGTGGTGGTGGTGGTGGTGTGTAGTGGTGGTGGTGTGTGGTGATGTATGGTGGTGGTAGGTGGTGGTGGTAGGTGGTGGTGGTAGGTGGTGATGTGTGGTGGTGATAGGGGTGGTGGAGGTGGTAGTGTGTGGTGGGTGGTGTGTGGTGTGTGGTGATGTGTGGTGGTGGTAGGGGTTGTGGAGGTGATGGTGGTAGGTGGTGATGTGTGGTGGTGATAGGGGTGGTGGAGGTGGTGGTGGTGGTGGTGGTGTGTAGTGGTGGTGGTGTGTGGTGATGTATGGTGGTGGTAGGTGGTGGTGGTAGGTGGTGATGTGTGGTGGTGGAGGTGGTGGTGGTAGGTGGTGATGTGTGGTGGTGGAGGTGGTGGTGGTGGTGGTGGATGGTGTGTGACGTCGGTGGCTGTGGTGATTGTGTGTGGTGTGGTTGGCTCGTAGTTGGAGTTTTACGTCCTGGTAACACCTAAGGTCATATCAGGACGGGAACCGACTTGCGATAGTGCACACTCATGGTTACTGTATAGTACTGCCGCTCTGGGAAACCAGGCAGCCAGTACCATGACCTGATATCCCACTTAGGCACATTATCCTGACACATTATCCAACCAGACCTTGCCCTATCCTAATAAAGCCGAGCCCTTGGCTAGGAAGCAACAGCAGACATGTGCACCCGATCTCGCAGCTTCCCGTTATTGTCAAAGCTATTTTCCGTATTTTTGAATGACTTTCAGTAGCACATTTACAATGAAAAATAAACACAAAACCACAATCCTTTTACAGACCTGTACACCCGGGGAAAACACTCAGTATTCTGAACGTCATTTTCAGTATTTTTGTCAGAGACTTTCAGTAATACTTTCAGTATTTGTACAGACGCGATCAGTAACTTTTAGTGTGATAAAAAATACACCAATTTCTGGAAGAAAGGCCAAGAAACCGTTACTTCCGTATTTATCCTTGCAATCTGGAACAAATCCGGAAAAATCCAGAAGGTGCATGTGACAAGTATCAATTGTTATGTCATTGGTTTGAATCGACCAGGTTTCGAACACGTGGGTTCGAATCCAACGATCTACCGAAACGGGAGACGGACGGATGCTCAACTAACTCGGCCCTCCCGTCTGTAAAGTTAAAACACAGGAACGACTGCACATGTTGATGTCTAGTTACTCAATGCTTTATTCCAGTGCCCGCCAGTCTAGGCTGGTCGCCTGTGACGCTGGTCCCGACTGGCTGGTTCCCGGCCCGCCATGCCTCGGTACATACATAACATCTTCCTTTCACAAACAATAAAATAACAAGATTGTGTCGAAGATACATGAATAAAATGAGCAACAAAATATAATGTACGAGTTACCAGTTCTTTACAGTCCAGTTTGGTTTGTTCGGCAGTCTCTGTTTTTTTTGTAGGACCTTACATATATCATGTGTCTTGCTTAAACCGACACCATTGACTTAATTTAATTCAATAACATCACTTTATCATCATCTTCACATGCAGTTACCGGTATATCAGGAGACACCAGATGGCATGGCTGAAAGAGTTGAGCACCCGCTTCTAATGTGGCAGGTCATGGGCTCAAACCCTGACAGAGTCAAACCAATGACTTGGCGAAAACTATACTTGCCATTACACGTTTGGCATTACAAGGATAGTACAAGGTGGAATGGAATGAGGAGGCCTAAATTGTCTTTGATTGAAGATTGAAATATGTCCGGCTGAATCAACGAATAGAAACCTAATAGTAATAAAATAAATATTAAAACCAGGGTAGGCACTAGTCCACCTGCTATGCTCCTAATGGCTATTTTCATACACTACTACTAACGGAAAGGTGAAAAAGCGGCATGCCTTCATGATACAACATCTGCGTTCAATCATGAGGCTAACCTGGAAGGACAAAGTGACAAATAAGGAAATACTCAAACGGACAGGGCTGCCCTCTATGGAAGATATTCTGATCAAAAAGAATCTCCGGTGGACTGGACACATCATGAGGATATCATCATACAGGCTACCAAAGCAGATCCTCTATTCTCCACTGTCTTCTGGTTACAGAAAGAGAGGGTGCCCTCATCTCCGGTTCAAGGATACCATCAAGAGAAACCTGAAGCTGAGAGACATTAAGACCCACTCATGGACATCACTCTCACAGCAGAGAACTAAATGGAGAATGGCAGTCAAGTGGTGGTTAGTTGGTGATTGGAGTGTTACCTCCTGGCAACATCTAAGGCCATATCAGGACGGGTACCAACTTGTGACAGTGGACACTCCTGACAACTTTATAGTGTTGCCCCACTGAGAAACCAGGCCGCCCGCACCATGACCCTATATCCTACTCAGTCACATTATCCTGCCATTGAGCTAACCAGTTCTTGTCTATCTTACTAGTTTGCTTGTTTGTTGGAGTTTTACATCATGGCAACATCTAAGGTCATATCAGGACAGGTACCGACTTGTGACAGTGCACACTCATGGCAACTTTATAGTGCTGCCCCACTGGGAGACCAGGCTGCCAGCACCAAGACCTGATACCCCCACTCAGTCACATTTTCCTGACACTGAGCCAACCAGTCCTTGCCCTATCCTAATAATGCCAAGAGCCTGGCTAGGAAGTGACAGGTATCAATTATTAAGTCATTGGTTGCACTCGATCAGGGTTCAAACCCACAAACCCATGGGTTTTGATCCTCCGATCTCCCAAAACAGGAGATGGACGCTCAACTCATTCGGCCATCCTGTCTGATCTCCTATCTTACTAAAGCTAATATTCCATGTATGTATGTGGCATGCGAATGCGAATGCGGCAAACAAATCAAAAAGCATCTAAAGGCATAGGAGTGCTTCCATACGTCCGAATGCGATTGCGAATGCGAATGCGCATGCAGCAAATGGATGGACCCATGGAGCGATCGGTGCGAATGGGAATGCGAATACTGCTGCATTTGCCAAAGAAAACAATAGTAACCTTGACCTTCCTTGACAAATTTAGAGCAAAGAACCCACAAATTGTCATGGGTATCTTTTTTGGTTTGTTAGTTTAACGACCTCCCAAGCACAAAAAAGTAAACATCGGCTATTGGGGGTTGGCATATATCTATGCCGCATATACAACATTCGCATGCCGCATACCGCATATATGGAATATCAGGTTAATGCCGAGTGCCTAGCTAGGAAGCGACAAGTTTAAATTTTGTAAGTCATTGGTTTCACTTGACTGGGAACCAAACTCCCGATCTCCCGCACGGGAGACCTGCGCTCTACCGATTCTGCCACTGCCTCCGGTGAATCGGTATTGAAATGACCTTCACCTTCAACGTACTTTCTTTCCCACGGTCATGCGCCACAAACACTATCTCCCCCCCCGCACCCCCCCCCCTCGCCCCACACACACACACATTACCCGACCGCCTCCCTCCTCACACACAACTTCAAACAAGGGCAGACACAGACACAACATATGCTGCCAGAGAAGTTACTGTATTTCACCAGTCACGCACGTGCGCAGTCACGCACAGTCACGCACAGTTAAAAACAGTCATGCGCAAAGCTTCCGAGCGCCGTCCTGATATGACCTTAGATGTTGCTAGGACGTAAAACAACAACAAACAACAACAACAGCTTCCGAGCGAGTGGCGTGTCCCGCCCGCGCAGTGCATGCTGGTACCTGACCCCCACCTACCCCAGCCGGAAGGGTGGGTGGGTGGGTGGGGGGGGGGACCACAACAGAGCTTATTAATATTACAGGCGATAAAGGGTTTATCCCTATCCATATATACATTATATATATGAAGAGTTCAGGTGCAAAACCACGTAAATGTCAATCCAAAAATCTTATTAAAATAACAGATTTCTACCTGAAAATAATTTTAATTCTCACTAATTCCACTTTTATTGTGAAGTCGTGATTGTCGAGCAATGAACAAAAATGTAGGAACGTGAAAAAAATAAGCTGTTTAAAGGTTTGATTCTGACATTAATATCAATTTTTGGATTGGGGCTTATGGGGTTTTGTTGCGCCTAAACTCTTCATATATATATATATATATATATATATATATATATATATATATATATATATATATATATATATGAGCGAGAGAGTGAGTGAGTGAGTGAGTGAGTGGGTGAGTGCGTTAGTGAGTGAGTGAGTTAGTGTGTGAGTGAGTGAGTGAGTGAGTGTGTGAGTGAGTGAGTGAGTGAGAGAGAGGGAGAGAGAGAGAGAGGGAGAGAGAGAGGGAGAGAGAGAGGGGTTGTCAGAGTTTTACGTCCTGGCAAAATCTAAGGTCATATCAGGACTGGTAGTGAGTGGTACCAACTTGTGACAGTCGGCACTCATGGATGTCCTACTGGAGTTAAAACTGGAGTCATTGATTTGACTCGGCTAGGATTTAAACAATCAACCCTTTGAATGGGAATCCTGCGCTTTACCGATTCATTCAAGTCAAACCTGGTGGAGTCAAACCAAAGGCTTAAAAATTGATACTTGTTGCTTCCTAGCCAATCGCGAAAAAATGCACGCAATCAGGCTTCAACTGTCCTTTTACTACATCGCGGTTCCAGCGGCCCGGTGCATTGTGGGAAGGGTCAGAGCAAAACAACCCCCCTAAAAGCACATGGCACATGCTAATACACTGGGTGCAGCAATGAAATGTGCTAGTTTCAGCTCATCTCAGCTCTTGTTTGAACCATAGAATACTAACTAAAAAAATATATATAATAAATTAAGATATTAATCTTTTACCCAGCATTGCATTTACATCAATATAATCAGCACATCTTATGCCATGTGCATTTAGATTTAGAAAGATCTAGGCACTCAGACTAGTGTTAGAGCCATAGCCAGGGTACTCAATGCATTGTCAATGGCAGTGAGTAATCTCCATACAGAAAAAGTAAAATATTGATAAAACCACACCACCTAGAGACAAACCGCTTGGAACACATAGAAAACATGTTTAACAAAAAGATTATATTAAATTTATAAGGTTAGGGTTTTGGATTTCTATTAATTTTGAATAAAACTGACATTTTTCACTGCGCGTTTTGGCAAACTCAATGGCCGTACGCCTTTGCTTTGCTCCCAAGGCCGTTTTCAGCGCATGCGCAGTCGGAACCATGATGTAGTCTATTGTATCTGTTTTATCGTCCACGCCTATAAGTTAACTCTTTCTTGTTGGGGTCTCATGTTCCAGATCATATAAGAACGGCATTCAGACTAACCAATTGATGTCATATATATCTTATTTCCATGTCATTTTGTCAACTTATATCAGTGAATATAAAAAATCACGGAAATCCACAAAATCCCGATCTTTCATTCCTGGATGCGGGAGGAATCATGAAACATATAATAGGATATATTGCAGTTTTATATTCCTGTGCTACCCGGCTATAAGCAAATAACTATAAGCTTGTTTTATTTAACGACGCTTCTAGAGCACAGTGATTTTCGTATCATTGGCTATTGGACGTCAAACATGCAGGTCATTCTGACATGTTTCTTTGGAGGAAACCCGCAGCCGCCAGATAGGCTACTCGTTCCGATAAGCAGCGAGGGGTCTTTTATATGCACTTTCCCACTAACAGGACAGCACATACCACAGCCTTTGATGAACCAGTTGTGGACCATTGGTTGGAATGGAAAATAGACCAAATTACAAATGGGTCCACTGAGCAGGATCGATTGGATGAACTATACCTTCACAGGTGGACACTCTACCGCCTGAGCTACGTCCCGCTCCTGCTATACCCAAACAAAGCCTATGCTAAGTTTTTTGGTATGCACCCCAAAACTATATTTTGAATGCTTTCACTGTAAATATATCCAAAATTACCCATTTAAAACCAAAGTTAGTCCAATCTAAAGTAAACATTTATTATGAAGATCCAGGGTCCGTACACGTGTCAAGATATGGAATTCAAGGTTATTTCAAGTCTTTTCAAGGCTGTTTTTAAAAGGAATTCAAGACTATTTTCATCTGGATTTAAGGGGGGGGGGGATACAATTCCCGGTGCCCTCCCCACCTCAGCCAATTTGTAGTTCCACCGCTGTGTATAACTTACAGCATCATCAAAGGCCAGTTGCTCTCATACCATGTCTATGTGGTGTGGGAGGTTAAAAATCCCTTAGGTCGGTAAAAGTGTAGGCTCGGGCTTTCTGTCGACAAACTGTCTAATGGTGAAAACAAGTGTATTCAGACTTATCCATGACAGGCAGTATAAATCTTCAAGGACAATGATGGCGAATGGTGATTTCGGACTAATTTAGAGCAGTTGGGACAGTTTAATGGAATTCAAGGATTTTCATGAGTAATTACCCAAAATAGGTTAAATTCAAGGCTTTTCAAGGCCTTTAAATGGGACAAATGAAGTTCAAGACTTCTTAAGACTTTCCAGGCCCCTTACGGAGCCTGCTGTTTGTTGTATTCAGAGGAATATATGTGTTAACCAAATATTGTTACATTAACTTGTACGCCAATCCCTCTTCTAATACACTTTGGTTGTATACCCGAGGAAGTTATGTATTTATCAAGGTTTGCTGGCAAGCATTAGTCGGAGTATTGCAGTCCATGAATATCAAGATAATATATTCATCTTTAGAAAGAAGACCAGCGGGTTGTGCAGCTTTACTCGCTGCTTTACCTGAGAATCAGCCGACTGGTGCAGTGACTAACATGACGTCACACACTGTGTACCAACTCCAGCTTACAGCGTCAACTCACCTGCAAACACACAGAGAAAACAACATCAGTACAGGGTGAGATGTGACGGAGGCAAACCGGACGCAGTGGCCGAATCTCTATCACCATAGGCTTCTGCAGTAACAGGTTCTATTAATTGACTCAGTAGTTGTTGTTGTTGTTGTTGAAGATTTATACTGCCTATCATGGATAAGCCTGAATAGGCTTGTTTTCACCATTAGACAGTTTGTCGATAAAAATCCTGAGCCTACGCTTTTACCGACCCAAGGGATTTTTAACCTCCCACACCACATAGACATGGTATGAGAGCAACTGGCCTTTGATGTCGCTGTAAGTTATACACAGCGGTGGAAATCCAAATTGGCCCGTTCTATGTGCCGGTAAATGTTTAAAAAGTGCATCAGTATCTAAGGTAGATATGTAGAATCAAATCTAGATAATTGTTTTGGTTTTGAACATTTTATGTTTTCATCGGACTATGCAGCTTTAATGCCGAGCACCTGGCTAGGATGCACAATTATGGTGTGGGAGGTTAAAAATCCCTTGGGTCGGTAAAAGTGTAGGCTCGGGCTTCCTATCGACAAATTGTCTCATGGTGAAAACAAGTCTATTCAGATTTATATGCGCTTACATTATATGCAAAGGCGATGCTTGAATAAAAAACAAACAATTCTCGCCGTGAATATGGCCTATGCTGCCGAAACGGCGTAAAGAAACCACCAATCAATCAAAAACCTTATCCATGATAGGCAGTATAAATCTTCAAGAGAAAAATGAAAATAAACTCGTTGAGCAGCAAATAAAAACAAAACCAATAAACATTAAATAATCTAGCTGGATGGCTGAATGCATTGCAACAGGGCGCCTAGTTACCTAATGGTTAGGATGCTCGCCCCAGAATGGCAGTAGTGTGGGTTCGAGTCCCACATCGCTGCAACTGTTGCTTTGCAGAGTTTTAGTCGCGTTGGCGCATTGAAGGCTGCAAATCTGCAGCACTGCACGAGCACCGCGTAAGGTGGTCCTGTGCAGCAGGGAGTTGGATTCCGGTGGGTCGTGTTCGGAGACATCAAGGAGGGAGCAAGAGGATGGGTGGCATCAGGGGGGTGGAGAGAAAAAGGTCACTTAAGCCCCAGTCACACATACCTGGATCAGGGGCCGGACGA
The DNA here is from genome assembly GCA_030323885.1 of Branchipolynoe longqiensis. NCBI lineage: Eukaryota > Metazoa > Annelida > Polychaeta > Phyllodocida > Polynoidae > Branchipolynoe > Branchipolynoe longqiensis. Next base: position 68,846,614 of record CM059198.1, read on the forward strand.
GCCCCGGACCGCCATCCAGGGTGGTCCGTGGCGATCCGTGGCTCGTCCGTGGCTCGTCCATGCCGACACCCCCTGATCCGTGGTTCGTCCGGCGCCGTCCGGGCTCAGCCCCGGATGTTTTAAAATGTTTAAAACATCCGGGGCGGTCCGGGGGATTTTGCGATCCTGGCTCAATCCGGCCTGATCCGGCCTGATCCGGGGGTGGTCCGGGTATTTTGGGGGTGGTCCGGGGTGGACCAGGCCTGTCCGGAGGTGGTATGGGGTCATTTTGACCACCCCCAGACTATCCCGGACCATCCCCGGACTATCCAGGACTACCCCAGGCCTAGCCACTGACCACTCCCGGACTGCCCCCGTAAGACCGGGGGTGATCCGGGATAGTCCGGGGGTGATCTGGGATAGTCTGGGGGTGGTCCAGGGCAGTCCGGGGGTGGTCCTGCCTCGTCCGGGGCTGGTCTGGCCCAGTCCGGGGGCAGTCCGGGGTGGTCCGCCACTCGTCCGGGGCTCGTCCGGGAAAGTGTCACTGCGAGGCAAAAATCGACGAAAACAGTGATTTTATCCATGGCGGTCCAGGACAGTCCGGGCCGTTGGTCCGTGGGTGGTCCGGCTCAAAATCCAGGGCTCATCCGGCTATGTGTGACTAGGGCTTTAGGAGGCCAACCCCGGTCCTCTAAGAGGGTCGGGGGAGGTTAGTTGGTTGTTGTTTTACGTCCTATCAACATTTAAGACCATACCAGGATGGCTACCGACTTGTGACAGTGCACACTCATGGCGACTTTATAGTATTGCTCGGAGCGGGACGTAGCTCAGGCAATAGTTTTTCCTCCTGTGAAGGTGTGGATCATCCGATCAATCCTGCAGTTTTTGTTATTTTCCCTTCCAACCAGTGGTCCACAACTGGTTCATCAAAGGCTGTGTTATGTGCTGTCCTATCTGTGGGAAAGTTCATATAAAAGACCCCTTGCTGCTTATCAGAAAGAATAGCCTATGTGGCGGCAGTGGGTTTCCTCCAAGGAAATATGTCAGAATGACCAGATGTTTGACGTCCAATAGCTGATGATGTACTCGAGAGGCATCGTTAAATAAAACAAACTTTGTTTTATAGTACCCGCCCCACTGGGAGATCAGGCCGCTGGCACCTAGATAAAGGAGTCACCCGGTACTCGCAGTACACGGGTGAATACCAACCCCATAAAAAAAGGTCGAAAATGCGGGGAAATGAAATGAGAGCTTAATTTTACAATCTAAGAAGCAACAATTATTCTTTACATATGTCTTATTATTTCCCCGCTACCTTTGAGTTGAAAAATATAATAAATATCTAGTTTAATAAGATTTAAAAGTGAAATCGATGGCGTCCTAGTGCCGCCATCTTGTCTTTTTGCATTCTCGCCCATTTCACCAACTCTGTGCCTATATGGGTAGCCATTTGATACTGGAGCCACAGTTTCTAGTTCCTGTTCCATACTAAAGCTATTTTCGCCTGTATTTACAGTACGTTGTCCTTCACCCGTGTACTACAAGTACCGGGTGAATCTTTTATCTAGCTGGCACCATTACCCAATATCCCACACAGTTACAGCGATAGTGTGCTAACTAGTCCTTGTCCTATCCTAGTATTAATGCTCAGCGCCAGGCCAGGTAGCAACAAGTACCAATTACATTGGTTTGACTCTGCCGGGATTCAAACTCTCGACCTTCCGCACGGGAAACCTGCGCTCTACCGATTCATCTACGATGTCCGGTCAGGGCCTGTGTCATTCCTAAAGTGCGCAGACAGCTGCGCAAAACTCGCCAATTGCACCCGAAGTAGATACCAGCTGTTGGTTGTTGGAGTTTTACGTCCGAGCAACATCTTAAGATCATACCAGGATGGGCACCGACTTGTAACAGTGTGCACTCATCGCGAATCTATAGTGGTGCCCCACTGGGAGATCAGGCCACAAGCACCATGACCTGATACCCGACTCAGTCACATTATCCTGACACTGAGCTAACCAGTCCTTGCCCTATCCTAAGAATGCCGAGTGCCAGGGTAGGAAGCGACAAGTATCAATTTCTAAGTCATTGGTTTGACTCGACCAGGGTTATGCCCGGTACACACCTACCGTTTGTGTGCGCACACCTCCCGTATACGATCGAAAACTGCCCGTTTCGCCCACAAAAATCGCTTGGTGTGCGCTCCCCGCGCACACCTAGCGATTGCGATTCGCGCATAAAACTCAGTTTTTAGTGCTAAAAGCGGCCGTTTACAATTGCGATTCGCGATTCGAAAAACGAATCGGCCCATTTTCAGTTTTAAGCGGGTCGGGTCGAGTCGCGAGTTTTAGTGCGCGAATCCTATACGGGAGGTGTGTACTAGGCATTAGAATCCCACGATCTACCAAAGCGGTATACGGCCGTAACTCATTCAGCCATCACGTCTGGTCGCGAAATGGGAGGACCAGCTGCACCAGCTATGACGTCACCAGGAGACTCTGGAAAAGGTTACGTCAGGCAGGAGTTCTAGCGGCACGGCGTTGTCACGTCATAATACGTCACTGCTCTCCCCGGACCCGTCAGAGGTCAGGTGAATGTCATATATGTGGGTGAGTGGTGTTTCCCTGGAAACAGTGAGCAAGTCTTCTTAGTAGGTCACCGATCATTCTTGCAGAATTAATTTTTTTCCCTAAAACTCTAAAAGCTCAGTGATCGCGTCTAATCTGCATCAAGCACTAGATTACTCATACTTTCAATTCCTGTATGATTATTGTCAGGAATGAGAGAGGCTCCAAGTTCCATGGGGAGGCCCCCCACAACAACAAAAATCTTTAAAAATCAGATTTTCGGTAAGTTTGAGAGTGCCAAATTTGAGGGGCAATGACCCAGAACAAATTCGGAAATCTCTCGAAAATCACATTTCGCATCCATTTATTTTAAATGATTATACATACCATCAATACAGGGCTTGATATAAATCATAACCCATTACAAATATACTGCGGCTTTAACACAAGTGGGTTTTTGTGGGTTTTTTTTTTTACATTAGTTGTTTAAGCAGGGAAAATTTCAATCGCGGAGAATTGGTCTTCCTCATTCCACTGCTCCTTGCCCTATCCTAATAATGCCGAGCGCCTGGCTAGGAAGCAACGAGTATCAATTTTTAAGTCATTGGTTTGACTCGACCAGGGTTCGAATGCGCGACTCCACGGTCTACCAACATGGGAGACGAACAGACATTAAGCCATCCCGTCTGGTGGTGTCATATGTAAGGGTTGTGTTCAATTCATACATAAAGCTGTGTAGTCCGATGAAAACATCAAATTTTCAAAACCAAAACACTTACCTAAATTTTATTCTGCATATCTACTCTAGTTTGTTTGTTGTTTGTTGTTGTTTTATGTCCTAGCAACATCTAAGGTCATATCAGGATGGGTACCGACTTGTGACAGTGCACACTCATGTGGACTTCATAGTGTTGCCCCACTGGGAGACCAGACCACCAGCACCATGACCTGATATCCCACTCAGTCACATTATCCTGACACTTAGCCAACCAGTCCTTGCCCTATCCTAATAATGCTGAGCGCCTGGATAGGAAGCGACAATTATCAATTTTGTAAGTCATTGGTTTGAATCGATTGGGAATTGAACTCCCGACCTTCCACACGGGAAGCTTGCGCTCTACCAATTCGGCTCCATCTGCAACTCATTATAACATTTTTGAGCGAAACTGGTTTTTACCAAAAATTTATTTTCCATTTTTAAATTGAAAAGTATTTTACTGTTGATTTTATTTATCATATACCACTTGTGATTTTACTGCAGCTCTATTCTCTTTTGTCTTACATTTCTATGCTCTATTTTACCTGTTTGAAATGTATTTCTTTATTCAGATTCTTTAACCACTGTATAACTCCTAATAGCTGATGTTCCCTTTTTGTGCTGGGGGAGCCGGGCGGGGGTGGGGGGAGGGGGGCTGGGGGAGGGGGGCTGGTGGGGAGGGGGGCTGGGGGGTGGGGGGTTGGTGGGTGAAGGCGGGTTTCATTAAAGTTGCATAGTCTGATGGTTTTGGATTTCTGTATTTTTTCTGAGATAAATATATTAGATGGATCACTAGTATCTACTTTACATTAGTTCAAAGTTACTTTTATTTTAAATGGTAAACTTTTGATATATTTTGAGTGCAAACATGGAAAATTAGTTTTGGCAAGCTTGCCAAAACTCTGACACCATAGACTTCTGCAGTAACAGGTTCTGTTAAATTGACTTAGTATTTTGCCTTCTACGCAGAAACAAATGCTTAATAAGTGCATCAGTATCTAAGTTAGATATGTCAAATCAAATCTAAATAATTATTTTGGTTTAGAAAAGTTGATTCTTCATCGGACTATGCAGCTTTAAATAAACAAACAAAAACTCCTGACTCGGCCACTGCGTCCGGTGACTCCCAAAAGAAAGACGTGAAAAAAAACCCACCACAACCATATCTCCCACCCCCGTCCTGATATGACCTTAGCTGTTGCTAGGACGTAAAACAACAACACACAAATACATATCTCCCACCACTGACCGCCCTTCCCACAGGTGTGTGGACAGTGGAAGCACTGGACGCCATGGGAACGTTGACATAGGGCCTGTCGCCTAGTTGCCATGGCAACGCGACGCTGGGGTGGGCGGGTATTCGATGCAGCTATAAGTACATTGCCTCGTATCGCCACACGGGGGAGCTGTCAATAATAACGCACAGTCCGCGGGGTGTGGGGCAGCTAGACACACAGACACACAGACACACGGAGCTAATGTAGAGAACAGGGTGAAGGAGCTCTTCATCCCAAGTGCGGTACTCACCATTCACCTCACAATCATCGACCAAGATTGCTACTTCTTTGCACACGGATGAAAGTGGGCTCTGGCAAAAAATCGCCGAAATCAAGCCGAGATTATTACACCGACAGCGGATTTACACAAAAACGCAGATTTCCCCCCATAGGATTAGCACTGTCACTAGTCAGGGAATCGCGGGGAAAATGCCGGAAGTCAGGTTTCAAACTGTCCTTGTTGTGCCTATATTATCGCAGATACCTAACCGGTTCTTGTTTGGGTTTCATATTCTAGCAACATCTGCGGTCATATAAGAATGGGATTCAAACTACCCAATTGGGGTCATGTATACATCCCGATTCCTTGGAATCCATGGTATTTTGTTTAACGTTAATAGGTTAATATAAAGAATTGCGGTAATCCACGAAATTGTAGAGATCTTTAATCTCAGTTTGCAATACATGCTTCTCTACCATACACTAACACTGGATCCATGACTAGGATATTGTACATGCTAAGCGTTGTATGGTATTGACCGTCAGAGTGGGTCTGGAGGCGATAACGACCAGACACAGCTGGCTGGTGGCGCCGGTGTGGCCAAACCTGGAACTACTGGCATACACTAGCTGTGGTTCGCAAATGACAATACAAATATAACTGAAGATGATAGTGTCCATGTTTATATTCGCATAATAGATTATAGAGCACATATATATTATATATGCATTACATAAAAAATCCTCCGGTGCAACTGACACTTGTCACCACCCGTTGGAGGCGAGGTGGGTCACTGGTGGCGCCACCTGTCAAGTGCAGAGTCTTACGAAGAATAACAATCAGGGCCCGTATGCATGACGAATTACTTATCGCCACCCGGGGTAAGGACCGACTTCGGGGTAGCTACCTCCGGGGGTGAGAAATGGGTCGCGTGGTATGCATGGACGCAAAGCGGCGAGGAGGTAGCTATCCGCGTAGTTATTTATAGATGTGGGGAATCCCTCTGAGTAAGTACCCGGCGAGCGTAGTTGTTTTGGTGTTCCGCGCGTGATAATCAGCGAGCGGCTTTCCGGTTTTCCTTTCCACAAGCCATTTGTGTCGAAAGTTATCTGTACATTTTCTATGATATTGCTTCGTTCATTCGTCATCCCCATCGACAAGGCATAAAATCATCACATACTAAAAGTGTTCTTCTTGCCTTTCTACGCTGTGTAAATATCCCACTCGTTCTTCGCGAAACTTCATCGTCAACTACGGAAAACGGCAGTGCGGTACGTTAACAATTTCTAGTGACCTTTATTTTCTAACAACTAAACCACTGTCGGTGACAAATATTGTGCGAACAGTCTGACAAAAATGTGTCGTATGTTGTCGCTGTTGTAGACATCATGGTAGCTACACTAGCTTTGAGGTAATGGGTCATTTAACTCTTTTCTATTGTCGAACTGTACCCACACGCAAAGGTTATAAACTGCTGCACTCGCCAATAAATGTTATTTAGTTTGATATGTTTTTTTTTGGAATGGCGCTAATTGTAGCTGCATTTTTTTCTGTTTTGTCACGATTATTGCATTTAGACTACTATTTTTTTTTATGTATTCACTGGCTTATTGATCATATACCCAGGTTCACTATCAATTCTGGCCCTCCTCACGTATGTAATATGCCTCTGCATCCTGTCTATATGAGAGTTGCTAGCTAAATAACGTTCAATTCCTTACCCTTCTTGGCTGTCACTTGTGCTGCTTTGTGTCGAGGGACCAGATTTCTGCTATATTAACTAGCATTTGACATATCCAATATTTCACTTATTACCTAATTGATGGATAATTCGCGCTTCTGTTAATTTCTTTTTCAAACGGTTTGTTTTTACTTTTGTGTGTGTTTGACCTTAGCTTTCCCATATTTTCGTAAGCCCTTAATGACAAAGAAAAAGTCTGACTTAGCACCGCTGTCTACGTGCAATTTTTATTTGATGTATTATTATCTACCAATTCGTGGAATTTATTTTTTAAGACGTGCTTTACGGGTTATCCAAATGATAATTGTGTTATTCATTGCATTTTTGTTCATTTTTATGACACATCTACCCGTACTAGGATATGCGTGCGATTGGTCTCATTGTCATCAGATGCTACCCTCTTCATCATCATTACAGTCTTAAGGTTCGACATTTAATTTAATTTTTTCTACTTATCTGCAGGTCACCTACTAGGCAGAAAACTCAGAGCGCAATGTCTTGTGTGCCAACTCCCTCTCAGATTTCCACTGCCAGCAAAAGGCCACGAAAGGCAAACTACAGCGACAACGAAATTCGTGTGCTTCTCGAAGAAATAATGTTGGGGAGGATAGTATTGTTTTCCGCCTTCAGTAATCGCATAACCCTACAGGAAAAGAACCGTGCGTGGGACGTCGTGACCGCGGCTGTCAACGCGTGTGGGGTAGCGAAACGCTCGCGTCTGGAAATAAAAGAAAAATGGAAGGGGATGAAGGGTGATGTACTCACGCGTCAGAGGCGAGCAGCAAAAACTGGAGGAGGCCCACCGGAATCGCAACTGCCCTATGAGGAGAGTATCCTCCAAATCATCGGATACGAATCAAACTTGTATGATGGAGTGAGTGGTAAGTTTGTAAATAATGTAATGATTTACAACAAATGAATACCATTACTAACTTGTAAGCCATGCTATTATAAACAGAAAAATGGCTTTGATCTTTATTCGTGTCTGTCAATTTTTACCAACAGCCGTACGTGTGCAGCTGACACATTGCTTTGTGTGACGGATTTGCTTTTAGAACATATGTAACAACAATTATCATTGGACATAGATGCTTTTGTCTACCTCATTGACCTCATCTATCTTACTAGCTCACATTGCTAAGTCCCACCTTTTGGGTGCAGTAATTGTACAGCGCCTACCTTACAGGCACTATTGTAATACATGTTTCCAACCACACTCTCTTTTTCTCTTGCAGCCCGCCATCCGGCAAGCTTTGTCCGTGAGTAACTTAATAAGTAATCACCACATTAATCTGTATAGCATTGATTAATCATTTAAGCAACGTGTAACAAATTCCGTTTTATATTCCTAGAATTTGGAGCATCCCGTTATTAAGACAGGTCTAGACGCGAGTAGGTACCATCATCCGTGTCCAATTATAAGATTTTTGTGACACACCGAGTATGTCAAAAACGTTTAGATTAAAACCCATAAACCTCTATTCTCAAGTTTGCGGGCTCTGTATGTACAATGTTATGAGCCTACCTATTAGACATTTAGTTCACAAAATATGCTAATTGACGCTGAGAGATATTTAGTGAGTAATCAAAATGTACACCGCGGTAATGTCAATTTACCAAAATATCAACACTAAGTACCTAGTCGACTCTAAATAAACTTTCCCATCTTAGGTCGCTATTATCAAACTTCCATGTGACATGTACAAGAATTTGTTTCTATTATCCATGTCTGTCATTCGGTGAACAAGACATAGGGATTGTGTCGAAGCCTTATTACATCATTTATTGATATGCATTCCCATACTAAACATCCATTGAATAAATGTCCGGGTAACTGTGGCCCCACGGACCCATAATTTAAAGCACCCTATTATTTTTTGTAGCCCCCGCGCAAGCCAAACCGTCTGCCGATGAACAAATAGGCATCACACTTGCCTTCTCTGGCTCGCCCACAGAACACAACGAGACGCACGAGACCCACATGTCCGAATCATTATGCTCGGTAGTTCTGAGCAATCCGATGTGTTCCTCCACTCCCCTTCTGGATACAGCAATGGATCGCTCATCGTGCGTGACACTACCCTTTGTTATTGAAGGTATGTAGGGACAGGGGCATGGTATGGGTGGAACGTGAATAATTAACATAACATCTTTGAGTAGCATTATCGCATGCCTTACGTACACTATCCTAGACTTTATCATGAATTTTCTGCTGGCGATTCCAATATTTTTGATCCTGCTTATGACAGGCAAGAATAGTTGACAGTGCCCCTTACTAAGTAATCCGCGTTGTCTCTGCTCTGTCTTGAGCTATACTAGGCTTAAACACATTAGTTGCCGGAGAGGTTGTAATATTACACAATTGCATCATCCACCGTCTCATATTCTGTAGGTGACGTCGCCTCGTGTGTGCTGGCGGCTCATCCGGAATGTTCGCCGACCCTTACCACCGAAGTCGATGAACCCATGCGCACTCCGTCACTTCCCAGCAAAACACTGTCCCGAGGTGGAAGTGTCCGGAGCCGCAAACGCCTTGCAACGCCTCACGACTTCCCAAATGCTGGTCCGGAAAGAGCGGCCTTCCTGGAGTATCTGAACACAACGTCGGGTAAGAACAAGGCAAAAGCAACATTACTGCAAGGGCGAGTTGAGGGTGAAGGTTTGGAAAGAGAGCTCTTGGTGATGCAGTATAGACGGGAACAGTTGGAAGTGGCCAAATTGGAGAGAGATGGAAACGAGGAGAGGTTGAGGGCGGAGGAGCACCTGTTTAACATAAGGTGTCGGCGAGAAGCTTTACAGTTGGAGATACTAGAGAGGGAGGTTCTGAGGGTGACGGCCGATACAGAGTTGTTGGACTTGAAGCGTAGGCGAGAAGCGTTGGAGGTGGAGAAATTAGAGAGGGATTTGAAGAAGTAATCAGAGGTTATAACAAATACTGGTGGCTTTAATGATGATATGTAAGATGTGCCATATCCAAGTGATAAAAGAATATCTCCGTTGATGAAAACAGTACTGTATTTGTTGGAATTAATGACTGTAAGGTTCTATATGATGGTACATATCCCAGTGACTAAAAAGAAGGTGCGGTGTTAAAGCCATTGTACTGCGCTAAATATCTATCAGATGCCAGTGACTGTACACAGTTCTCGGTGCTATGCACAATAGAGTTGTTAAGCGATTAAAGGGCTCTACTTATGTTTAAGATGTTCCTTATAGCAGTGACTATAGACAATCTGCAGTGCTAAACACACTAAAATTCACTTTTAATTTCATGGGTGTAATTAGGTGTATGGTTAAATCTCAGGAAATGTTGTGAGGTTGGGCCACACCACCCATCTAGCATAAAGCGTTTCGTTCTAACTATTTATGTGTTGTGATAAACTTTTTACTGTTGTTTGTTTCACATGTTTCTAAGATGTTCCATATCCCAGTCCAAAAATATTTGTTATTTGTACTAAGTACAATGTAAGGAATGTTATTAGGTATATGGCTAAATGTAGTGCAAATTGTTGCTCCTTGTCATTTTGACAGGACACAAGGTATAAATGTTTTGTTGGTCTGGGTACACATGTTATAAAAAGTGCGTTTAGTTTGACAACAATTCGTTTACTTGTGGCTATGTTACGATGCGTACATGTGAAGATATACTTGACTTTTCATATGTCACTCTTTTTTTCTGAGTGTTAATAAAGTTGCCAACAGGTGCTATATATACTTTTATCAAAGTGTGTGTCTTTGTATTTTTTTCTGAAAAGAATGCTTCTTCTAATGAACAATACATACCAAAATCAAAAGAAGTTGTCCACCATTCTCTGTCTGGCTGCTTTCCCCACCTGGCTGCGAACGCGCTCGGAACGTCTGTAGTTTTCTGGACGGTCATGGTCGCCGTCATCGGCATATGCCTCTTCTTCATCATCTGCCTCTCCGTCGGACTCGGAATCGGAGGGAGCATCGAGATTCAGTAGTCGTGCTCGATTGTGCAGAATAATACAAACTATTATGACATTGCACGCCTTGACAGGTTGAAGGCGCAGCCGACGCAGACAATGCCATCGTCTTTTGAGTATCCCTATGGACCTTTCAACCAGCGACCTCGCCGACTTATGGTGCTGGTTGTATGCTCTCTGCTGTGGTGTGTTTGGGGTGAGGAAGGGGGTGAAAAGCCAGTCACGCAGCATGTACCCACTGTCCCCAAGCAGTACACCCTTGACTGGTTTGTCCTCGCTCTCGAACGCCGCAAACAGATCAGACTGGCGCAGGATACGCGCGTCATGAACGCTGCCCGGCCATTTTACAATACAATCAATGAACTTTAAATCACCGTCACAGATCACCTGCAATAAGAAACAGGAAACAGTTAGGTACCGAAAGTGAACACAAGGAGTTGCGTGCTGTTAATATAGCGGGTGTTATTTTTATTTGCAAAAACCGTAAAAAGGGCACCAAGTAAAGTCTAATCCACTATAAAAAAAAATCTTTAAATTTACATTATCCAACATATTTAGAAGCACACAACAACCAACAATATCAATACAGATTTGAGGTCATTCCACACATTTCCAATATGGATTATAAAGCAAACAAGAAATTCACCTCACGGTAAGAGACCCTAAATGTAGCGTATATGTAAGTCTAGAAAAGCCTATGTTGGAAGTGGGGTGTGCATCGTAGTTCTGCATCGATGGGGAAGATAATAGTAGGAATTTTTTACAGTAGGCCACTGAAAGTACAGTGCTGAATGGCGTAAAGTGTGTTTTACAAACACATAGCATAGGTGTGAATAGTTGATAGGTATATAGTGTCAGCTAGGTTGGCGAGGAATTGAGACAGGAATTTTTTTTGTGATAACGCTAGGCAAATACCCCTGTATACCAAGTAACAGTGTAAATTCACTTGTGTAAATTAACTTGTCCTTGTAAACATAACAGTATAGGCAATTTTTTTACTTAGTAATATTTACCTGGATGTTCAATGAGTGATAGTGTTTGCGGTTAACGAATTCATGCTCAAACTCGTTGGGGGCCTGTATCCTGATATGGGTGCCGTCGATACAGCCGAAGACATTGGGGAATCCATGGGTGTTGAATATTTTCACCTTCGTACGGTCAGCAGCCTCCTGCGTTGGCAGGTTCACCGACTGTTGCAGTTGGTGGGCGAGTGCATCCGTAACTCGTGAAACAGTGCGTGATACCGTCGACTGATCCACGCCCACCAACTCCCCACACACATCTTGGAAGCTACCACTGGCGTAAAAGCGCAGTGCGATCATAACCTGCAGTGCAAGTGTGGCAAACATTAAATAAGTCTTAGAAAATGTAGGTGGCATGAGAAAGTAGACAATGTTTTGCTACATACTGGTAATTGTTGCAAGCGGGCCAGAAAATAGGTGTCACCTAATTAGCCAAAATTAGATGTGTATGTTGCTACACAGCAGCGTAATAATAGTATCAAATTCGAACAAATTGAGTCTAGCACAATAGTAAAATATTGACATATTGATCCATTATTTAGTGGCCTAAACTGTCAACGATGTTACATACAATGCCGAAGAGAACAACTTGCATGCCCTGACACCTCTGTAAGGAAAAGGGTTACAAATTTCGGGTTGTTTAGTGTAGAAGAGACGGCCATTTCAGCAAGCTAAAACACCTCTAACTTGGTCGATCTATAGCTAGAAAATGGTATTTCGCCAAGATTTTGAAGGTCTCATAAATCTCTATCCATAGGATGCTGTTTCACTGACAGCAAAAGTTTGGAAATAGACAATCACAGCACAGTGACAGTGACACCATTTATGTCCAATCCACCGGAACTCTAGTGTCAATGTGCACATGCGGCGGCATCATAACTACGTCTCGACCACTTGAAAGGTCAAAATAGTAGGTAGAGGGAGAGGAAGGACATATAGAATAAGCTGTAAACACGTAAGACTTACGTCCGTAATGAATGTCATCAACATTAAAGGAAAACAGCACGAAATTACGAGGTGCGTTGTAAACACGTACCTGCAGCAATGGCGGAAGCGATCCCTGTCGGTTTGGATGCTCGATTGCGTCTGTCAATGTATCGGTGAGTGTCAAAATGTCGTGCCTTCGGAATCGGAACTTCTTAAAAAGCTCAAGATCATCAAATTTCTCAAATGGATTAGTCCTATCACGGAAAATACGGTTCCTGGCTAAATGGCCTCTCTCCATAAAGCGTCGATATATGAAGACCTCCATTTTGATTCAGGGCCTACCCCAGCCCTTATACCAGCTATGTAACGGGGGTAGCTTACCCGACTTTTATACCCAGAGGTATCCCTACCCCCGGCCCATGCATAGCAACATTTCGCCGCTATCCCGGAAATCCCAACTACCCCCAGAGGTAGGGCGCTACCCCGGCTCCATGCATACGGGCCCAGTAATATAAATAATATCAGCAATATCAATAATTAGAAAATTCCCATCCGTATTTTTATATTCGCATAATGCGATAGACATAATATAAAGTTGCGGTATCGTTTCTAAAGCGCATAGTTAAATGTCTTTGCTTGTCGTCTGCTACCCAGTGTAGAACATTAGTTGTCAAGGTTAAAGTAGAGTAACGAGACCTCTTGATTACCCATTTTAAACTCTGCTAACCCCTTTTCTTTAGTGTGCTGCCTTATTTCACGATCATACCCTCTATATACTTGATCAGTGTAACTTCCACTTACTGCCTGAAAGCACATGTACGCTAAATGACCAATGTAACCTCCTCTTAAGTGGCTTTCGTGCATCTCTAACGTTCTACTTCATTTCTGTTTGTTTGTTGTTGTTTTATGTCCTAGCAATATCTAAGGATGGGTACCGACTTGTGACAGTACGCATTCATGACGATTTTATAGTGCTGCCCCACTGCAAGATTAGGCTTCCGGCACCATGACCCTATATCCCACTCAGTCACATTATCCTGACACCAAGCTAACAAGTCCTTGCCCTATCCTAATAATGCCGAGTACCAGGCTAGGAAGCGACAAGTATAAATTTTTAAGTCATTGGTTTGACTCGACTGGGAACCGAACTCGCGAAATTCCAATCTTCCATACGCGAGGCCTGTGCTCTACCGATTCGGCCACCACGCCCAGGCTACTTCATTTCAGTACCCACATTACGCACGCATATTTTGTTGTTGTACATTAGTTGATTAAGCAGGGGAAATTTCAATCGCGGCCGATTGGTCTTCCTCATTCCACTGCTCCTTGCCCTATCCTAATAACGTGGGCGGCAGGCTAGGTAGCAACAAGTATAAATTTTTAAGTCATCGGTTTGACTCGGCCAGGGTGAGAACCTCTGCGTTTGAATCCCACGACCGACCTAAACGGGAGGCGGATGCTCAACTCATTCGACCAATCGCGTCTGGTATAACAATTCGGTAAATGTCAGTCTCTCCACTTTTTTTTTTCTTTTTTCCTGAATTTATTTAGAGCAAAGCTCTTTTTCTTTTCTTTCTTCTATTTCGTGATTGCACTACTGTCAGATGATAATGTTGATTCTGTGTCTGTTAATGTTTGAGTGCTGAGACTGCTTGTTGACGAACTGCATTCGCGTTGTTTGCTTCTTGTTTCGACGTGATGTTTGTTTGTTTTACGTCCTAACAACATCTAAGGTCATATCAGGACGGGCACCGACTTGTGACAGTGCGCACTCATGGCGACTTTATAGTGCTGCCCCACTGGGAAACCAGGCCGCCATCACCATGACCTGATATCCCACTCAGTCACGTTATCCTGACACTGAGCTAACAAGTCCTTTTCCTATCCTATTAACGCCCAGTGCTAGGCTAGGAAGTATCAATTTTTAAGTCACCGGTTTGACTCGACCAGGATTCGAACCCACGATCTACCAACAGGGGAGTCGGACACTCTAACTCATTCGGCCATCTGGTCGGTTTCGACATAATCACTACCCACGCCTACCTGTCTATGTGGTTACTTGCCTGAGAGGTCAGTGCAGACTACTACACTACCATAGTCTGAATTGAATGAATGAATATGAGTCAGCCTCACGAAAACGGGCCAATCGGTGGTCAAGTGAAGATGTCGGCATCGCAATTCTTAAAAGTGTAGTGCATTTCTTTGTTTCATATTCAATTATACTAGAAAGAAATCAGGTTGTTTTATTTTCTCGACCTTTACATTCAGGATAAATTTAATGACTTTCTAACACCTCTGTAAATGCTAAATCCTAATTATCCTGATCGACGCCGACATCAAATGATCGACGCTGACAACTTTAATAGATGTCGGCATCGCAATTCTTAAAGTCTCATACATTTCTTTGTTTTATATTATATTATCCTAGAAACAAATCAGGTTGTTGTACTTTCTCGACCTTTACATTCAGGATAAATTTAAAGGCTTTCCAACACCTATGTCAATGCTAAATTATAATTATACCGATCGACGCAGACATCCAAGCTCGACGCCGACAAATTCCACCAATTGGCCTCTTTTCGTGATCCTGACCCATATACATATGCATAGATATACATATATTTGTCTAAGGTATTTAAGCTAGATTTTTCTTAATGTTGTACCGGCAAGACCAGCCATATTTGTGGTGATTATGCATCAGATGCATAATCACAGTGAATTATTTCTTATGCATATATATATATTGGTATGCAAAAAATATATCTAAATAATGTACAACAGTCCCCACAGGACCTCCCCCAGTGGCAAGTGGAAGTATATGAGTGGGGCACAGACCAGCATATACCCCCATGGTTGACTGGAGGTTCCTCTATTGTTTGGGATTAATGGCTATACCAACACAGTACTGTCATGGGCAGTTCTGTCCTTTAGACATGTGTTGTAACTACTGAATTATTTCCTAATATTCACTGTTAATTTACTCAATCCGGTCCCAACTAAATGTCCTTTGAATATTCAGGAAATTAGATATAATTTTTTCCATACTAGTGATGTATTCGAATATGAAAACCTCCTAAAACTCAGTGTTCCACAACCATATTTGTGAACCTGCACCATAATCCTATATGAAATTCGACCTTGGAAATTGAACCGGTACTCGAATGAAGTACTTTAACCACCATATCCCGAACGAGGTAAGCTCTCCAACCTGATAATGATCAGTCTCTTTCTCTTCCTAATCAGATGGAAGTTCTTTTAGAGCAGCAAGTAGTCCTGCTTCCTTCCTCCTCTCACACACTATAATATCAAAACCAGATGGGATGGCCGAATGAGTTTAGCGTCCGTCTCCTGTTTTCAGAGATCGGGCGATCCGAATCCTTGGGTCCATGGGTTCAAACCCTATTCGAGTCAAACCAATGACTTAAATATGTATACTTGTCGCCTCCTAGCTTGGCGATTGGCATTATTAGGATAGGACAAGGACTGGTTGGTTCAGTGTCAGGATAATGTGACTGAGTGGGATATCAGGTCATGGAGCTGGCGGCCTGGTCTCCCAGTGGGGCAGCACTATAATGTTGCCATGAGGTGGGGCGGGGCGACGCTCTGGTTCCTCTCGCTGTACAAGCAGGGCAGACCGGAAGTGAAACCAGGGTTGACGGCGCGCCCGGCCACCAGGTGCGCTGCCTCACGTGACATCTATTATTGAGGGCCAGTTAATCGGAGGTTCCCCGCACCCCCCCCCCCCCCCCTCCCCCTTCCCGCGGATTCAGAGAAAAGTGGGCCCATACCTAATGAACGGGTTGGTAGTTTTACGTCCTGGCAACATCTAAGATCATATCAGGACGGGTACCGACTTGTGACAGTATACATTCATGACAACTTTATAGTGCTGCCCCACTGAGAAATCAAGCCGCCAGCATCATGACCCGCATCATGACCCAATATCCCACTCAGTTACATTATCCTGACATTGAGCTAACCAGTCCTTGCCCTATCATATTAATGCTGAGCGCCCGGCTAGGAAGCGACAAGTCTTTAGTTTGACTCGATTTGGAATAGAACTCCCAATCTCCCGCACGGTAGGCCTGTGCTCTACCGATTCGGTCACCGCATTCGGTACGTGAGCATGTGTGAGGGAATGTGTGAGTGGATGTGTGAGTGAATGTGTGAGCATGTGCGAGTGAGTGGGTGAGCATGTGTGAGTGGGTGTATGACTATGAGCGGATGTATGAGTGGATGCATGAGCATGTGTGAGTGGATGTCTGAGTGGATGTGTGAGCATGTGTGAGTGAGTGAGTGAGCATGTGTGAGTGGATGTGTGAGTGAATGTATGACTACGAGCGGATGTGTGAGTGGATGTATGACTACGAGTGGATGTGTGAGTGGATGTATGACTATGAGCGGATGTATGAGTGGATGTATGAGCAAGTGTGAGTGGATGTGTGAGTGGATGTGTGAGTGGATGTGTGAGTGGATGTGTGAGTGGATGTGTGAGTCAGTGGGTGAGCATGTGTGAGTGGATGTGTGAGTGAATGTATGACTACGAGCGGATGTGTGAGTGGATGTATGACTATGAGCGGATGTGTGAGTGGATGTATGACTACGATCGGATGTATGAGTGGATGTATGAGCATGTGTGAGTGGATGTGTGAGTGAGTGGGTGAGCATGTGTGAGTGGATGTGTGAGTGGATGTGTGAGTAAGTGGGTGAGCATGTGTGAGTGGATGTGTGAGCATGTGTGAGTGAGTGGGTGAGCATGTGTGAGTGGATGTGTGAGCATGTGTGAGGGTATGTGTGAGTGGATGTATGAGAGGATGTATGAGTGGATGTATGAGCATGTGTGAGTGGATGTGTGAGTGAGTGGGTGAGCATGTGTGAGTGGATGTGTGAGTAAGTGGGTGAGCATGTGTGAGTGGATGTGTGAGCATGTGTGAGTGAGTGGGTGAGCATGTGTGAGTGGATGTGTGAGCATGTGTGAGGGTATGTGTGAGTGGATGTATGAGAGGATGTATGAGTGGATGTATGAGCATGTGTGAGTGGATGTGTGAGTGAGTGGGTGAGCATGTGTGAGCATGTGTGAGTGAGTGGGTGAGCATGTGTGAGTGGATGTGTGAGCATGTGTGACTGGATGTGTGAGCATGTGTGAGGGTATGTGTGTGAGAGAGCCAATGGGTTGGTATGGGCGTGTTGTATGTGTGGGTGGCTGTTTGTTTGTGCCTCTTGTGCGTGTGGGTGTGACTGTGTGTGTCTGCGTGTGTGTGGATGTGCGTGAGTGGGTGGTGGAGGGCGTCAGACTGTGACAGAACCACCTGGCCAACTTATGTGCATATTTGTGTCCTCTCGTGTCCGTTTTCTGTATGTGTGGGTGTGAGTGGGTGGTGGAAGCGTTGGTTGCTTGTTGGAGTTTTACGGCCTGGCAACATATAAGGTCATATCATGACTGCGGGTGGTGGAGGGGTGCCCGTGCCCAAACTGACAACGGTACCCGCCCACCTCCATACACGTGTGTATGTGTCTGTGTGCCCATACCGTCACAGTGTCACCTGTGTGGGTGTTAGAGGGCACTTTGTGCCCATACCCTGACAGCACCACCTGTGTTGGTGTTAGAGGGCACTTTGTGCCCACACCGTCACAGCGCCACCTGTGTGGGTGTTAGAGGGTGCTTTGTGCCCGTACCATCACAGTGCCACCTGTGTGGGTGTTAGATGGCGCTTTGTGCCCATACCGTCACATCGCCACCTGTGTGGGTGTTAGAGGGCGCTTTGTGCCCACACCATCACAGCGCCACCTGTGTGGGTGTCAGAGGGCGCTTTGTGCCCACACCGTCACAGCACCACCTGTGTGGGTGGTAGAGGGCGCTTTGTGCGTTGTACTGTGACATCGCCACCTGTGTGGGTGTTAGAGGGGGCTTTGTGCCCATACCGTCACAGTGCCACCTGTGTGGGTGTTAGAGGGCGCTTTGTGCCCACACCGTCACAACGCCACCTGTGTGGGTGTTAGAGGGGGCTTTGTGCCTGTACTGTGACAGCACCACCTGTGTGGATGTTAGAGGGTGCTTTGTGCCCATACCATCACAGCGCCACCTGTGTGGGTGTTAGAGCATGCTTTGTGCCCACACCATCACAGCGCCACCTGTGTGGGTGTTAGAGCATGCTTTGTGCCCATACCGTCACAGCACCTCCTGTGTGGGTGTTAGAGGGCGCTTTGTGCCCACACCGTCACAGCACCACCTGTGTGGGTGTTCGAGGGTGCTTTGTGCTCATACTGTCACAGCGCAACCTGTGTGGGTGTTAGAGGGTGCTTTGTGCCCGTACCATCACAGCGCCACCTGTGTGGGTGTTAGAGGGCGCTTTGTGCCCATACCGTCACAGCACCACCTGTGTGGGTGTTAGAGGGCGCTTTGTGCCCACACCATCACAGCGCCACCTGTGTGGGTGTTAGAGGGTGCTTTGTGCTCATACTGTTACAGTGCCCCCTGTGTGGGTGTTAGAGGGTGCTTTGTGCCCATACTGTGACAGCACCACCTGTGTGGGTGTTAGAGGGTGCTTTGTGCCCATACTGTCACACCGCCACCTGTGTGGGTGTTAGAGGGTGCTTTGTGCCCATATCATCACAGCACCATCTGTGTGAGTGTTAGAGGACTCGTTGTGCCCATACGCTGACAGCGCCACATATGTGGGTGTTAGACGGCGCTTTGTGCCCGTACTTTGACAGCGCCACCTGTCCACTTCCACTGAAGGCCACTTAATGCCGCGTCCCACCGAGGGACCGGTATCACGGCAGCCCAGCGTTCGGGTGCTCGTCGCTGATTCCCCAGTTTATGAGCGTCCATTTGTCACGTGCTAATCCTTGGCGACCAGAGGCGCTGCATACCTGTCCATCCAAGCACCAGCCATTCTTCAGCTTCTTTTACTCTTCTAATAAAGGCATTTATGTCCCATTAGCAAGCCTTGCTTTTCGCTATCAAGCATATGTTCACGGTAATAATGTGTCGTTGTTTTTTTTTCAATTTAATTTTATTCATATAATTTTTATCTCAGCTATATCACTCAGAGAAGTAAACGACAATGGTCTAATGGTTTAAAAATATTTGTTTATATGAGAGTAAAAAGTGTGTAAGTGCAAAACCTAAGGTGAAAATGATAGAAGTCTATACAGTCCAGCTGTTTTCAGAAATTCAACGATTACTTCACCTTTCACGACTTTAATAAAAAGGTCTTGCAGGTTATGTGCTTGATAAAAGCGTAGTCTGTGCAATGTAAAATCGCTACATTCCAATCAAATTGTGTTTCATTGTCAATGTGCTTGAGTGCGAGGGAGGTGTGGGTGCATTGCAAGGGTTGGTTGACTGTTGGAGGTTTACGTCCTGGTAACATCTAAGGTTATATCAGGACTGGTACCAACTTGTGACAGTGCGCACTCATGGTGCCTTTATACTGGAAGACTAGGCCACCACCACCATGACATGATATCCCACTCACTCACATTATCCTGACACTGAGCCAACCAGTCCTTGCCCTATCCTAATAACGCCTAGCTAGGAAGCAACACGTATCAATTCTATAAGTCATTGGTTTGACTCGACCTGGAACTGAACTCCCGATCTCCCGCACGCGAGGCCCGCGCTCTACCGATTTGGCCACCACGCCCGGTTATTGTAGGGGAGAGGGTCCATGTTGGTGAGCTGGTAAACTATCATTATGCCTAGGTCACACAAAAAAACCAACAAAAAACAAAAAAAAACAAAAAAACTTTAGTCTGAAATAACTTAGATTTTAAATAGCTAACTTTTGAGATATTTAAAGTGGAAACGCCAAATTAGTTTCGGCAAGCACATCAAAACTCTGATACCCTAGGTTTCTGCAGTAGTAGGTTTTATTAAATTGGCTCAGTATTCCCTTATATGTGGCAACAAATGTTCAATAGGTGCATCAGTGTCTAAGTTAGATATGTAGAATTAAATGTAGATAATTCTTTTGGTTTTGACAAATGTTTTCATTGGACTATGCAGCTTTAATAAGATTAGTTATACACCGCTGGAGCTCCTCGGGTAGTTGGATGTAATGATCCTTTGCTTCTTCACTATGGGCTACTTCCAGGTTGTGCGACCGGACGCGGTGGCCTAATCGGTAGAGCACGGGCCTCGCATGCGGAAGTTTGGGAGTTCAGTTCCCGGTCGAGTCAAAGCAATGACTTTCAAATTGATACTTGTCGCTTCCTAGCCTGATGCTCAGCATTAATAGGATAGGGCCAAGTACTGGTTTGCTAACTGTCAGGATAATGTGACCGAGTGGGATATGGGTTCATGGTGCTGGTGGCCTGATTTCCCAGTGGGGCAGAACTATAAAATCACAGTACGGTTTATGTTGAATTTATACACATATTTAAAATACAAAAAAAGTAATAACTTTCTTAATATTGATCATACAAACATGAATTCTGTACCATATTGATAGTCATTTTACCCCCTTTTCATTGATGTCAACAAAGGTGATCGTACAGTGTTGTGGAGTCTAACCAGTGCACTGTCAGAAGTCGATACCCGTCCTGATATGACCTTAGATGTTGCCAAGACGTCAAATAGTCCCAATAGTCCCTTCCCAACAACATCGGGATTCCTCATTCCTCACACCAACGCATAAATATATCAATTATATACTACAAAACAAACCAATAGTCAAGACATCTTGACTTACTAACAGTAACACAAACACACCCCAACTAACATCCAAATCGTACTGCATCCAAAATAACACAATGAGTAAAAGCGTATCCGATCACACTGAACTAAGACTAAGTAACGGTACTAGTATCTACCTGAATTGGAAATCCTAAACAAACAACCAAAACCTTTTATGTAAATGTAAAATGATTTAATATACCTCATACTCATTACTTACTGCATTGTGTACACTTTACTTTCAGAATCTACTTCACATAAAACACTATATAAACCATGTTTAAACAAAATAAAATTGTGTAAATACCAAGATACATGTAACACTATGGTCGGAAGACCAGTGCTATGGCGCTGACAACAGATTTACATTAATCAAATTTATTTACCAGAAAAAACTGAAAAAACCTCCAACAACCAGCCTTCACTATGTGGTACTTCAAGGGTGTGACATGTTTATCTCCACACCCCACTGGCCCTAGCCACACTTTACATATCACACCCTAGTCAAACACAATGTCCCCCAGACACCGCTACCCAATTTCAATCCCCAATCTTTAAATTAGATTCCTCAGCAATTTCACTTTAGTGGTCGCCATTTGAAAATTTGTGTTCAGTCTCGCCTATTAAAGTATTAATGCTGCCATTCAGCGAGTTTAATCCAGACCACATTAGTGTGAAATTAAATGACTGCATCAATTAAGCAAATTTAGAGCATAGATGGATGGGTAAGGAAGTGTAAAACCAATTCTTCCCCTTTTAATTATCTTTAATAAATTCACACGACCAACGCTCCGGAGAAATCCACAAAATAGGTTGGTTGTTGGAGCTTTACATCCTGGTAACATCTAAGGTCATATCAGGACGCGTACCGACTTGTGATACTGGGCACTCATGGTGACTTTACAGTGCAGTCCAACTGGGAAATCAGACCACTGGCACCATGACCCGATATCCTACTCAGTCATGACACTGAGGTAACCAGTCATTGCTCTATCCTATTAATGCTGAGCGCCAAGCTAGGAAGCGACAAGTATCAATTTTGTAAGTCATTGATTTGACTCGACCGGGAATTGAACTCCCGACATTCCGCACGGGAGGCCTAGGTTCTACCGATTCGGTCACGGCATAGGGTCTCAGCTCTGTTTGTTGTTGTTTTATGTCCTAGCAACATCTAAGGTCATATCAGGACGGGTACCGACTTGTGACAGTGCGCACTCATGGCAACTTTATAGTGCTGTCCCACTGGGAAACCAGGCCGCCGGCACCATGACCTGGTATCCCACTCAGTCACATTATCCTGACACTGAGCACACCAGTCCTTGCCCTATCCTAATAATGCCGAGCGCCTGGCTAGGAAGCGACAAGTATCAATTTTAAAGTCATTGGTTTGACTCGACCGGGACTCGAACCCACGACCCCACGGTCTACCAGCACGGGAGACGGACGCTCTAACTCATTCGGCCATCCCGTCTGGTGTCTCAGCTCTGGCAGTGAGTACTAAATCTGTATTGAGTTATTATTTAAAGTTGAAAAGTTCGATGAAGGCATCTAATTTTTTTAATTATGCATTCACCTAGATTTTGATTCTACATATCCAACTTAGATACTGGTGCAGCAATGGACTAGATCACGATTCCAGCGGCGCAGTGCATTGTGGGATGCGTGAAAGAAAAACAAACCCACGAGAAGCACATGGCACATGATAATACACAAGGTGCAGTTATGAAATGTGCTAGTTTCAGCTCATCTCATCTCTTCTTTGATACATAGAATACCAACTAAAAAAAAATATATATAATAAATTAAGATATTAATCTTTTATCCAGCATTACATTTACATCAATATAATCAGCACATCTTATGCCATGTGCATTTAGACTTAGACAAATCTGGGCACTCAGACTAGTGTTAGAGCCATAGCCAGAGTCAGTTTTACTTATTTTGTTCATGTTTATATTTATATCATATGGTTAATGACATATGTAGAACTAGAAAATGAGTAGGGTTAATCAGATATTGGTTATATATTTCTTTGAAACAAGTGTCTGTTCACACATTTGGCATTTTAATATTAGAACAAGAATTAACAATGGTGATGTGGATATCAGCCTTAAAGTGACTGATTGTTTTGTGTGGAATTGTATGTTTCTTAGCTCAAAATGTTTAACTGTGGCTAGTCTTGTCTTAGATATATTTATCAGATCATTATATTGCATGTGTGCATACATTTATGCCAAATTGTTATGTATTTCTATTAATTTTGAATAAAATCGAAGTTTTGCCCTATGCGTATCGGCAAACTCAATGCCAGTACGCCTTTGCTTTGTTCTCAACGCCGTTTTCAGCGCATGCGCAGTTGGAATGGTGATCTCGTCTATAAAGCATTTGTTGCCACATAGAAGGGAATACTGAGTCAATTTAATAGAACCTGTTACTGATGAAAGAATATTTACGTGCTTCACAAAATTAATTTAGAATGTTTTCACTTCAAATATATACATAAAGTTAGCGATTTAAAATAAAAAGATTCTTCAACCTAAAGTCATCATCATCATCATGCTGTCGGTCCCGATGCGACAAAGACTGCTTTCATTACTTGACTGCCGCTCTCCATTTAGCTCTCTGCTGTGAGAGTTGCGTCCATGAGTCGGTCTTAATGTCTCTCAGCTTCAGGTTTTATTCCTTGGTAACCCGGGTGACGACCGCGACGGTATGGTGTTTTGAGTGGTTGTACATTTCATGAAAGCTGCCTGCAAAAGTGTTGGAAGTGCTGCTGGCTTTTGCAAGTTACCAGCGGCACTCTCTCGGGGAGCAAATAGAGGTTTCACACCGGCAAGAACATTTCAAGACAGGCGCAAACTATTTGTCCCTGCAGTGGCTGGTCGGGAGATGTTGGGAGTTCCATACATCAAGCGCTCTTAATGCTGCCACAGTGACATGGTTTTCTGTTTAGGGTTTGCTCCCTTAGCCTTCGGTTCTGTCAAGAACCTGCACCACAGGGCAGTGGTTTACAACTCTGCAGGGCAGGGGCGCTAAACTCCCTGAGGTATTGCTATACCTGCATACCCTAAAGTACAGTAGATTAGTACAGTAGATTATAACAACCAATCTATTGTGTTTATCAAAGAAAATTGCCGAAACTATCAGACTATGCAACTTTAATGTGATGATTATTCCCATCCATGAATAATATTTCTTTTAATGAATAAAATAAAAGTGACCATAAATGTATGTTGTCCTGGCTCTGTAATAAAAACAATATAAACGTCACGGCACCCCTTTAATTTAATATCATTGCCTCTGTGTCTAACAGACAACTGTCTCATGTGGACAATGTGCCATATTTTCACCTATTTGATCAATATTCTCTGTCAATAACGACATGCCATATAGTTATAATAGAGTAGAAATGACTAATTGTACAGATGACCAATTGTACAAATGACCAATTGTACAAATGACAAAATGTAGAAATGACAAATTGTAGAAGTGATGAATAGTAGAAATGACTAATTGTAGAAATGACAAAATGTAGAAATGACAAAATGTAGAAATGACTAATTGTACAAATGACAAATTGTAGAAGTGACTTTATAAAGACCGTCCTAGTCAGTCAAGTATAAAAGAACAACATTGGTTTCAACCCATTCCATCCGTCAGCCTCTGCCTATAACGGATCTCTCTCTATAACGGTATCTTGCTCCAGTCCCATGGGTGTCCGTTATAGACAGAGTAGACTGTAAACATAGGTAGCAACTGAGTTAAATGAGTGTCCTTTGTATTATTTTTATTCTTCCGCTTCGACAAGTCAAGACACAAGTTAGTTGGATGAGCCGACTCTGGCTGATGCCTCCTAAAAGGCCCGCTCCTTTTATCTAAGGTCAATATTCTGGGCGAATGAAGGTTGATGAAAGATGTGCAGGTGTGCACGCGAGCACGCAAGCAGTGTTTGCTGTGTGGATGGCAGGTGAGCTGGTGCCTAGGCTGCTCATTCAACCTAAACTGGTTCGATATAGTAATTAGATGGTTGTTGGAGTTTTACATCCTGGCAACATCTAAGGTCATATCAGACCGGGTACCGACTTGTGACAGTGCACACTCATGGTGACTTTATAGTGCTGCCCCACTGGGAAACCAGGTGGCCAGCACCATGACCTGATATCCCACTTAGTCAAATTATCCTGACATTGAGCCAATGAGTCCTTTCCCTATCCTAATAATGCTGAGCTCCTGGCTAGGACGCGATTGGATTGACTCGACCGGGGTTCGACACCAGTGGATTTGAATCCCACGATCTACTAAAACTCATTCGACCATCCCGTCTGGTACGCGTTGTTTTCGTTGATTTTCTCAAATTTGCACAACCATGCTCTCACTAGTCTCAGTTTGATTTGAGGCGACATGCAGATATCATATCTCATATATGATATAATATCATAATTCGGACAAGGGGGAAGGTGGGACTGGCGGGTACGGGTGCCGGTGTGGGTCTGGGGTGGGGTTGTGTTGGGTGTGGTGTTGGGTGTGGTGTGGTGAGTGTGGGTGTGAGGTGTTGTGGGTGTTTTGGTTGTTGTGGGTGTTGGAGTGGGGTGTGTTGGTGAGGTGTGGTGAGATGTTTGTTTGTTGTTGTTTGTTGTTGTTTTACGTCCTAGCAACATCTAAGGTCATATCAGGACGGTGAGGTGGGGTGGTGATGGTGGGGTGGTGTGGGTTGTTGTGGGGGTGGTGATGATGGTGGTGTGGTGTGGGGGTGGGGTGGAGTGGTGAGGTGAGGTGAGGTGGTGATGATGGGGTGGGGTGGGGTGGGTGTGGCTTTGTGTGGATTGGTGATGATAGTGGTGTGGTGTGGAGTGGTGAGGTGCGGTGAGGTGGTGATGATGGTGGGGTGGTGAGGCGGGGTGATGAGGTTGGTTGGTGATGATGGTGGTGTGGTATGGGTGTGGGGTGGGGTGGTGAGGTGGTGATGATGGTGTGATGGGATGTGGGTTTAGGGTGGGATGGTGAGTTGGTGTTGGGTGGTGATAATGGTGGTGTGGTGAGGGTGTGTGTGGGTATGTGTGGGTGTGTGTGGGAGGGGTTTAGGTCAGGTGGTATGGCGGTTATTGATGCAGTCAGCCACCCGGGGTGGCTATGAATGACGCTATCAGGAACATGGGGTTTGTGTGTGTGGGGGAGGGGGGGGGGGGCACATAGGGGGTGGGGGGACACAGGGGGGTGGGGGTAGGGCAGGATGTTAGGCAGAGTGGCGCGGGTGGAATTGTGTGCGTCGTGGTGGAATGGGATTTGGTGGAATTGCCAAGGCATGTGACCAGCATTTATTTCACGAGCCAAATATGATGTGCGCACATAACTGTCCCCCGTCCATCTCTCTCGTTCACTCTCGCTCTCTCACCCAGTCTCTCTTTCTCGTTCACTCTCTTTCTCTCGCTATTTCCCTCTCCATTTCTCTCCTTTCTTTCTTTCTTTCTTTCTTTCTTTCTTTCTTTCTTTCATTCTTTCTTTCTTTCTTTCCCAGGCTTTCTTCTCTGTTATGCTGTTCTCTTCTCCATCTCTCATTCTCGTTCTCCCTCACTCCCACACCTCCCTTGCTCTCTCCCCTTCCTGCTCTCTCCCATCTCTTTCCATCTCCCCACTCCCTCTTTCCTAACTATTCCCCTCTCTCCCCCATCTCTCGCCTCTCTCCCCCATCTCTCGCTCTCTTCCCTCTCTCCCCCATCTCTCGCTCTCTCCCCTTTCTTCCCATTTCGCGCTCTCCCTCCTCTCTCCCCCCATCTCTTGCTCTCTCCCCTCTCTTCCCCATCTCTCGCTCTCCCTCCTCTCTCCCCCTCTCTCTACCTGTCTGTATGTCTGTCTGTCTCTCTTGCCCTCTCTCTACCTGTCTGTGTGTCTCTCTCTCTGGCTCTCTCTGTTTCTTTCGCCCTCTCTCAACCTGTCTGTCTCTGTCTCTCCCCCTTTCTCTACCTGTCTGTCTCTCTCGCCTTCTCTCTCTACCTGTCTGTCTCTATCTCTCCTTGTCTCTCTTGCTGTCTCTCTCTCGTGGTCATGATTCGGCCACTGCGTCCGTTTTTTTTCTAGATTTGCTCCTACATATCCAATTTAGAAACTCACATGCTTATTAATATTTAAAAGGTGTTGCTGAAACCTGAATAGACTACATCGCCATTCCAGCGGCGCGGTGCATTGTGGGATGCGTGGAAGAAAAACAAACCTGTGAGAAGCATATGGCTAATGTCCTGATATGACCTTAGATGCTGCTAGGATGTAAAACAACAACAAACAAACAAACAAACATGGCTAATGCTAATACACTGGGTGCAGCTATGAAATGTGCTAGTTTCAGCTCATCTCAGCTCTTGTTTAAAACATAGAATACCAGCTAAAAAATATATATATAATAAATTAAGATATTAATCTTTTATCCAGCATTGCATTTACATCAATATAATCAGCATATCTTATGCCATGTGCATTTAGATTTAGACAAATCTGGTCACTCAGACTAGTGTTAGAGCCATAGCCAGTCAGTTTTACTTATTTTATTCATGTTTTTATTTATATCCTATGGTTAATGACATATATGTAGAACTAGAAACTGGGTAGGGTTAATCAGATATTGGTTATATATTTCTCTGAAACAAGTGTCTGTTGACACATTTGGCATTTTAATATTTAGAACAAGAATTCACAATGGTGATGTGGATATCAGACTGGTTGTTTTGTGTGGAATTGTATGTTTCTTAGCTCAAAATGTTTAACTATGGCTAGTTTTGTCTTAGATATATTCATCAGATCATTATATTGCATGTGTGCATACATGTTTATGCCAAATTGTTATGTATTTCTATTAATTTTGAATAAAATCAAAGTTTTGCCCCTTGCGTATAGGCAAACTCAATGGCAGGATGCATTTGCTTTGCTGCCAACGCCGTTTTCAGCGCATGCGCAGTCGGAACGGTGATCTCATCTATTATCCAACATTTTTATTATTATTTTTGTTTTGTTTTTTTGTGATGGGTGTATTTATGCTGCCCATAACGGTTAAGTCTAATGACTTGTTTTTGCTGCTAGACAGTAATAATCTCGTTACTTCCCTTCTTTTTATCACTTTCAGTTGTTGCCTAGCTATCTACTGCATGCATTCTTTCTCTGTTTGTAAGCATTCTCCCACATCCCCCAAACCTCTGTGAGTTTGTTCGTTCTACAATCGGATAGTTGCTTGGTTACCAATAGTTACTTTCTCTGACTGTCTTCACCTTGCTGTGTTACTGGTCATTAGTTTTTTTATTTTAAGTTTAAAGTTTACCTTTTGTATGAATCATACATTTATACATGTACCAAACGTAATTATACATTTTTGCACTTCAAATATAATGACCAACCTAAAAATATTATTTAGTTATCTAAAAAAAAAATTTGTTTAAGCAGAAACAGAAAATCATTGAACTATGCAAACTTTACTTTGAAGTACGGTTATTAAACAGTTATTGCTGCATAGAACCTAGATTATTGTTGTTTTACATCCTAAGCAACATCTAAGGTCATATCAAGACGGGCACTGACTTGTGACAGTGCGCACTCATGGCAACTTTATAGTGCCACCCCACTGGGAGACCAGGCCACCAGCACCTGATATCCCACTCAGTCACATTATCCTGACCCTGAGCCAATCAGTCCTTGCCCTATCCTAATAATGCCAAGCGCCAGGCTAGAAAGCGACAAGTATCACTTATTAAGTCATTGGTTTGACTCGATCAGGGTTCGAACCCACGATCCCATGGTCTACCAACACGGGAGACGGACGCTCAACTCATTCGGCCATCCCTTCTGGTCATAGAACTTAGAAGGGAATAGTGGAGCGGGACGGGTCGTAGCTCAGGCGGTAGAGTGTCCATCTGGGAAGGTGTCGGTCATCCGATCGATCCTGCTCAGTGGATGCATTTGCAGTTTGGGCTATTTTCCCTTCCAACCAGTGGTCCACAACTGGTTCATCAAAGGCTGTGGTATGTGCTGTCCTGTCTGTGGGAAAGTGCATATAAAAGACCCATTGCTGCTTCTTGGAAAGAGTAGCCTATGTTGCGGCGGTGGGTTTCCTCCAAAGAAATATTTCAGAATGACCATAAGTTTGACGTCCAATAGCCGATGATAAAAATCAATGCGCTCTAGAGGCGTCGTTAAATAAAACAAACTTTCCCTTTTTTTTAAGAAGGGAATAGTAAGTGAAGTGGATAGAACCTGTCAATGCTGAAACCTGTATCGTCCAGCAGGTCTACATGTATGCTAAAAGTAATTTGGTATATTTTCACTCCAAACATCTCAGAAGTTGACCCCTATGAAATAAGACACCTTAAACTAAAGTAAGGTAGATTTTTTTTCTTCTTGAAGATTTATACTGCCTATTATGGATAAGTCTGAATAGACTTGTTTTTACCATTAGACAGTTTGTCGATAGAAAGCCCAAGCCTACACTTTTACCGACCCAAGGCATTTTTAACCTCCCACACCACATAGACATGATATGAGAGCAACTGGCCTTTGATGACGCTGTAAGTTATCCAGAGCGGTGGAAATCCAAACTGGCAGAGGTGGCGGCACAGGGAATTGAACCACTGACCTTCAGATTAGGAAGGAGTCTGACCTAGAAAAAAGTCAGACACTCTAACCACTCAGCCACAGAGAACACCACAACTAGTGGGTGTGTGGGTTGTGAGGCATGAGTTTGGAGGTGTGTGTGTGTGGGGGGGGGAAGGAGGGGGAGGCGGCAGTTTGAAGGGATGTATGTGTGTGTGTGTGGGGGGGGGGGGGGAGTAGTGTTACTGTTAAGCTTCAGTGTGCAGAGATTGGTGGTGAGATTAGTGGCTTCTTATCACGATGGGGTTGTCGATCCCAGGGCGGGAGAGAGAGGGTGGTTGGTGGTTGGTGGGTGTAGTGTGTGTCGATGGGGGGGGGGGGAGGGAGGGAGTTGGAATGACTTGTGAGAGAGAAAGTCTGGGGGAATGACCCGTGAGAGTGGCGTCGTCTTCAGTGGAGACATCTAGGGACTTAGAGACTGTTGCAGATGGTGGCTGATAGTTGGCTGGTTGTTGGAGTGTTACGTGGTGGCAACATCTAAGATCATATCAGGATGTGCACTGACTTGTGGCAGTGCATACTTATGGCTACTTATAGTGCTGCCCCACTGGAAGACGAGGCCACCAGCATCATGACCTGATATTCCACTCAGTCACATTATCTTGACACTGAGCGAACCGGTCCTTGCCATATCCTAATAATGCCGAGTGCCAAGCTAGGAAGTGACAAGTATAAAATGTTACGTCATTGGTTTGACTCGACTAAAGTCAAATCGAACCCATCGGTTCGAATCCCATGATCTACCAAAACGGGAGACGGACGCTCAACTCATTCGGCCATCCCGTCTGATCTCTTCCTAAATAAGTTTGAAAAGTTCTAGTATTGTATTATTTGCAGTAGAAACACTGTTTTTAATATTCTTCTATTTAAAGAGAGGGGGTGGTCGAAAGGGTAAGAGTGCTGGCTAGTTCAAACTCAGGCCGAGTCAAACCAATAAATTATAAAAATGTATACATGGCGCTATCTAGCCTGGCGCTCGATATTACTAGGATAGGGCAAGGACTGGTTAGCTCTGGATAATGCGACCAGGAAATTGGGTCATGGTGCTGGCGGCCTGGTCTTCCAATGGAGCAGCACTATGAAGTTGCCATGTGTGTGCACTGTCACAAGTCGGTACTCGTCCTCGTATAACCGTAATTGTTGCTAGGATATAAAACCCAAGAAACAAATAATTCTAAGGTAACTGAAAGGCTATTGGTTATTTGTATTATATGACGTAAAATCATTGTTTTTGATAGTTTATTTAATTTAATTAAAAGCTGTTGAATCATTTGTATTATTACTATTAGCAGTATTTTCTTGATAGTCTAATATTACTTAAAGGTTTAATTTACTTTAAATAAAAGGCTTATTTTTGTTGTAGTGCATTCACCGCATATGAGATAATTTTAGGAGAACCACTGGTGTTTAGAGTCTTAATATTTTAATTCACTTAAATGATTTGTTGTTAGTTTTTAAAATTTTTGTTTTTGTGTATGATGAATTTATTTACCCTGCTCATAACGGATAATTGTGTTAACACTTGTTTTCACTGCTGGGCAGCACTAGTCCAATTATATTAAAGTCTTTTTAATTTTGTGTTAGTAATAATTTTGAGTTTCTTGTTTATGGGTTGTAACTGTTTGTAGATTGCAAACAATCCCAAATCTAGCTTGAACTATTATTTGTGTTAATCGAATTACCTTTTTTTGGTATGCATTTCTATTGTAACTTGTAAATTCCAATACTTGCTAAAACGGCCTTAAGTACCAATCATGCTATTAAAGCTGCATAGTCCGATGAAATACCAATTATCTGTATTTGGTTTTACATATCTAACTTAGAACCTGATGCACTTATTGAGCAGTTGTTTCTGCGTAGAAGGCAATACTGAGTCAATTTAACAGAAGCGGTCTATGGTGCAGGAATGTTCCTTCCATGAAGAGTGCAAAAGGGAGAGGGACATGTATTATTGTTTAATGTAACTGTATGGCAACTACTTGTTACCATGGGACCACTGGGTAAGCACACCCAGCCATTCTGCCCTGGGGTTGAGTGACAGGCGCCCCCGCCCCCTCTTACTGCAGAAGTCTATGGTGTCAGAGTTTTGGCAAGCTTGCCAAAACTAATTTTCCATAATTTTGCACTCAAGATACCTAAAAAGTTTACCATTTAAAATAAAAGTAACTTTGAACTAATGTAAAGTAGATACTAGAGATTGATCTAAAATATTTATCTCAGAAAAAATACAGAAATTCAAAACCATTGGACTAGGCAACTTTAAGCGTATTGATTTAGATAGGTCTATGTAGTTACTTCTTGGTGTAAAGGCGCTGTCACATTACGGCGTATGGCGGCGTAGCGGCTTACGTCATATACGTCGCCATACGCCGCATACGCTACGCATACGCTACGCATACGCTACGCATACGCTACGCATACGCTACGCATACGCCGCCAGTGCCGCAACACGCCGGCGTATGTGAAGCCTATGATGCATACGCCGCCATACGCTTTCATAAATCCGTCCGTCCAAATTTTTTTGTGCATGCTCAAAAAAACGCGACCTATGAGGGCGTATGGCCCATACTGTCAAAAAATGTCACAGCACGCTCCCATACGCTCCCATACGCTACACATACGCTACGCATACGCTACGCATACGCTCTTCATACGCTCCTCATACGCTCAAACACACCCGAAAGTGGCACCCGATGGCGTACGTAGGTTTTCAATACGCTCCCGCCATACGCCGTAATGTGACAGCCCCTTTACACTAAGGAAATATATATATCAGTGAGCATTTTGCCTATGAACATCAGAGTGATGCCATGCACCTACTCCTATAGAATAACGCTGATCATGATTTAGTAATTGACCTGTTGCACTCATGAGTTATTTTTCTAGGTTACATTATTTCTTTAGTAGTTTCTTAAACACCGCTAACTTTTCTTCATTTCTTGGCGCAGTTAGCACTGCTAGCAGTTTATTCCAGATAGTGGAACTCATGTTAGCAAACTGCGATCACGAGCACTGTATTTTGATTTTACTATTGCTACAGCATTCACCTTACATGATATAATTTGTAGGATAATCCCTGGTGTTTGCATTCTTAATATTTTAATTCACTCAAAGGCTTTTTTTGTTAGTAATTCATTCCCACGCTTTCCCATCCACCACCCTCGTCCCAAACAAGCCCACTCCCACTCCAAACACCCCACCCACCCACCCACCCCCGCCCCCACTCCAATCACCCCTCCCCGACCTCCACCCCACCACCCCCGCTCCAAACACACACACACACACACAGGCACACACACCGACCCCACCCACACCACACCCCTACCGCCAACTCCAAACACCGCTCCCCCAACGACCCACCCACCCCCATGAGAGATAACCCACAGTTCTAATCTCAGTTTATCTTCACCCCAACAATTCCAATCATCGACCCCGCCCCTTCCCACGCCCCACGCCCCCGCCGGACCCATGCCTCCAACGTCCGGTCTCAGCCCGCGCATGCCCGCTCGATATTGCCCGTCTGTCACCGGAAACTATGAGACAATACCACGTGATCTTATCGCGTCAGTGATAGATAGGCGTTTCTGTTCTCGTGTCCGATAACGAGAGTTGGCGAGAACTGGCGGGGTGGGTGGTGGTGGGGGAGGGAGGCGCGACCCGGAAGAGTTTGCTTGTTTGTTTATTGTTGTTTTACATCCTAGCAACATCTAAGGTCATATCACGACGGGTACCGATTTGTGACAGTGCGCGCTCATGGCGACTTTACAGTGCTGCCCCACTGGGATACCTGGGCACCAGCACCATGACCTGATATCCCACTCAGTCACATTATCCTGACACTGAGCCAACCAGTCCTTGCCCTATCCTAATAATGCCAAGTGCCTGGCGAGGAAGCGACAAGTATCAATTTTTAAGTCATTGTGAAGAATTTACTGTTGGCCGTCGTAGTTACTCCTCTTATACTCACTACTATCAGGAGGATCCTGGCAACTGTCTGCCACAGTACCAGTCTCCCCCAACTAAATACCAAAACACAACTCATAGGAAAGAAAGGGAGACAAGTCACACAAGATTGACAGTGATAAGGTCGAGCTTCATTGCTACAACTCTTGTTCACCTACTAGTGACCTGCCACCCTGACTCACTTACATTACAACCTGCTACACAGACGCACATAGCTTCTGCTGGTTGAGTCAAAACCAGTGCCTCCAACCCATTGAACCTAAGTCCTATGGGTGTTACACACAGCTCAGTGGTGAACTGCTTCTTTTGGTATCTCAAGAGTGAGTATGTGGTCTGTCCAGCAAGTGCAAGGAGTACAAGGGTGACTGGGCTCACACAGCCAGCCAATCAGACACCTCTGCAGCATGGGAGGGGTGGCGCCCAAGAGGGGGGGGGGGAGGGGGCACATGTCACTCAACCCCAGGGCAGTTAGTGTCCTTAATATATGCAGAATGGCTGGGTGTGCTTACCCAGTGGTCCCGTGGTAACAAGTAGTCGCCATACAGTTACATTAAACAATAATATATGTCCCTCTCCCTGTTTCACTCTTCCTGGTGCATGGAAGGAATATTTCTGTAATTAGTAACCACATGTTAATATCCGGACATCATACTGCAATCCTGGTCACCGTGCGTCATAACATTTACACATAGTTATTTACATGTCACACAGCGAGTGGGCACACATTGCATCACTATTACATAACAATGGTCCCCAACTCCATCGCCGGAGATATTGATATGATTCCAAGCTTGGCTATTACGACCGAAAGACCATATATTTTTACAATTGGTTTGAGTCGACCAGGATTCGAACCCACGATCCCACACTCTACCAACACGGAAGAGCCAAGCCCGGGGGAAGGCACAAAGTCAAAAGTCAAAAGTCAAAAGTCACATGAAGCGCACAAATCAATTACCTAAATCTCCAAATAAATAAACAAATTTACTTCGCCCCCTATTATCTATACAGTGTTATCTTTTGTTATCTTTGTTTATTAAGTATGAAGTATTTACTCCTGAAAAAAGTAGTTTTTTAAAGGATAAAAAGAAGCAGCAATGCATTCTTGTGGATTTTTTTTGGTTTAATTCGTGTTTTCTACGACATTCGCGATTCCCGATCCGAGATTCAATACCATGTCAATACTGTGTATAAGTATAAGTATAAGTATAAGTGTGCTCTCCACTACGCAAAGTATCACGGGATAACTAACCCTCTGGCTAACCTCAAGTGTTCCCGCCAACTGGGACCGTCTTTCTGGTCGATGTCTGGCGTGATTGACGGAGCCACGCCCCCTGCCACGTGATCAATTGGACATAATTGGGACAAATCCAGCCTAATGGACGCCGCCTTACACGCGTTCCCCACGTGACTTAATGGTACATCAATAATCACGTGATCGTCATATTGACACCCCGGCACCGGCCGTCACGAGTCTAAAGGCCCGGTCACATACACGTGAGTGGACGTAGTTGAACATAGTGGAGGCTAACGTAGTTGAACGGAGTTGAATGTACCGGCATCCATACTTCTCCGTCATGCTAACTTGGTAATAGCTTGAGTGGGCCGTGAGTTCCAATTTAATCTTTGGACATGTTCAAAAGAGTGCTACGTTAGGGGCTGAATTTGCGTCCGTGATGCTAACATACTCTAGCATACTCTAGCGTACTCTAGCGTGCTCTAGCATACTTGAACGAAGCCCTGGTCACATAGCCATTAGTGCACGTAGTGGAGGCTAATGTAGTTGAACATAGTTGAACGTAGTTGAACATAGTTGAACGTACCGGCATCCGTACCACAACATATTTATCCGTACTGTAAAGTATTTATCTGTACCAAAACCTGCCGTACCTTAACATATTTCAACGTAGTTTAACATACTTAGACCATGTTTGACCCACATGAGCCTCCACTATGTTCACCTACGTTCAACTACGTCCACTAACGTGTATGTACACGTCTTAGTTTGCTTGCTGTTGTTTTACCCAACACCCCCCACTCCCCAAAACACACCACTACACCTGTGCCCCACGCTGCCTCAAATACACCAGGACACCGTAATCATGCCCCACTTGTCCCAAGCTGTCACAAATAAAACAGGACACCATGCGCATGCCCCACTTGTCCCACGCTGCCACAAATAAAACAGGACACTGTGCGCATGACGCACTACTCTTGTCCCACGCTGCCACAAATAAAACAGGACACCATGCGCATGCCCCACTTGTCCCACGCTGCCACAAATAAAACAGGACACTGTGCGCATGCCCCACTTGTCCCATGCTGCCACAAATAAAACAGGACACCATGCGCATGCCCCACTTGTCCCATGCTGCCACAAATAAAACAGGACACCATGCGCATGCCCCACTTGTCCCACGCTGCCACAAATAAAACAGGACACCCTGCGCATGCCCCAGTTATCCCACGCTGCCACAAATAAAACAGGACACTGTGCGCATGACGCACTACTCTTGTCCCACACTGCGACAAATAAAACAGGACACATGCCCCAGTTGTCCCACAAATAAACAGGACACTGTGGCAATGCCCCACTTGTCCCACGCTGCCACAAATAAACAGGACACTGTGGCAATGCCCCACTTGTCCCATGCTGCCACAAATAAAACAGGACACTGTGTGCATGCCACACATGTCCCACACAACAGGTCACTGTGAACATGCCCCACGCTGCCACAAATAAAACAGGACACCGTGAGCATGCCCCACTTGTCTCACGCTGCCACAAATAAAACAGGACACCGCGAGCATGCCCCACTTGTCCCACGCTGCCACAAATAAAACAGGACACTGTGTTCATGCCCCACTTGTCCCACGCTGCCACACAACAGGCCACTGTGAACATGCCCCACTTGTCCCACGCTGCCACAAATAAAACAGGACACCGCGAGCATGCCCCACTTGTCCCACGCTGCTACAAATAAAACAGGACACCGCGAGCATGCCCTACTTGTCCCACGCTGCCACAAATAAAACAGGACACTGTGTTCATGCCCCACTTGTCCCACGCTGCCACACAACAGGCCACTGTGAACATGCCCCACTTGTCCCACGCTGCCACAAATAAAACAGGACACCGCGAGCATGCCCCACTTGTCACACGCTGCCACAACGCACATTAATAATTCTCTTGGCGGGAAGAAGCCTTTCGCTGGTCGGCCCGTGAATTGCCGGCTCCCGGCGGAATTCCACCTAGCCTCGTTCTGACCCCAACCAGCGTCCCTCAGAGTCGGACAGCAGCCATTAAAGCCGCACAGTCCGATGGAAGCATCGACTTTCGAAAACGAAAACACTCATCCTACATATCCAATTAAAGCCGCATAGTCTGGTGGTGTGTGGTGGTAGTGTTGGTGGTGGTGGTGGTGGTAGTGGTGGCGTGGGCTGATGGTGGTGGTAGTGGTGGTGGTGGTGGTGGTAGTGTTGGTGGTGGTAGTGGTGGTGTGGGCTGATGGTGGTGGTAGTGGTGGTGGTGGTGGTGGTGGTGGTGGTGGGGGTAGTGGGGGTAGTGGTGGTGGGGGTAGTGGTGGTGGTGGTGGTAGTGGTGGTAGTGGTGGTGGGGGCTGGTGGTGGTGGTAGTGGTGGCGGTGGTGGTGGTAGTGGGGGTAGTGGTGGCGGTGGTGGTTGTAGTGGTGGTGTGGGCTGACGGTGGTGGTGTGGGTTGATGGTGGTGGTAGTGGTGGTGGTGGGGGTAGTGGTGGTGGTGGTGGTAGTGGTGGTGGGGGCTGGTGGTGGTGGTGTGGGTGGTGGTGGGCATGATGGTGGTTATAGTGGTGGAGGTGGTAGTGGTGGTGGTGGAGGTGGTGATGGCTGTCCTGGTGGTGATAGTGGTGGTGGTGGGTATGATGGTGGTGTTAGTGGTGGTGGTGATAGTGGTGGTGGTGGTAGTGGTGGTAGTGGTGGTGGTGATAGTGGTGGTGATGGTGCGGGTGGTGGTGGTGGGTTGATTGATTGATTGATTGGTGGTTTCTTTACACCGTGAGGTGGTGGTTATGATGGTGGTGATAGTGGTGGTGGAGGTGGTGGTGATGGTAGTGGTGGTGATAGTGGTAGTGGTGGTGATAGTGGTGGTGGTGGTAGTGGTGGTGATGGTAGTGGCGGTGGTGGTGATAGTGGTGGAAGTGGTAGTGGTGGTGGTGATAGTGGTGGTGGTGCAGGTGGTGGTGATGGTGGCAGTGGTGGTGGTGATACTGATAGTGGTGGTGGTGATAGTGGTGGAGGTGGTAGTGGTGGTGGTGATAGTGGTGGTGCTGGTGCTGGTGCTGGTGGTGGTGGTGCAGGTGGTGATAATGGTGGTAGTGGTGGTGGTAGTGGTGGTGGTGGAGGTGGTGGTGGTAGTAGTGGTGGTGGTGGTGGTGGTGGTAGTGGTGGTGATGGTGGTGGTGATAGTGGTGGTGGTGGTGGTGGTGATGGTGGTAGTGATAGTGGTGGTGCTGGCGGTGGTGATAGTGGTGGTGGTGGTGGTGGTGGTGGTGGTGGTGATGCTGATGGTTGTAGTGGTTATAGTGGTGGAGGTGGTAGGGCTGCACAACAGCTCTGCCGCTCCACGTTAATGCACTGTCAAAAGTAAACCAGAGATAAATAATAAATCAGGATTCAAATCACCAGCATTGCCGCTGTAAAGTGTTTGCCTCGTTAATCAGGATTCAAATCACCAGCATTGCCCCTGTAAAGTGTTTGCCTCGTTAATCGGGATTCAAATCACCAGCATTGCCCCTGTAAAGTGTTTGCCTCGTTAATCGGGATTCAAATCACCAGCATTGCCACTGTAAAGTGTTTGCCTCGTTGTTAACGACACCCACTGAGGAGCCTCGGAATAACAACACATGCCCAGGAACTACTCCTCGTCTAGAATGAGAATGGCGAATGAGGATCATCCCACACTGTCCTGGCTTTGCTCCTCCCCCCCCGCCCCCCCCCCCCCCCCGCCCCGCCCCCGGCCCCCCCCCCCCGCCCGCCCCGCCCCCCCCCCCGCCGTGGCTGCTTGAACACTACACCATTAAACATGCACTACCAACACCTACCCAACTTATATGCCTACTTCTGCACGTTTTTGTTTCTTCACTTGGGGTTTTATGTCCTGGCAACATCGATGGTCATATCAGGAAGGATACAGACTTGTGACAGTGCACACTAATGGTGACTTTCTAGTCCTGCCCCAGTGGGAGACCAGGCCACTGGCACCATGACCCAATATCCCACCCAGTCACATTATCCTGACACTGAGCTAACCAGTCCTTGCCGTATCCTAATAATGTGGAGCACCAGGCTAGGAA
Source organism: Branchipolynoe longqiensis (assembly GCA_030323885.1). Classification (NCBI taxonomy): domain Eukaryota; kingdom Metazoa; phylum Annelida; class Polychaeta; order Phyllodocida; family Polynoidae; genus Branchipolynoe; species Branchipolynoe longqiensis. The sequence continues at coordinate 68,885,655 of CM059198.1, forward strand.
GTGACAAGTGTCAATTTTGTAAGTCATCCATTTGACGTGGCTGGGATTCAAACTCCCGACCTTCAACACAGGAAGCCTGTGCTCTTCAGCCTTAGTCTTACCACTTCTGCATGCGAGAACATTTCAAACTAACTGTCAATGTATACAACCACTAGCCAACCCATCGTGTGGAGGACTTCTGACTTCTGCAGACCCGCCATCAATCAAAATTCACCGATAAGTGCCAATGAACATCCTCCTCTGTCGCTCGTTACATTCTGCTTTCATTAGCCTAAATAGTCACAGTTAAAATGATTTGTGTAAATAACTGCCAGCGTCTATAGTCAGAAGATCAGCGTCTCGGTACTGACAAATGTATTATTCCGAAGAATAAAATATTCACCATTCTCAAACCCCCACCCCCGAAATGCAGATGGTATGCAGTGAGAGAATGATGTTCCCAGTTTGTTCGTGCGTTTGTATGTAGTAGCCGCGCTGTCTTTGCATAGCATGGATTTGTATGGGACGCACCCACTGCATCGAGCTCAGGAAGCCAGGGTCGTTTAATATAGCATTCGCATGAAATGAAGGCTCGCTTAAAATTGCAGTTTATTAGCTTGTTGGAGTTTCACATCCTGGCAACATCAAAGATCATATCAGGACAGGTACTGACTTGTTTGTTGTTGTTTGTTTGTTGTTGTTTTACGTCCTAGCAACATCTACGGTCATATCAGGACGGGTACCGACTTGTGACAGTGCGCACTCATGGCGACATTATAGTGCTGTCCCACTGGGAAACCAGGCCGCCGGCACCATGACCTGATATCCCACTCAGTCACATTATCCTGACACTGAGCACACCAGTCCTTGCCCTATCCTAATAATGCCGAGCGCCTGGCTAGGAAGCGACAAGAATCAATTTTAAAGTCATTAGTTTGACTCGACCGGGACTCGAACCCACGACCCCACGATCTACCAGCACGGGAGACGGACGCTCCAACCCACTCGGCCACCCCGTCTGGTCCGGTACTGACTTGTGACAGTTCACACTCGCAGCAACTTTATAGTGCTGCCCCACTGGGATATCAGGTCACCAGCACCATGATCCAATACTTCATTCAGTGACATTATCCTGACACTGAGCTGACCAGTCCTTGCCCTATCCTATTAATGCCGAGCGCCAAGCTAGGAAGTGAAAAGTATCAATTTTATAAGTCATTGGTTTGACTCAACCGGGAATTGAATTCCCAATCTCCCGCAGGGAGGCCTGTGCTCTACCGATTGGGCCACCGCGCCCGGTCTCTATCGTCAGAAGATCAGCATCTCGGTACTGACAAATGTATTATTCTGATGAATAAAATACTCACCATTCTCAACCCCCCCACCCCCCAAATGCAGATGGTATGCAGTGAGAGAATGATGTTCTCAGTTGGTTTGTGCGTTTTATGTAGTATGCGCTGTCTGTATAGATTTGTATGGGACGCACACACTGCATCATGCTCAGGAAGCCAGGGTAGTTTAAAGCTGCTTAGTCCGATGAAGCATCACATTTTCAAAACCAAAACAAGTATCTCAATTTGATTCTACATATCTAACTTAAATACTGGTGCACTTGTTAAACATTTGTCACCACATAGAAGGGAATAAGGAAGCAATTTAATAGAACCTATTAGTATTACTGCAGAAACCTATGAAGGACAAAGTGACAAATAAGGAAATACTCGAAGGAAAGGGGCTGCCCTCTACGGAAGAGCTTCTGATCAAAAAGAATCTCCGGTGGACTGGACACCTCATGAGGATGTCATCAGACAGGCTACCAAAGCAGATCCTCTACTCTCAACTGTCTTCTGGTTACAGAAAGAGAGGGCGCCCTCGTCTCCGGTTCAAGGATACCATCAAGAGAAACCTGAAGCTGAGAGACATTAAGACCGACTCATGGACGCAACTCTCACAGCAGAGAGCTAAATGGAGAGCGGCAGTCAAGTAATGAAAGCAGTCTTTGTCACATCGCGACTGACAGCATGATGATGATGATGATGATGATAGAACCTATTACTGCAGAAACCTATGGTGTCAGAGTTTTGGAAAGCTTGCCAAAACTAATTTTGCTTGTTTGCCTTCAAAATATCTCAAAAGTTAGCTATTTAAAATAAAAGTTACTTCAAGTGAAAGTAGGGTAGATTATAATGATCATCCTAATATGTTTATCTCAGAAAATGACAGAAACTCAAAACGCATTTGACTATGCAACTTTAATACGGCATTCACATGAACTGAGGGCTAAGCTTAAAGCTGCAGTTTGAGCAAAGCGCTTACTTAGATTCGTTCACAGTAGGTACCGGCAGTCAGTTTTTAGATCTTTAAGCCAGGCAGTTACCATATATGTCCCTATAGAAGCACGCTACCCAATAGAAGCACACACCCCCCATTTCAAGATTGAAAGCACACACAAATTTACGATCACATTCAGACTGAATGCACATAAAATAAGACAATCCCACTTTATTTCAGAGGCACGACGAAAACAAATAAAAATGTATGACCATATTCAGAGTGAATGCACATAAAATAAGACAATCTCACTTTCTTTCAGAGGCACGACAAACCCATGAAATTCTTTAACTTTGAATAGACGCACATCCATGTGTCTGCACTCACGCAGTGCACGTCTATTGCGACATATACAGTAATTAAGGTTAATCACCCCGTGCTAGCTAAATGCAGAATAACACACATAAAACAGAAATGTTCTAGCTTGTTTACTTTTCCAGATATTCACATTTTCAGATTTTTGTATTTACTTGAACAAAATTTGCCTTCAACACGGAATAAAACATGATGTACGTTTTTTGTTTGGCATAACTTGATTTTGTTTTAATATATATATAGTGTAGTGGTCTGCACTGACCTCTCGGGCAACAACCGCATAGACAGGTAGGCATGTGTAGTGTGCTGATATCACTGTTATCAGGGAGCCTAGATGGTGTAATAGTTAGCACACTGGACCGGAAGGCATAGATATGTGGGTTCGAGTCCCGCTCTAGGTGCAATATTTCCCATTTTCAATACCATATACCAAATTAAAGCGCATTTAGTGGTCTTTCTGGTAAGATCTATTAATAGCCTGTGTAACCAATGTCGATTCAGCACCAAGCGAAACAAAACCACATGCTTTGGTACTAGTTCTGATTAATATGATGCAAAAGAATGCGCTAATTAGCAAAAGTGCTGGTAATAAAATGCCTTTTGGTGCATTGTCTTAAAGTTGCATAGTCCGATGGTTTTGAGTTTCTTTAATTTTCTGAGATAAACATATTAACTTGATCATTATAATCTACCTTACTTTAGTTTGAAGTAACTTTTATTCTAAATCGCTAACTTTTGAGATGTTTGAAATGGAAACATGCTAAATTAATTTTGGCAAGCTTGCCAAAACTTTTGCAGTAGCAGGTTCCATTAATTGACACAGTATCCCCTTTTATGTGACGACAAATCTTTAATAAGTGCACCAGCATCTAAGTTAGATATGCAAAATCAAATCTAGATAATTGTTTTGGTTTTGAAAATGTTATATTTTCTTCAGACTATGCAGCTTTAATATACAATTCCACAAGTGATTTTTATATAAAAATAAAAGAGTAAAGCTTTAGTTCATTCACAGTACTTTGCGGGTTTTATTAAAAAATACACCCAAATAGCAGTGTTTAAAAATTTGTAATTTTTCATAATTTTCATACTTTCTTCCACTCTTATATTCATGTATACATGTATATTGTGTCATTGTGTTATTAGCTCTGGAAACTCAGCATATATTTCTTTTTTTAACATTTTGAATAAAGAGAGTAAATTTCAATTGTAGATACAGTACAACCCCGTTAAACCAAGCTCGGTTAAACCAAATGATCGGTTAATCCAAACTTTTTTTGGCGGCCCGGCAAAATACTACCATTTATCATACAAAAAAGTTGGTTAAACAAAAGTCGTTTAATCCAAAGTATCGGTTAATCCAAACAAAATTGTCGGCCCCAGGCCACTTCCGGTACAGGTAAACCAAACTTTCATGTCATTTTAAGGTCATCTAGGACTTTTTTATGTAGAATATAATTTATTATATATATATAAAGGAGGCGGAGTTTCCCCCCTTCTCTTCTTTAATTAATTATTTCTTATTTATTTCTTATTTATTCTTCACTGTATTTTCACCCCGGGCCACTCTTTTGCCCCGGGACTGCCATCTCATTGCCGCTTGGCTCAGTCCAGCCTTGACTGCATTACATACGTTTTACAGGTTGAGTCTATCGAGTTTATAGGGTAGTATATGTACGTGTGGATTAATTATGAGGCAAAAACGGATACTACGTAAGACGAAAGCAGCATGAAAATAATAATGCCTTGGAGGGACCTTCAAGCAAAATTAACAGAAGGTTCCCCACCACTACTCATTGTTCTCTCTCTTTCCTTACCGTAGCCTAAATTTATATGATAAAAAGTAGTATTTTGGCAGGTCGCAGAAAAAAGTTTGGATTAACCGATCGTTTGATTAAACCGAGGTTGGTTTAATGGGGTTAAACTGTATATACAGAAAAAAAAACAATAATGATAGTGTCCACCTACATTGTGCATTCATAATGCACCCCCGTTTTTGCCAAAGCCAAATCAAAGTCAAAGCTCGGTTAAACCAATGATCGGTTAATCCAAACAAATTTCTAGGGTCCCTTCAAGTCTGGTTTAATGGGGTTATACTGTAATAGGTTTTTCTCCTCACCCCTGTACTCCTTGTTACATCCTAATAATTAAGTCTGCCAGCCTACGGAGCGATAAGTATACATGTTAGTCATTGCTTTGACTCGGTCAGGGATCGAACCCACAATCAATACCCTCCCACATTGCATCTCCATTTGTTCAAAATTAAACACGTAAAAAACATCTATTCAAAAACAAATTAAAACACCTGTAGTAGATGTGATAATTTTTAAGTGTTTGTTCATGATGGTATAACCCCATTAATATGCATACATTTTGTCGGGAGGGTGGGTGATGAAAATGGGAAATATTGTGCCGAGAACGGGAATCATACCCACATGTCTTGCATTCAGGCCAGTGCTAACCATTATACCACCTAGGCTCCCTGATGTCACCACCCTATCCACGCCTATGTCTCTAAAGCCGTGTTAACACATATAGCGTTAGGCTGACTTAGATGAGGTGAACTACATGAGTCGAACTAGCGGCGCGTTCACACATACAGAGTTTTCAAAGTGTGTCTCGTTCAGACACATGCGTTAAACCGGCTCAGATCGAATTTTGTTTGCTGTTGTTTTACATCCTAGCAACAGCTAAGGTCATATCAGGATGGGTATCCACAGATACATACATCCACACATACATCCACAGGTACATCCACATGCCACACATACATCCACACATACATACATACAAACAACATACCTAACAAGAGATGGGAAGAGTAGGACGGTCCAAACATGTGCTCCAATCACTATCAAAAGCAACTACCTGTTAGTGTTAGGAAACAGTCTCCATATGATATATGAAAAAATGGGAAGGTCCAAACATGTAGGACCGTCCAAACATGTGTTCTAACCACTATGAAAGCAACTACCTGTCAGGAAGCAGTCTGCATCCATGTGCTTAAGTCGCCTCAACTAAACCAGTTACATTCACACATGCCACTTAAGCCGACTCAAGCTAGTTCACCTCATCTAATCTACCTCGTGAAGCAGTTTACTTGAGGCAAACGAGTTGAGTCGACTCAGCCCTAATTCGCCTCAGAGGAGCATTCACACGCGCGATCTGAGTCAACTTAGATGAGGCGAACTAGTTGAGGCGATTTAAGACCCGTTTGTGAACGGGGCTTATGTGGCTCCTTACCTGAGAGGTCAGTGTAGACCACTACACTATCAGTATCACCTGAAACTATTCTAATGTCTCATCGAGCAGTTTACACCGGACATTGTCGCCGAATGGGTAGAGCGTGGGCCTCGGGTGCGGGAGGTCGGGAGATCGGTTCCCGGTCGAGTCAAAGTACTCAAACTAATGACTTATACAATTGATACAGATCGCTTCCTAGCTTGGCACACTGCATTAATAGGATAGGGCAAGGATTGGTTAGGTCAGTGTCAGGATACTATGGCTGAGTTGGATATCAGGTAATTGGTGCATTTGGCCTGATTTCCCAGTCGTGCCACACTGTAAATACCCATCCTGATATGACCTGAGATGTTGCCAGGATGTAAAACTCAAGCAAACAAACTAACAAGTGGCTAAGCGGGGAGAACCTTAGATGTTGCCAGGACCTAAAACTCCAACAACCAACCAACCAACCAATCAAGCGGCTGACTTTGGCAGGCGTGACCGAAGAAAAAACACAAGACATTGATTTATTTCATTTGTATCATACAAGTCATGGATGTGAAAGTATGACGTCTGAACACTTTGACTTCTGGATACTGAATGGTTTATTTATGGCCTAGGGCTCGCTTGGCCCGCCGGCTAAACTTTCCATGATGTCCTCGCATTAGAATATTCCTTTGTCTCAAACTCTGCATCTCGTTAATATATATTAGCCACACACCTATATGTCTATTACGCATATATCACAATGGACATTCCCATTAAAATAACATACAGTTTCAAGCCTTATTCTTTATGTACTAGATCATGCTAGCACTACGGTTGTATACAGAAACAGAACACACTCACTACCAACACAACTCTAACCAAAAACAAAACAAGAACACCAAACAACCGCAAACTACAAACCCAACACATAGACATAATAAACCAAAAAAGCACATTAGCAATGAGAAATGATTACAATATCAAGTACATCGTCAAGTAGTCACCTGAGACTGACAAGAATAGTGACCGATGCTGCACATAATGCAGCATGAGTCATGCACACTCATTATACAAAGTGTCCTGTGTTGCATGGAAACAGCGCAGGATACTCCCCCAAACCATGTGTAAAATTCCAGAGTGCATGTAAAATAAAAAACGAGAGACAAAGCAATCATGGATGACGCAAACCATGGCAGATGGCAGAAAGGAAGAAAGTGAAAACCACTGATCCACCTAAATACAAACACCTGAAGAATGAAATAGAAGATGAATGCAAAAAAGCTAAAGATGAATGGTGGAATAAGAAGTGTGAAGTAGTGGAACAACTTGAGTCTCAACATCGTTCAAGAGAGATGCACAAGAAAGTGAAAGAGATAACAGGTCAAGGATACAGACAGAGAAGCAGTAAATGTATCAAGAACAAAGACGGCAAAATGCTCTTTGAAGAAGATGAAATAAAGTCCAGATGGGAAGAATATGTAAACGAACTATACAATGATGACAGAGGGAACCCACCCACAATTGAGAAAGAAGATGGGAATATTATATTAGTATCAGAGGTTGAGAAGGCTATCAATGATCTAAAGGCAGGTAAGGCTCCTGGAAGTGACCAGATAACATCAGAAATGATAAAAGGACTAGATGAAGTGGGGATTCAAATCATTCATAAGCTAGTAACTGACATCTATGAGACTGGATTTATACCATTGAATATGAATTAAACCATATTTGTACGACTCCCAAAGAAGCTAAAACCAACATTGTGTACTGAGTACAGAACACTAAGCCTGATGAGTCATATGTTGAAGATGATCCTGAAAATAATTTTACTGAGAAACAGACAGAAAATTGAAGAACAAATCAGTAACGTACAAAGTGGGTTTATATCTGGAAGAGGTACACGTGAAGGGATTTTCAATATGAGAATGATTTGTGAACGTTATTGTGAAGTGAACCAGGATGTTTATGCCTGCTTTATTGACTATGAGAAGGCCTTCGACCGAGTCAATCATGAACTGTTAATCAAATGTTTACAAGATATTGGTGTCAATGGCAAAGACATTAAACTAATTGTGAACTTATACTGGACACAACGTGCATTTATAAAAATGGAGCAGGGCCTATCGGATGAAGTTATGATTAAACGAGGAGTTCGACAGGGGTGTGTATTGTCACCATGTCTATTTAACCTGTACACAGAGATGATTTTCAGACACATTGAAGATTGCAAGGGAGTGACAATAGGTGGCATGAACATCAACAATCTTAGATATGCCGATGACAGTGTAATACTAGCAGACAGTGAGAAAAACCTACAAGATATAGTGAATAGAATCAATAAAGCTGGAATACTATTCAACATGAAGATGAATGCCAGGAAGACCAAAACAATGGTTATAAGTAAAAAGACAGATAAACCAAATGTCAATATAACCATAGATGGCACAAACATAGAACAAGTATCCGAATTCATATATCTCGGACAAAAGATTACAAATGATGGGAGATGTGAGGAAGAAATTAAAAGAAGGATAACAATAGCCCGAACAACATTCTCCAAAATGTATAGAGTGTTAACATCAAGTAAGATATTAATACAAACAAGGAAGCGTATTCTTCAGTGTTATGTGTGGTCTACTCTAATGTATGGGGCAGAGACATGGACAATCTCTAAGAAAATGTACAAACGTTTAGCAGCATTTGAGATGTGGACTTATCGAAGGATGATGAAAATATCATGGACAAAGAAGATCACCAACAAAGAAGTTCTCAGAAAAATTAAAAATAAGAAAAGCTTGTTTGCCACTATACAGACAAAGAAACTTATTTATTTTGGCCACATCATTCGTCAGAGTTCAATATACCGTACATTGTTGGAAGGGAAGGTGAATGGCAGCAGAGGGAGAGGGAGACCAAGAACATCATGGTTTACAAATATTTCACAGTGGACAGGCTTGAATTATTCACAGTCTATCAGAACAGCACAACATCGGGACAAGTGGAGAACCATTGCATCCAACCCTCGACTAGAGGATGGAACTATTGATTGATTGATGTAAAATGGCTGGAAGACCAGTGCTCCAGCGCTGATACTATACTTGTTCTGATGAATAAACAAACACTTGTGAAAACAAAACCACATGGTACACTGGCTAAGGAGACCGGATGTGGTTTCTATGGTGACGCGCACTGGGCGGATATGGGCTGCCTCTTGCCACTACGAGCAGTGTGCAGCCAGTTTGTGAGGCCTTTTAAAACTAATTAAGACACCGGAAGTGACGTAAGCATGCCTCATCCACAGGAGAGTGGTTGTTGTCGTCTGGGTGCTCGATAGAGGCTATTGGCAACGAGGGCGGAGGGGTGGGTATGGTTGGTTGTTGGAGGTTTACGTCCTGGCAACATCTGAGGTCGTATCAGGACAGGCGCCAACCGGGTGGGTGAGTTGGTTGTTGGAGTTTTACGTCCTAATGGCATCTAGGGTCATATCAGGACAGGTAGTGACTTGTGACAGTGCAAACTCATGGAGACTTTATAGTTCTGCCCTACTGGGAAATCAGGCCACCAGCACCATGACCCGATATCCCACTCAGTCACATTATCCTAACATTGAGCTAACCGGTCCTTGCCCTATCCTATTAATACCAAGTGGCAAAATAGGAAGCCTCAAGTATCAATTTAGTAAGTCATTGTTTGTCTCAACCGGGAGGTGAACTCCTGATTTCTCGCACGGGAGGCCTGCGCTCTACCGATTCGGCCACCGTGCCTGGGGAGGGTGGGTGGGAAAGACTCTGCATCAGAGCGAAGCCGGATGTGTAGACGACGCATGCGAGGTAAGAGCGGCAACCGGATGTGCGCAGTGAGGCGTGGTGTAGCGGGCGGGCAGACACCGGATACAGGAAGAGGGGAAGGGAGGGGGAGGGGGAGGGGGAAGGGAAGGGAAGGGGAAGGGGAGGGAAGGGGAAGGGGAAGGGGAGAAGGAGGGGAGGGGAGGGGGAGGGGAAGAGGCAATGGAAGGGGGGAAGGGGGAGTGGGAGGGGAAGGGGGAGGGGAAAGGGGAAGGGGAGGTGATGGGGAAGGGGGAGGGGAGTGGGGGGAAGGGGGAGGGGAGTGGGGGGAAGGGGGAGGGGGAACAAAAGAGATGAGAACAAAGAAGAAACCCGTCCTTATATGACCTTACATGGTGCCAGGACTTAAAACTCCAACAACCAACCAACCATCAAGGAAGAAAGGAAAGAAAAGAGAAAAAGGAACAAAGGGGAGAGGGAAAGAATGGAAGGGGGTGAAGAAAGGGAAGAGGAAGAGAGAATAGGAAAGAGAATGAGAAGGAAAGTGAGGAAGAGGAACGGGAATGAGGAAGAGGTATGAGGACCGGGAAAGAAATGGAAGAGGTGGGGAAAGAGGTAGGGGGAGAGCAGGGGAAGGGAAGTGGGAGGCGTCAAAGGGGAGCGACAAGAGGGCAGGGGAAGAGGGAGAGGAAGAGGGAGGGAAAGAGGGGAGGAAAAGAGAGGAGGAAGAGGGGAGGGGAAGAGGAGGGGAAGGGGAAGAAGGGAGAAGGAAGGGAAGAGGGGAGAATGGGAGGGGTAGACCAAGAGAAGGGGGGAAGAGGAGGGGAGAAGAGAGGAGGGGAGGGAAGTAGAGGAAGGAGGGATTCAGTTCTTCTCCTCACATACTCCCCTCTAAAGAGACGAATGAACCCCAAGAGCCTCTTCCAGCTCGCCCCCTCACAAACAACCGGCATATGACGGGGCTCGACCCCGTCTGACCCCGCCTGACGTCCGCCCTGGTCGGGCGTTACCCTCGTCACCTAGGTACATGGCCCTATCCATCCCCTAACACTCCCCCCCCCCCCCCCGCACACACACATCAGACAGGCCTAAGTTCAATCTGCGATCACTCCCCTCACCCACACACACACCCACACACACAGCAGACAGGCATACGTTCAATCTGCGATCACTCCCCTCACCCACACACACACCCACACACACAGCAGACAGGCATACGTTCAATCTGCGATCACTCCCCTCACCCACACCCACACCCACACACAGCAGACAGGCATACGTTCAATCTGCGATCACTCCCCTCACCCACACACACACCCACACACAGCAGACAGGCATACGTTCAATCTGCGATCACTCCCCTCACCCACCCACACACCCACACACACAGCAGACAGGCATACGTTCAATCTGCGATCACTCCCCTCACCCACACACACACCCACACACAGCAGACAGGCATACGTTCAATCTGCGATCACTCCCTTCACCCACACCCACACCCACACCCACAGTAGACTGGCCTAAGTTCAATCTGCTATCACTCCCCTCACCTACACACACACCCACACACAGCAGACAGGCATACGTTCAATCTGCGATCACTCCCCTCACCCACACACACACCCACACCCACAGTAGACTGGCCTAAGTTCAATCTGCTATCACTCCCCTCACCTACACACACACCCACACACAGCAGACAGGCATACGTTCAATCTGCGATCACTCCCCTCACCCACACACACACCCACACACAGCAGACAGGCATACGTTCAATCTGCGATCACTCCCCTCACCCACACACACACCCACACACACAGACAGGCATAAGTTCAATCTGATATCGCTCCCCTCAACCACACCCACACCCACACACAGCAGACAGGCATACGTACAATCTGCGATCACTCCCCTCACCCACACACACACCCACACACAGCAGACAGGCATACGTTCAATCTGCGATCACTCCCCTCACCCACACACACACCCACACACAGCAGACAGGCATAAGTTCAATCTGCGATCACTCCCCTCACCTACACACACACCCACACCCACAGCAGACAGGCATAAGTTCAATCTGCGATCACTCCCCTCACCTACACACACACCACTGTCACTACCCCCCCCCCCCCCCCACACACACACACATAAACACAATATGGCGCATTCTCAGGTAAAATGTAATCAAGTTTTCTTATAGTGGGAACTTATAAATCACGGCTGGGTTTGTGTTCTCTCTACCAGTTAGGCTATTAATCATTTCAAATGTGCAGCATGATTTGTGTGTACGTACTACTGGAATATACAGTACAGAAGACAACTGCTTACAAATTAGACCTTAGATGTTGCTAGGACGTAAAACAACAAACAAACATACAAATTATTATTATTATTATTAGTAGTAGTAGTAGTAGTAGTAAGTAGTAGGTAGTAGTATTAAGTAGTATTAAGTAGTATTAAGTAGTATTAAGTAGTATTAAGTAGTATTAAGTAGTAGTAATAGTAGTAGTAGTAGTAATAGTAGTAGTAGTAGTAGTAGTAGTAGTAGTAGTTAGTAGCGGTAGTAGTAGTTGGTTGGTTGTTAGAGTTTGACATCCTGGCAACATCTAAGGTCATATTAGGATGGGTACCGACTTGTGACAGTGCACACTCATGGCGACTTTATAGTACTGCACTGAGCTAACCAGTCCTTACACTATCCTATTAAAGTTGCATGGTCCGATGGCACTTGAATTTTTGTCTTATTTTTTAGATAAATATATCAAATTGATCGTTACAAGCTACTAATCATTAGTCCGGAGTGATTTTGATTTAAGATGATTAGTTTTGAAGTAATATGAGCTGAAAGAACCAAAAATAATTTCGACAAGCTTGTCAAAAGTCATGTGGCTATGACCCAGATGGTCGTCTCGCGGTGACCACGTGATGTGAGATGACCTGGAACCTTACAGGGCTGTAGGTAGGTATTTCTGTTTGGGTGGTAACATTCTGGGACTGGATTAGTGCCATAGGCCCATATGGCACTAGGGTTTTTAACTAAATATAATGTGTGTCTGTTGTCTGCTTGTGTCTGTCTATGTATGTCTGTATGTATCTGTGTGTGTGTATTTCTGTGTTTCTCTGTATGTGTGGGTATGTATGTATGTATGTTATGTATGTGTGTGTGTCTGCCTCTATCTGTGTGCGTCTGTCTATGTGTCTCTGTCTGTGTGTGTCTCTCTCTGCAAAGTCAGGTCGGGTGTATGGGTGTCTGTGTATGTCAGGTGTGTGCATGTCTGTGTGTTTCTGTGTCTGTGTGTGCTGTCTATGCATGTATGTCTGTGTGTGTCTATCTATGTGTGTCTGTGTGTGTGAATATGTGTGTGTATATGTATGTGTGGTAATGTATGTGTGTATGTGCGTCTGTGTGTATATCTGTGGGTATGTATGTGTGTGGCTGCCTCTGTCTGTGTGTGTGTCTCTCTCTCTGCAAAGTCAGGTTGGGTGTATGTGTGTCTGTGTATGTATGTGTGTGTGTATGGGTGTGTATGTCTGTATGTGTGTGTGTCTGTGTGTATGTATGTGTGTGCGTGTATGTGTGTGTCTGCCTCTGTCTGTGTGCGGCTGTCTATGTGTCTGTGTGTGTGTCTATCTCTGGAAAGTCATGTCGGGTGTATGTGTCTCTGTGTATGTCAGGTGTGTGCATGTATGTGTGTTTGTGTGTCTGTGTGTGCTGTCTATGCATATCTGTCTGTGTCTATCTGTGTGTCTGTCTGTGTGTGTATATATATGGGTGGTAATGTATGTGTGTATGTGTGTATGCATGTGTGTATGTTAGTGTGTGTCTGTATGTATATGTATGTGTGTGTCTGTGTGTGTGTATGTCTATCTCTGCATGTCTGTCTGTGTGTATGTATGTGTGTGTCTGTCTGGGGGTGTGTGTGTGTGGCTGGCTCTCTCTGTGCAAAGTCAGGTTGGGTGTATGTGTGTCTGTGTATGTCGGGTGTGTGCATGTGTGTGTGTTTCTGTGTAAGTGTGTGCTGTCTGTGCATGTCTGTCTGTGTGTGCCTATCTATGGGTGTCTGTCTGTGTGTGTATGTCTGTGTGTGTATGTCTTGTGTGTGTATGTCTGTGTGTGTCTGTGTATGTCTGTCTCTGTGTCTCTGTAAAGTCAGGTCAGGAAACACACAGACATATACACACACATCCACCTCATATCCCCTTCCCCTCTATGACCCTGCACAGCAGGCCTACTTGGTTGGGGGGGCTAATGGGGTCACGAGATTGGCCTAATTGGTTAATGGCCTTCCTGCATAATGGGTGTTTCAAACTGAGTGTTCAAAGGGGTGAGGTTATAAACTCACTGGTTCTTCTGTATATACTGTCCCAAATCATTAGCTAATGCACCAGTATCTAAGTTGGATATATAGCATCAAATGTAAGTAGTTGTTTTAATTTTGACAAAATTATATTTCATCGGACCATGCAACTTTAATGTCAAGCGCCATGCTAGGAAGCGACAAGTATCAATTTTATAAGTCGTTGGTTTGACTCGACCGGGAACCAAACTCCTGATCTCCCGCCCACGCGGGAGGCCTGCGCCTCTATCGATTTGGTCACCGAAGCCCAGTCGCTGATACCTAGAGGATAGTCAGTCAGCAATAGTTAAACGCCATTGTGTGAAGAATTTTAGTTGAACAAAATTGCGCCGGTGACCAGAGCTGTGTATGCACAGCTTCCGGCCGCTGGTTCCAGCTGCGCAGCTGTGATGACACAGCGTCACGCCGAGAACTTTCCGACACGTTTTTGCAGCGCGGGAGAGAAGGGTCGGCAGCGAAGAAAGGAGGAGAGCCGGCTCACCACTGTCCCTTATTCAGGGATGAAAGTGGTCTGCGGGAAAAAAACCCGGAAATGCTGATATTGTCCCATAGGTTTAGCTTTGTCAGGGAATCATGTATTCGTAGTATATGCTGATAGTGCTGCGCCCTTTGGAGCATTTATTAGTAGTATATGCTGATAGTGGTGCGGCGTCTGCACCACATAGTAGTATACGCTGATGGTGCTGCGGGATTGAAAAATTCTGTAAATCCGCGGATTCGCGGAGATTTTTCATCCCTGCTTATTTAGCATACCGTTGCATGGTGGTTCTCCCTTATTTGTTTAAAATGCTTTAAATTGCTTAATTATAGACAGCGGTGTATTAAATATAGTCATTGCATTATTATGTTGCTTGAGGAGAATTACGTTTATCCAAAATTGTTTGATTTTGTTGAAAATAATAAAAATACAAGTTTTGTTTTGTTTTTTTACTGTAAAACAAACCAACATGTATCCTGGTTCCCTGGTCTTTCAACAGAGGTCGCAACTGTGGTCATTTCAAAGCATTCACACTCACGGAACAAGAGCTTAGGTTTGTTTTTTGTTTGTTGTTGTTTTACGTCCTAGCAACATCTAAGGCCATAAAGAGACAGAAGCCACCTCCGTAACACCTACCTGCTCGTCCAGGTAGGTGTTACCGATTTGTAACACTCATGGCGACTTTATAGTGCTGTCCCACTGGGAAACCAGGCAGCCGCACCATGACCTGGTATCCCACTCAGTCACATTATCCTGACACTGAGCACACCAGTCCTTGCCCTGTCCTAATAATGCCGAGCGCCTGGCTAGGAAATGACAAGTATCAATTTTTAAGTCATTGGTTTGACTCGACCAGTGTTCGAGCCCACGACCCCACAATCTACAAGCACGGGAGATGGACGCTTTAAGCTTAGGAGGTACAAGTGGATGGAAACAGTGTGCTTAGAGTGGTACTCAAGTCCATTGTTCTGCCATTCCCGGGGTTATTTTCTAACCATTAGCCTCTCTAGGCTCCCTGATGCAATCACCCTACCCACGGCTACCTGTGCGCGTGGCATTTCACCTGTGGATGTGAGTTCCATTCACTAAATATAGCGACGAAAGGGAGCGCCATGGCTAGAATTAGGAACTGTTGCATGCAAGCAGAAGCTTTCTGAGCGACATGTAGGAAGACACTGGCACTGACATCTGTCTGCACGCAATCATCAAGGTCATCACCTAGTGACCTTCATGTGTTGTCTTAAAGTAGCAAAACATGCAACCATCAAGGTCATCACCTTGTGACCTTCATGCTTTGTCTTAAAGTAGGAGAACATGCAATCACTAAGGTCATCACCTTGTGACCTTCATGCGTTGTCTTCAAAGTTACTGCTCAGTGGACACATTAGCAGTTTGGGATATTTTCTGTTCCAACCAGTGGTCCACAACTTGTTCAGCAAAGGCTGTGGTATGTGCTGTCCTGTCTGTGAGAAAGTGCATATAAGAGACCCTTTGCTGCTTATCGGAAAGACTAGCCCTATGGGGCAGCAGCAGGTTTCCTCCAAACAAATGTCAGAATGACCATATTTTTTACATCCAATAGCCGATGATACAAAAATCAATGTGCTCTAGAGGCATCGTTAAATAAAACAAGCTTTTATTTTACCTTAAAAGTTAAAGTAGCAGAATCTGGTGGTGTTAGATTCTGTCATATTTGTTTCGATAAATAAATATATATCAGTTTAATTGTTATAATCTATGGATTCTAATCGCACGATCTATCAAAGTGGAAGACGGACACTCAACTCATTCGGCCATCCCGTCTGGTTTTAAAGTCAAGTAGATTATATGTATACAACAATGTATACTGTATGTATGTATGTATGTATGAATGTATGTATGTATGTATGTATGTATGCGTGCATGCATGCATGCATGTATGTATGTATGTATGTATGTATGTATGTATGTATACATGTATGTATGTATGTATGTATATGTATGTATGTACATAATATGTATATATATATATACATACAGGAGAGTCATAACCCTGCATGTAAATGTTCCCGCTACGCAGGCGCACAGAGCGTCCCCATAAAGAGATAGAAGCCACCTCAGCCACATCCGGTTATGGTAGCGTGCCGACACTAAAGCGACACTTACATATACTACTAGCATCACAATCCAACCGCCATGAAGCACGCGATGCGCGTTGTGCGACATGCGACGTCCGTATGCATAAGTGACGTACGTCTGTACATAAAGCCCCAGTCACACCTACCCGGGTCAGGGGCCGGACGAGCCCCGGACCGTCATCCGGCGTGGTCCGTGGCTCATCCGTGACTGGTCCTTGGTGATCCAGTGTGATCCGTGGCTGGTCCGGCCTCGTCTGGGGTCTGCCCCGGATGTTTTAAAATGTTTAAAACATGCAGGGCGGTCCTGGGCATTTTGTGATCTGGGCTCGATCCGGCATGGTCCGGGGTGATCCGGGGGTGGTCCGGGTAGTCCAGGGGTGGACTGGGAGTAGTCCATGCCGCGTCCGGCCCAGTCCGGGGCTGTTTTGCCCCGGATGAGCCACGGTTCAGCCATGGTTTAACTCGGACCACCCCGGACTTGCCTGGACTAGTCCCAACGTAGCCACAGACCACTCGTGGACTGGCCGGATAAGACCCGGACATGCAGGATAACCACAGATCAGCCACGGATAGCCCGGTTTACCATGGATCAGTCCAGGATGAGCCCCGGTTTTGTATCTATATAGCAGGAGCAAGTCCACTTCCAGTCCAGGACTGATCCGTGACTACTCCGTGGGAACACCGGGTAGTCCTGGGGTGGTCCGGCTAGACCAGGGGCTAGACCATGGAGGTGTGACTGCGAGGGCAAAAATGACCAAAATAGCGATTTTATCCAGGGCTGTCCAGGACAGTTCGGGCGACTGGTCCGGGGGTGGTCCAGCTAAAAATCGGGGGCTCGTCCAGGTAGGTGTGACTAGGGCATATTCCATCTGTACACTTAGCAGTTCAAGGTTCTCTGAGGTCATACCAGGTAGTCCAAAAATCACCTGTCTAATTTAACTAAGCGGTAACAGCTGAATTGCTTGGAGGTATCATGGAGATTTTTCTTGGGAACGAAGGAAAGCATTGCCCCTAGAGTGGGATTCAAACCAACGATAGCATGGTTGAGTTTGTTGGCGTTTTGAGTCCTGGGAATATCTAAGGTCATATCAGGATGGATACCAACTTGTGAAAGTGCGCACACATTATCCTGACACTGTGCTAACCATTTCATGCCCTATCCTAATAAAGCAGAGCGCCTGGATAGGAAGCGACAAGTATCAATTTTTAATGCATTGCTTTGACTCGACCAGGGTTCGAACATGTGTATTCGAATCCCACAATCTAATAAAACGGGAGACGGACGCTCAACTCATGTCACTGAATAATCAAAACACACCATGACGTGGCCACATGATGTTTACAACTACACACACGACGACGCTACGTGACGTCACAACAAAACTGGAAGTGGTCAGTCCTTATTTACACGATAACACTGGAAGTGGTCAGTTCCTTATTTACATGACAACACCGGAAGTGGTCAGTTTTTTATTTACACGACAACACCAGAAGTGTGCAGTTCCTTATTTACACAACAACACCAGAAGCGTGCAGTTTCTTATTTACACGACATCACCAGAAGTGGTCAGCTCCTTATTTACACGATAACACTTGAAGTGGTCAGTTCCGTATTTACACGACATCACCAGAAGTGGTCAGTCCTTATTTACACGATAACACTGGAAGTGGTCAGTTCCTTATTTACATGACAACACCGGAAGTGGTCAGTTTTTTATTTACACGACAACACCAGAAGTGGTCAGCTCCTTATTTACACGACAACACCAGAAGTGTCCAGCTCCTTATTTACATGACATCACCAGCAGTGTGCAGCTCCTTATTTACACGACATCACCAGAAGTGATCAGCTCCTTATTTACATGACAACACCAGAAGTGGTCAGTTCCTTATTTACATCACATCACCAGGAGTGTGCAGCTCCATATTTACACAACACCAGAAGTCATTAGTTCCTTATTTACACGACAACACCAGAAGTGTCCAGTTCCTTATTTACCCGACAACACCGGAACTGATCAGCTCCTTATTTACATGACAACACCAGCAGTGTGCACCTCCTTATTTACACGACAACACCAGAAGTGGTCAGCTCCTTATTTACACGACAACACCAGAAGTGGTCAGTTCCTTATTTACACAACAACACCAGAAGTGGTCAGTTCCTTATTTACACGACAACACCGGAAGTGATTAGCTCCTTATTTAAACGACAACACCGGAAGAGGTCAGTGCCTTATTTACACGACAACACCGGAAGTCATCAGCTCCTTATTTACATGACAACACCGGAAGTCATCAGCTCCTTATTTACACGACAACACCAGAAGTGGTCAGTTCCTTATTTACACGACAACACCGGAAGTGATTAGTTCCTTATTTACACGACAACACCGGAAGTGATTAGTTCCTTATTTACACAACAACACCGGAAGTGATCAGTTCCTTATTTACACAACAACACCGGAAGTGGTCAGTTCCTTATGTACACAACAACACCAGAAGTAATCAGCTCCTTATTTATACAACAACACCAGAAGTGATCAGTTCCTTATTTACATGACAACACTGGAAGTGATCAGCTCCTTATTTACACGACAACACCAGAAGTGGTCAGTTCCTTATTTACATGACAACATCGGAAGTGGTCAGTTCCTTATCTACATGACAACACCGGAAGTGTTCAGCTCCTTATTTACATGACAACACTGGAAGTGATCAGCTCCTTATTTACACGACAACACCGGAAGTGGTCAGTTCCTTATTTACCTGGCCTGAATTGTCGTTCATGTCGGTTCAGCTAACGGCGGAAATAACCTCTTACCTGCAGAAGAAGAGAAACAATTGATTAGCTACAACGCATCGGCATGGATCTCCGCATCTCTGATAGATGGGCATGTATGAGAAGTTAGTTAGTTGTTGGAGTTTTATGTCCTGGCAACATCTAAGGTCATATCAGGATAGGTTCCGACTTATGACAGTGTGCCCTCATGGGACTTGATAGTGAGTGCTGCCCCACTAGGAAATCAGGCCGCTGGCACCATGATCCAATATCCCACTCAGTCACATTATGCTGACACTGAGCTAACCAGTCCTTGCCCTATCCTATTAATGCCGAGCACAAGGCTAGATTTGTTTACTGTGTAGCGGCAATTGTCATTAGGGCTGAAAGACCAGTGCATTAGCACTGACAACATGTTATTCAGAGGAATAAAAACATTTTAACAAAAGAAATACGCTAGAAAGTTTCAGCCAACCAATCACAGAGTTGAAAGATGACCTTTAAAAGGCTGCTATAAGGCTGGCAGCGATCCGCTCTGAGAGCTCACCCGGTACATAACAGTTCCGTCAAAACTAGTCCAACACCCACGTGTTTCATCTCTGGACGAATGTCTTGTCTACCTTCTGTCAGGAAGTCAATATTTGTGATCGCTTCAGTGACAGTTGTAGATCTACCCAACCAATCACAGACATAAAAGATGACATTTAAAAGGCTGTTACAAGGCTAACAGAAGGTATCTGCTCTATTGCTCACACACTGTTAAATATTCACAATAAAAGAAACCCACAAAAAAACACAAAACAATAGCAAGTTTCAGCCAACCAATCATATACGTGAAAGATGACCTTTAAAAGGCTTCTCCAAGGCTGCCAGAAGGTATCTGCTCTACTGCTCACACACTGTTAAATATTCACAATTAAAGAAACCCACAACAAAAAACACAATGCAATAGCAAATTTCAGCCAACCAAACACAGACGGGAAGGTATCCGCTCTCAGAGCTCGCCCAGTACACAACAAGTCCAACACCCAAGTGTTTCATCTCGGGATGGATGTCTTGTCTACCTTCTGTCAGGAAGTCAATATTTGTGATCGCTTCTGCGACAGTCGTAGATCTATGCACGTCTCAAACATTAATTACTCGGGGATGCTGCTGCTGGTATGGCAGTGGGAAATGGTGCATGCGCAAATAAAGTATGCCATGTAAGGCTCCATGGGCGGACGAGTGTGAAATCACAGCGAGCAAACAGTAACGACACTACTGTGCTTGGAGAGGGATGACACAACTGTGTGTGGAGAGTGGCAACACTACTGTGTGTGGAGAGGGACAACACGACTGTGTGTGGAGAGGGACAAAACTACTGTGTGTGGAGCGTGACGAAACTACTGTGGATGGAGACTGACGACACTACTGTATATGGAGAGTGACACCACTACTGTGTGTGGAGAGGGACGACACTACACTGCATGGAAAGTGACAACATTACTGTGTGTGGAGAGTGACGACACAACTGTCTGTGGAGAGTGACGACATCACTGTGTGGAGAGTGATGACACAACTGTGTGTGGAGAATGATTACACTACAATGTGTTGAGAGTGACGAAACTACTGTGTGGAGAGTGACAACACTACTTCGAGGAGAGTGATGATACTACTCTGTGTGGAGGGTGATGACACTAATGTGTGGAGAGTGATGACACTCCTGTGAGTGCAGAGTGATGATACTACTGTGAGTGCAGAGTGATAACACTACTGTGTGTGGAGAGTGACGAAACTACTGTGTGTGGAGAGCGATGACACTATTATGTGGGGAGGGTGACCAAACTACCACAGAGGGAGAGTGAGGACACTACTGTGTGTGGAGAGTGATACCACCACTGTGTGTGGAGAGTGAACACTGCTACGCATGGAGAGTGAGAACATTCACCACTTTGCGCCACAGTATGCTTGCGACCACTTGCAACCACTTTGCGCCCATTTTGGACCAACAAACCCACAGTCACCGGCGACCGCCTTGCGACCAAAGCAATGGTCACTGAGCCTCTCAGTCCAAGGAGGATTTTAGTCCAGTAGCTGCAACCCCCTTGAGACAATTTTGGTCGCAAGGAGGAATTTTACATCCTGGCAACATCTAAGGTCATATCAGGACGGGTACCGACTTGTGACAGTGCGCACTCATGGTGACTTTATAGTGCTGCCCCACTGGAAGACCAGGCCACCAGCACCATGACCTGATATCCCACTCAGTCACATTATCCTGACACTGAGCCAACCAGTCCTTGCCCTATCCTAATAATGCCGAGCACCAGGCTAGGAAGCGACAAGTATCAATTTTTAAGTCATTGGTTTGACTCGACCAGGGTTCGACCCCACGACCCCACAATCTATCAACACGGGAGACGGACGCTCTACTGTTCCTTCATTGTTAGCTGCCCATCTGTATGAAACAGAGAGTACCAACCAGTGGTCCACAACTGGTTCATCAAAGGCTGTGGTATGTGCTACCCTGTCTGTGGGAAAGTGCATATAAACGACCCCTTGCTGGTTATTGGAAAGAGTAACCTATGTGGCGGCAGCGGGTTTCCTCTGAAGAAATATGTCAGAATGACTATGTGTTTGACGTCCAATACTACGGCAATAGCTGATGATAAAAATCAATGTGCTTTAGAGGCATCATGAAATAAAACAAACTTTCCTTAGAAACAGGAGTTCTGCCATACTCATAGAGACCATCATTACAGATACAAGACATCTCTAGCAACAACAATATTAAAGTTCCAGAGTTCGATGAAAGCATGAAATATTCAACACCAAAAAAAGAACTAAGGAGGCCGGGTTTTATTGCCATGATATTGATGATATCATTTGGAGAGGGGGAGGGAGAGGGAGAGGGAGAGGGATTGGGGGAGGGAGATGGTGAGGAAGAGGGAGCGGGGGAGGGAGATGGAGAGGGGGGAGGGAGAGGGAGAGGGGGAGGGAGAGGGAGAGGGGGAGGGAGAGGGGGGAGAGTGAGAGGGAGAGGGGGAGGGAGAGGGGGACGGAGAGGGAGAGGAAGAGCGGGAGCAAGAGGGAGAGGCGGAGGGAGAAGGAGAGGGGATGGAGAGGAAGAGGGGGAGGGAGAGGGAGTGGGATAGGGGAGAGGGAGATGGACAGGGGGAGTGGGAGAGGGGAGAGGGAGAGGGGGAGAGGGAGATGGAGGGGGAGAGGGAGATGGAGAGGGAGATGGAGAGGGAGTGGGAGAGGGAGTAGGAGAGGGAGTGAGAGAGGGGAGAGGGAGAGGGAGAGGGGAGAGGGAGACGGTGGAAGGTAGTTGAGGTGGAAAATTAAATAAAACCATAATGCAACTGATGCCTAAACAAATAAACAAAGACAAATCAGGATTAACTACGCTTTAATTGCAATTTTATTGCGAGTTTCACTCATTCATTAAACCTAAAAAATCCCAGAACAGCCACGTGATTTTAGCGACCAATAAATTATTGACAGTGAGTGATATGCATGACGTCATAACACTTGATCCCTGGTTATACGGTCATTAATGACATTAGTGGTATCAGTGACGACATTGTTGACGCGCTTAATCAGATTTTTATGACAATTACTGAATTAGGCTTTTTGTCCACAGAAGATGACATGGGGTTGTTATCAGAAGAGCAAACACTGGGGACCAGACAGGATGGCCGAATGAGTTAAGCGTCTGTCTCCCATTTTGGTAGATCGTGGAATTCAAACCCTGGTCAAGTCAAACCAACTTTACACAATGACTTACAATTTGATACTTGTTGCTTCCTAGCCAGGCTTTCGGCATTATTAGGACAGGGCAAGGCCTGGTTAGCACAGTCTCAGGATAATGTGACTGTGTGGAATATTGTGTCATTTTGCGGGCGGTCTGGTCTCCCAATGGGACAGCACTATAAAGTCGCCATGAGTGCGCACTGTTCACAAGTCGGTACCCAACCTGATATGACCTTAGATTTTACCAGGATGTACAACTCCAATGGGCACTGACTGACCTGTGACAGTGCACACTGATGGTGACTTTATAGTTCTGCCCCACTGGGAAATCAGGCCACTGGCACCATGACCAGATATGCCACTGAGGCACATTATCCTCACACTGAGCAAACCAGTCCCTGCCCTATCCTATTAATGCCGAGTGCCAGGCTGGGAAGCGACAAGTATGAACTTTGAAAGTTATTGGTTTGACTCGACTGCGAATTGAACTCCCAATATTCCGCATGGGAGGTCTGCGCTCTACCGATTTGGACACCATGCCCTGTCGGGGCTATTAGATCCTGGTGTTGCTGTGGATTTGACACAATTAGGTGAAGTCATATAAATAATATCTGTTTTATCATCAGAGTCTGTACTCGCAGACCCAGAACTGATGCACACTGTCAGAAATGCCCTCCCACATAACTTTGCAGGAATTCTCAGTAGTGCACAGGCTTCCCGCGCGGAAGGTCGGGAGTTCAAATCCCTGCCGAGTCAAACCAATCATTAATAAAATTGATACTTGCCACTACCTAACCTGGCGCTCGACATTGCCAGAACAGGAAAATGACTAGTTTAGTAGTTAGCTCAGTGTCAGGATAATGTGACTGTGCGGGATATTGGGTCATGCTGCCAGCAGCCTGGTCTCCCAGCGGGGCAGCACTATGAAGTCACAATGAGTGCGTACTGTCACAAGTCGGTACCCGTCCTGATATGAGCTTAGATGTTGTTAGGATGTAAAACAACAACAAACTACAAAAAAAGAAAACAAACAGACATGAATTGTCTATTTATATAACCAAGAATGTGCGAGGAGAGTGAAGGACTGGGAGCATAATGGGTTCTGTGTATGCTGGGTGGGTGGGAGTGATGTTACTATGGTTACTGCAAAGGTCAGGATATAATTAGCAGAGTTAGTTGTTGGGGTATGAGTTGCTATGAGTGTGTGCTTAAAGTTGCATAGTCCGATGGTTTTGAATTTCTGCCATTTTTCTGAGATAATGATTGATTGATCATTATTACTGACTTTACTTTAATGTGAAGTAACTTTTATTTTAAATGATAAACTTTTGAGATATTTGAAGTGCAAACATGTAAAATTAGTTTTGGCAAGCATGCTAAAACTCTGACACCATAGACTTCTGCAGTAACGGGTTCTATTAAATTGACTCAGTATTCCCTTCTATGCAGAAACAAATGTTTAATCAATCCACCAGGACTTAAGTTAGATATGTAGAATGAGATCTAGATTATTGTTTTGATTTTGAAAATGTGATATTTCATCGGCTCTATGCAACTTTAAGAATTGTATATAACAAACATAGGCTTCAGCCACCGCCCGACCGGAGAGATTCGGGGCCGCCCCAAAGACTCGTCGTTTGATTGATTGTAAAGATGTCCCCAGCTTTTACAACCGCCCACCAGAAGATTAATCTTCACACCAAAGATCGGACCGATTTATCAGTGCCTTTCCATATTGCTGCAGTTCTGCAGCCGGTATCCGTCGTAAGGTTACAAACCCCCCAGAAGTCAGTCAGCAGCCACAGCTTCTGGTGTTTTTTTTTGTGTTGTTGTTTTAGATCCTAGCAACATCTAAGGTAATATCAGGATGGGACACACAGGTTCTATTTAAGCTGCATAGTCCGATTAAAACATGAGATTTTCATAACCGAAACAATTATCTAGATTTGACTTTACATATCTAACTTAGATGCTCTGCACTTATTAAACATTTGTAGCCACATAGGGAATTCCCTTCTTTGTGGCTTGTGACAGTACACACTCATGTGACTTGTGACAGTACACACTCATTGTGACTTTATAGTGCTGTCCCACTGGGAAACCAGGCCACCAGCACCATGACCTGGTATCCCACTCAGTCACATTATCCTGACACTGAGCACACCAGTCCTTGCCCTGTCCTAATAATGCCGAGCGCCTGGCTAGGAAGCGACAAGTATCAATTATTAAGTCATTAGTTTGACTCGACCAGGGTTCGAACCCACGACCCCACGATCTACCAGCATGGGAGACCGGCGCTCTAACTCATTCGGCCATCCCGTCTGGTTTCCAAGTGCACCGGTATCTAAGTTAGATATGTACAGTCAACTATAGATAATTTTTTTTGGTTATGAAAATTTGATATTTTATTCGGACTATGCACCTTTCAGTTTGATTTGTTTTGCTTCTTTGTTGTTGTTTTACGTCCTAGCAACATCTAAGGTCATATCAGGACGGTTTTCAGTTTGAAGACCAATGCAACAATGTAATACACATTTCACAGATTAATAAGCAATTAGCAAATCAATAATGACTGCTCAACTATGCAATACAACAATGCAACAATGTAATACACATTTATCAGATTAATAAGCAATTAGCAAATCAATATTGACAGCTCGATTAAGTGTGCGGATGCTCATCTATCTTATTTGACGTAACTCCATTAGAACACATGCATTATGTAGCAATGCACTGCCAATGACGCAATACACCAATTGTAGTTTAAGTTGTAGTAATGTGTGATTCATTGCGATGCATGCTATTAAGGCCTCAGTCACACTATACCTTGCAACCATTTGGTAACCATTTTGCGACCAAAGAAACAAAAACAAAAAAACGGAGAAAATAATGGTTGGCAATTGGCCAGTGATCGATCGGTGATCGGTCAGCAACTGTCCAGTTGCTGACCGAGTATATTATTGTCATTGGAACAGTGCTTAACAATGTGCGATGTAAGTGATCATAATGCTGCACAACTTAGTGACAATGCCAGCTCAAGTGCCGATGAACACGTTGACGCGATATCAAAATTCAACAACAACAAAAAAGAAAGAGAAAAAAAGGGGGGGGGGGAGTAGATATGTATTGTATTTATTGCATCTATTGCATCTATTGCATCTATTGCATCTATTGCATATACTGCATCCACTGCATTTACGGCATCTATTGCATCTATTGCATCTATTTGTATCCATTGCATTTATGGCATATATTGTATCTACTGCATCCACTAGAATTACTGCATCTATTGCATCTATTGCATCTATTGCATCTATTGCATATACTGCATCCACTGCATTTACGGCATCTATTGCATCTATTTGTATCCATTGCATTTACGGCATATATTGCATCTATTGCATCTATTGCATCCACTGCATGTATTGCATCTATTGCATCTACGGCATCTACTGCATCTACTGCATTCATTGCATTCATTATATTCATTGTATTCATGATATTCATGATATTCATGATATTCATTGTATTCATCGTATTCATTGTATTCATTGTATTTATTTGCATTAATGAAAGGGAAATGTAATGTGTGTGAATTACCTGAGCACATGATGATGTCACAAGGTAACCGCTGCATATTGCATGGAAACGGGACTAGTCAATAAAGTCAGTTGCATAATTCAACTCGGTTTGTGGGGGGTGGGGGGGGGGGGCTTCCCCTGCCTTGCAGGCCGCCTCAACTGGACGGGGACCACACCGGATGGCCAAATGAGTAGAGCATCCGTCTCCTGTTTTGGGAGAGCGGGAGATCCAAACCTATGGCATGAGTTTGTGGGCGCGAATCCTGGTCGAGTCAAACTAATGACTTAAAAATTGATACTTGTCATTTCCTAGCCGGGCGCTCTGCATTATTAGGATAGTGCAAGGACTGGTTGGCTCAGTGTCAGGATAATGTGACTGAGTGGGATATCAGGTCATGGTGCTGGTGGCCTGGTCTCCCAGTTGGGCAGCACTATAAAGTCACCATGAGTGTGCACTGTTACAAGTCGGTACCCATCCTGTCGGTACCCATCCTGATAGGACCTTAGATGTTGCTAGGACGTAAAACAACAAACAAACATAAATAATACCCCAGACAACTTGATTTAAAGACCTCACAATAATTATCTTTACACTGACCATCTTAAAGCTGCATCTTGAAAAATAAACAATTATCTAGATTTCATTCTGCAAATCTAATTTAGATACTGATGCATTTATTAAACATTTGTTGCCACATATAAGGAAATACTGATGCTTTTTTAATAGAACGCTTTACTGCAGAAGCCTCAGATTTAAGAGTTTTGGGATTGTTGCCAAAATTAATTGTGCATTTTTGCACTTTAAATATCGCAAAAGCTGGCCATTTAACTTAAAGGTTACACTCCAAATTAAAGTAATGTAAACAATAACGTATTCTTCAGTGTTATGTGTGGTCTACTCTAATGTATGGGGCAGAGACATGGACAATCTCTAAGAAAATGTACAAACGTTTAGCAGCATTTGAGATGTGGACTTATCGAAGGATGATGAAAATATCATGGACAAAGAAGATCACCAACAAAGAAGTTCTCAGAAAAATTAAAAATAAGAAAAGCTTGTTTGCCACTATACAGACAAAGAAACTTATTTATTTTGGCCACATCATTCGTCAGAGTTCAATATACCGTACATTGTTGGAAGGGAAGGTGAATGGCAGCAGAGGGAGAGGGAGACCAAGAACATCATGGTTTACAAATATTTCACAGTGGACAGGCTTGAATTATTCACAGTCTATCAGAACAGCACAACATCGGGACAAGTGGAGAACCATTGCATCCAACCCTCGACTAGAGGATGGAACTATTGATTGATTGAAACAATAACGATCAACCTAATATAGGATGTATAAAGCATTTATACCAGTATTATTACGAATGGTGCTCTCTCTGACCAGACGGGATGGCCGAATGAGTTAGAGCATCCGTCTCCCGTGTTGGTAGATCATGGGTTCGAACCCTGGTCGAGTCAAACCAATGACTTTAAAATTGATACTTGTTGCTTCCTAGCCTGGCGCTCGGCATTATTAGGACAGGACAAGGACTGGTTGGCTCAGTGTCAGGACAATGTGACTGAGTGGGATATCAGGTCATGGTGCTGCCAGCCTGGTATTCCAGTGGGGCAGCACTATACAGTTGCCATGAGTGTGCAATGTCACAAGTCGGTACCTGTCCTGATATGACCTTAGATGTTGCTAGGATGTAAAACAACAACAAACAACATGCTCTCTCTGTTATCTGTGTGGTGGGGAGCGATTCGAACCCACCACCTTCTGGCGGGAAAGCCTTATCTTGTTCCTTTCTCTCCCTAATAACTATGAAATCTCAGAAAATGACCGAAACTCAAAACCATCAGACTATGCAACTTTAAGTCTCCCCAATGCCTCCTTGCCCAGGGTCACAAAGGTCACACAGACCTCACTCAAATGTCACTGCGGATTTAGCCAAGGTCACGGAAACCACATCAGCAGGATGATCATGATGCAGAGCGAGCTCTGTCGTGACGGCAAACATTAACCGCGACACCTATCACGCTTACACTCACCGAGCGCCGGCGCAGCGCACTAAGAAGAAACCAAGACTCCGCTTGGAGCAGAACGCAGAACAAGCCAGGTAAGGCAATGGAAAGGGCCACCGAGCAGACGACGACACTCAGTGAGGAGTTGGTTTGTTGGTTGGTTGTTGGAGTTTTACGTCCTGGCAACACCAAAGGTCATATCAGGATGGGTGCCGACTTGTGACAGTTGCACACTCATGGAGACTTTATACTGCTGCCCCACTGGGTTTTGTTTGTTTATTGTCGTTTTACATCCTTGCAACATCTCAGGTCATATCAGGATGGGTACTGACTTGTGTTTGTTTGTTGTTGTTTTACATCCTGGCAACATCTAAGGTCATATCAGGATGGGTACCGACTTGTGACAGTACGCACTCATGGCGATTTTATAGTGCTGCCCCACTGGGAAATCAGGCCGCCGACACCATGACCCGATATCCCACTCAGTCACATTATCCGGACACCGAGCTAACCAGCCCTTGCCCTATCCTAATAATGCCGAGCACCAGGCTAGGATTCGTAGGAAGCAACAAGTATCAATTTTTAAGTCATTGGTTTGACTCGACCGGGAATCAAACTCGCGAGCTCCCGATCTTCCGCACGCGAGGCCTGTGCTCTACCGATTCGGCCACCGTGCCCGGTGGTACCGACTTGTGACAGTTGCACACTCATGGTGACTTTATAGTGCTGCCCCACTGGGTTTTGTTTGTTTGTTTGTTGTCGTTTTACGTCCTGGCAACATCTAAGGTTATATCAGGATGGGTACCGACTTGTGACAGTGCACATTCACGGTGACTTTATAGTGCGGCCCCACTGGGGGACCAGGCCGCCAGCACCATGATGACCTGATATCCCACTCAAGTTACATTATCATGACACTGGGCCAACCAGTCCTTGCCCTATCCTAATAATGCCAAGCACCTGGGGTAGGAAGCGAAAAGTATACATTTTTAAGTTGTTCGTTTGACTCGACCAGGGCTTCGAACCTGTGGGGTTCGAATCCCAAGATCTACCAAAACAGAAGACGGATGTTCAACTCATTCGGCCATTCCGTCTTGCACCGAGAGCACTGGCAGAATCGACTTCACGTGTGGCAGGTCGGGAGATTGGCTAGTCAAACCGATGACTTATAAAAATTGATATTTTTTGCTTCGGAGCCTGGCGCTCGGCATTAATAGGCTAGGAGGGCAAGGACTGGTTAGCTCAGTGCCAGGATAATGTGACTGAGTGGGATCTCGCCTCATGGTGCCAGAACCTGATTTCCCAGTGGGGCAATACTATAAGGTCACCATGAGTGCACACTGTCACAATTTGGTACCCACACTGATATGACCTTAGATGTTGCTAGGCCGTAAAACTCCAGCAACCAACCAACCAACCAATCCGGTGTGGTCCTGAGTGAGGAGAGTTCACGAGAGTGAGAGTTCACGACATGCGAGGGGAGTGTGATGCCGCGGGGCACGCACGCGCTCACGCCCAATCACCATCACCAAGCAGAGTCCTCGCTTGCTTCCCAACACACCTGAGGCCTCATCACTGCACAGACTCCAAGAAGTGCTTGGAGAGTGACGGGGCGGGGCGTCGCCTGTGATGGAGTTGAAAGTGCCGCGCTGTCTTACACAAAATAACAGGCTGGTTTGCGTTTGAATGTGCCGCCATGTTTGTGGCAATATTAGAACCACGCCCCCCCCCCCACCTTCCCACCCACACACCCCACACACACCCTACCGCATGCCGTGGCCGAATTGGTAGAGAGCAGGCCTCCCATGCGGGAGATCGGGAGTTTGATTCACGGTCCATTCAAACCAATGACTTACAAAACAATTGATACTTGTCGCTTGTACTTGTAGCCTGGCGCTCAGCTTTAATAGAACAGGGCAAGGACTGGTTAGCTCAGTGTTAAGATATTGTGACTGAGTGTGATATTGGGTCATGGTGCTGGCGGTATGATTTCCCACTGGGGCAGCACTATAAAAGTTGTGATGAGTGTGCACTGTCACAAGTCGGTACTCGTCCTGATATGACCCTAGATATTGCCAGGAGGTAAAATTTCAACAACCAACCAACCAACCAACCAAAAAACCAACCAACCAACCAAACAACCAAAGACCAACCAACGAACGAACCAACGAACCAACCAAAGAAACAACCAACCAACCAACCACCCAAACAACCAACTAAAGAAACAACCAACCAAAGAACCAACCAAAGAACCAACCAACCAACCAACCACCAACCAACCAAAGAACCAACCAACCAACCAAAGAACCAACCAAAGAACCAACCAACCAAAGAACCAACCAACCAAAGAACCAACCAAAGAACCAACCAACCAAAGAACCAACCAACCAACCAACCAACCAAAGAACCAACCAACCAAAGAACCAACCAACCAAAGAACCAACCAAAGAACAAACCAACCAAAGAACCAACCAACCAACGAACCAAAGAACCAACCAACCAACCAAAGAACCAACCAACCAACCAAAGAACCAACCAAAGAACCAACCAAAGAACCAACCAACCAAAGAACTGACCAACCAATGAACCAACCAAAGAATCAACCAACCAAAGAACAACCAAAGAACCAACCAACCAACCAAAGAACCAACCAACCAACCAAAGAACCAACCAACCAAAGAACCAACCAACCAAAGAACCAACCATCCAAGCAAAGAACCAACCAACCAACCACCCAACCAAAGAACCAACCAACCAAAGAATCAACCAACCAAAGAACCAACCAAAGAACCAACCAACCAAAGAACCAACCAACCAACCAAAGAACCAACCAACAAAAGAACCAACCAACCAAAGAACCAACCAAAGAACCAACCAACCAAAGAAACAAACAAAGAACAAACCAACCAAAGAACCAAGCAAAGAACCAACCATCCAACCAACCAACCAACCAAAGAACCAACCAACCAACCAAAGAACCAACCAACCAACCAACCAAAGAACCAACCAACCAACCAACCAAATAACCAACCAACCAAAGAACCAACCAACCAAAGAACCAACCAAATAACCAAGCAACCAAAGAACCAACCAAAGAACCAACCAACCAAAGAACCAACCAACCAACCAAAGAACCAACCAACCAACCAAAGAACCAACCAACCAAAGAACCAACTAACCAAAGAACCAACCAACCAAAGAACCAACTAACCAAAGAACCAACCAACCAAAGAACCAACCAACCAACCAAAGAACCAACCAACCAACCAAAGAACCAACCAACCAACCAAAGAACCAACCAACCAAAGAACGAACGAACCAAACAACCAACCAAAGAACCAACGAACGAACGAACGAACGAACCAAACAACCAACCAACCAACCAACATGCGCGTCACGCAACTGGACGCCATTACGGCTCACCGTAATATGATCAAATCGGCGCCAAACAACCGGAAGATACATCCGAGTGCGCGACACCGGAAGTACGTGTTGTGAGCAAGTACGTGTTGTGAGCATGCGCGTAAGTGTGTGCGGTAAGTAGAGGTGGGTGAGTGGGGTCGCGAGGGGGGGGGAGGTCGGAGGAAGTGGGTGTGGGACGGTGTCCTAAAAACGAACTCATTTTGAAAAGGAGGCAATTTGGGAGGGTGAAGGCGGAGGGGGTGAGTGCGTGTTGGAGGGGCGGGGGAGCAGGGGGGCGGAGAATCTGCGACTGCGACAAGCAGCGATAAGAGAGCCGATTGTCGGATGGTGTGGTCTTGGCAAATTCATCACGACTCACTGTGTTCAATTGGTCCCAGTCGCCTCTAAATCACAACGGTCAATGGGGAGCAGCGACAGGAAGTTGTGAGACAGCGCGCAAGCATTTGTTCCCAATGTTCGTCTGCAAGTGAATGTGGTTCTGGCGTGTGCATAGTTTCTTTATTTGCTTATTGGAGTTTTAGATCCTGTCAACATCTAAGTGTGCATTCATCGCGACATCATAATGCTGCTCCCAGAAGGATTCCCGCTGCGTTACAGGCACCCTGCCCCAATATCCCACTCTTTGTTTAACTGAACCCCGCAGCACAAAAAATAAAGATCGGCTATCGGGGGTCAATATCCCACTCAGTCATATTATCCCGGTACTTAACCAACTGGTCACTGCTCTACCATAGACATGCGGAGTGTCAGGCAATTTCAGAAGACATGTATCTGGATATGACCTTAGAGTTTGTCGTTTTACATCCTAGCAACATCTAAGGTCATATTAGGACGGGTACTGACTTGTGACACTGCACTCGTGGCAACTTTTATTGTGCTGTCCCACTGGGAAATCAGGCCAGCAGCACCATGACCTGATATATTGCATTGAGTCCCTTTATCCTGATACTGAGCTAACCAGTCTTTGCCCTATCCTAGTAATGCTGAGCGCCAGGCTAGGAAATGACAAGTATACATTTTTAAGTCATTGGTTTGACTCGACCAGGGTCCGAACCAACAAACCCATGGGTTCAGATCCCCCAATCTCCCAAAACAGGAGACGGACGCTTGACTCATTCGGCCACCATGTATGTTCCCACCAATTCGGCCATCATGACAAGTGCATGTGTGTGTGTGTGTGTGTGTGTGTGTGTGTGTGTGTGTGTGGGGAGGCATTGGCCGTGGTGTACACAGAAGGCGGAAGTTCAGTGTTGAACCCTAGCTTTCCACGTACGAGGTCATGGGTTCGATCCTCGGCGGAGTCAAATCAGACTTACAATAGTCATGTCATGACCTGGCCTGACGCTCCGCATTACTATGGTAGAGCAGTGACCAGTTGGTCCAGTATCAGGATAATATGACTGAGTGGGATATTGGGACAGGGTGCCTGTGACGTAGCAGGAATCCTACTGGGAGCAGTATTATGATGTCGCGATGAGAGCACACTTAGATGTTGACAGGATCTAAAACTATTTTTAGTTCGCCAACCAGATGCTGGGGATGAATCAATACAGCACAGGCTTCCTGTGCGGAAGGTCGGGAGTTCAATTCCCGGTCACGTCAAACCAATGACACACAAAATTGATCCTTGTTGCCACCTAGCCTGGCACTCAGCATAATATTAGGATAGGGCAAGGACGGGTTAGCTCAGTATCAGGATAATTTGAGTGAGTGAGATATTGGGTCATGGTACGAGCAACCGGGTCTGCAAGTGGGGCAACACTATAAAATCACCATGAGAGTGGAAGGTCGTGGGTTCGAAACCTGGCCGAGTCAAACCAATGGCTTAGAAAATTGATACTATTTTTACCCACCCACCCACACCTGCTGAGTGATTGGCCGAGCCAATCAAACACAACAACAAATTATCACACCCAAAACAAAATCAATCGTAAACAATCGCCACTCTCAAAATATCAAAAGCCAATTGACACCTGAGCAATTGAGAAAAAACAATCGCGAATTGTCATCATTCTCTATAAATCATATATACCTCTTGCCCTGCTTAAATTTAGGTTATCATGTCATGACAAACCTCGATGCACCTTGCTATCTTAATTCTATTGCATGTAATATCACTATAATCACATGTCGCATCTACCATCCTATCCTCATTCATGACCATATCACGTGACCTTCTCTCGGTTGTCACTGCCCCGAGTATGGCAAAAGCAGATCCGCGTACCCAATAGATGATCGACACTGTACATGCCACCAGGGGCGTGGGGGGTGGGGGGTGGGCACCCGAATAAAGTGTCATGTTTTTCCCAACATCAGCCTCCTCGTCTTCTGTGCCCGTGAGCAATGATCTATTCATTGGTTTGACTTGACTGGGAACAGAACTCTCGATCTCCCGATCTCCCACACGCGAGATCCGCGCTCTACTCATTCGGCCACGGACCAGACGGGATGGCCGAATGAGTTAGAGCGTCCGTCTCCCATGCTGGTAGATCGTGGGGTCGTGGGTTCGAGTCCCGGTCGAGTCAAACCAATGACTTTAAAATTGATACTTGTCGCTTCCTAGCCAGGCACTCGGCATTATTAGGATAGGGCAAGGACTGGTGTGCTCAGTGTCAGGATAATTTGACTGAGTGGGATACCAGGTCATGGTGCCGGTGGCCTGGTTTCCCAGTGGGACGGCACTATAAAGTCGCCATGAGTGCGCACTGTCACAAGTCGGTACCCGTCCTGATATGACCTTATATTGTTGCTAGGACGTAAAACAACAACAAACAAAACATTCGGCCACCGTGCTAGGTAGCTTATGTGTTGTTAGGATCAAAAACCCTAAGAAATGAACGAGCCCCCCCCCCCCCCCCCCCCCACACACACACATTCCCTCACCCGCCCAGTGAACCACGTTCAACCTCACGCTGGGAACCATTACTGCCTTGTTGTTGGAATGCCCCCCCCCCCCCCTTACACCCCCCACGCCCCCCCCTACACCCCCCGCGGTTCAACCCCCCCCCCCCCTCCACACATACACACACACACATATCTGAAACCCGACCAGTCTCCTGACCTGTAGCCACAAGGTCAGGGAGACCTATATATAGGTCATGGGTCAGAGGTCAGAGGTCAGCGGTGGCATGGTAATGGGGAGACGTGTTTGAGCTGGTGCTGACCCCTTGTGGTGGGAAATGTTGAGAAACCTCCAGTGGGCAAGCCGCACTGCATTTAAAAGTTATACCTAACACCGACATTGGCAGATATTTAAAGTTGTATAAGCTGATGCAAGGCACAATATCTTCAAAATCTTACAACCAGCCGGATGGACAAATGAGTTGAGCGTCCGTCTCCCGTCTTGGTAGATTGTGGGATTCGAACCCTGGTCGAGTCAAACCAATGACTTAAAATGTATAGTTGTCGCTTCCTAGCCTGGCGCTCTGCATTATTAGGATAAAGCAAGGACTTGTTGACTCAGTGTCAGGATAATGTGACTTAGTGGGATATCAGGTCATGGTGCTGGTGGCTTGGTTTCCCAGTGGGGCAGCACTATAAAATCAGCATGAGTGTGCACTGTCACAAGTCGGTACCCATCCTGATAGGACCTTAGATGTTGCCAGGACGTAAAACTCCAACAATCAACCAACAACCAACAACCAACCAGAGCTTACGACTTGATCCAACTTTGATACTGATGCATGCCTCCGATGGGCAAGCCGCATTGCGTTAGTCGTACCCAACACCAGTAATTTAAAGTTGCATATGCTGATTGAAGGCACAATATTTTCCAACGCTTGCGACTTAATCCAAATTTGAGACTGATGCGCCCATCCATAATTTCTATAGGTGCACACCTGAGCTGCTCACATATTGACTTAGTTAGTGTGTGAGTGTGTGTGTGAGTGTGTGTGAGTGTGTGTGTGGGTGTGTGGGTGTTGACAGTGGTGATCTATAGGTGTTCACCTGAGCTGCTCACATACGGACTTAGTATGAGAGTGTGTGTGTGAGTGTGTGTGTGAGTGTGTGTCTGTGGGAGGTGTTGACAGTGGTGATCTTATAGGTGCTCACCTGAGCTGCTCACATACTGACTTAGTTAGTGTGTGAGTGTGTGTGTGAGTGTGTGTGGGTGTGTGGGTGTTGACAGTGGTGATCTATAGGTGCTCACCTGAGCTGCTCACATACTGACTTAGTGTGTGAGTGTGTGTGTGTGTGTAGGTATGTGTGAGTGTGTGTATGTGCAGTATTGACAGTGGTGATCAATAGGTGCTCACCTGAGTTGCTCACATACTGACTTAGTTAGTGTGTGTGTGTGAGTGTGTGGGTATGTGTGTGTGAGTGCGTGTGTGGTGTTGACAGTGGTGATCTATAGGTGCTCACCTGAGCTGCTCACATACTGACTTAGTGTGTGAGTGTGTGTGTGTGTAGGTATGTGTGAGTGTGTGTATGTGCGGTATTGACAGTGGTGATCTATAGGTGCTCACCTGAGCTGCTCACATACTGACTTAGTGTGTGAGTGTGGGTGTGTGAGTATGTGTGTGTGTGTGTGGTGTTGACAATGGTGATCTATAGGTGTTCACCTGAGCTGCTCACATACTGACTTGGTTAGTGTGAGTGTATGTGAGTGTGTGTGTGGGAGGTGTTGACAGTGGTGATCTATAGGTGCTCACAAGAGCTGCTCACATACTGACTTAGTTAGTGTGTGAGCGTGTGTGTGAGTATGTGTGTGAGTGTGTGTGGGATGTTGACAGTGGTGACCTATAGGTGTTCACCTGAGCTGCTCACATACTGACTTAGTTAGCAGTGAGCAGCTCGTGTTCCGCTAGTTACCCACGTGTTCAGAGAAGCCTAGGTCGCGCTGCTTGGCACTCCCCCCCACCCTCCTCCCCCTTCCACCCCCTCCCGCACACACAACCCCCACCCTCTCTCATTTCCAACAGCGCCCTCTATTTCCGAACTTCAATGTCCACCATGCACCCGAATACGTTAACCAGAACAGACTACTTCCGGTTACTCCCCGTTACTTCCGGTTACTTCCGGTAGATGATCCACGCTATGATGTTCGACTGTTTGCAATCTACAAACAGTTATATTGATTGATTGGTGCTTTCTTTACGCCGTGTCGGCAGCATAGGCCATATTCACAACATTTACAAGAAGTAAAAAAAAAAAAAAATTATTACTAAAACAAAATTCAAAAGATTTGTAATCAAATTGGATTAGTGCTGCCGAGCGGTGCAAACAAGTATTAACAACACTTATATGTTATGAGCAGGGTAAATAAATTCATCACACAAAAAACAAACCCCCAAAAAGGAGGCGTGGTTCAAATCACAACTAAACCTGCATAGTCCTGATGAAAACATCAAATTTTAAAGATCAAGACACTGCTCTAGATTTGATCCTACATATCCCGTTAAGCCCCGTTCACTCATGGGCCTTAAGTCGCCTCAATTAGTTCGCCTCATCTAAGTCAACTCAAAATGGGTGTCTGAACGCGCCGCTGAGGCAAATTAGAGTTGATTGAACTCAACTAGTTCACCTCATGTAGACCGCTTCGCGAGGTAGATTAGATGAGGCGAACTAGTTGAGGCGACTTAAGGCCCGTGTGTGAACAGGGCTTAAGATACTGGTGCACTTATTCTAAACTTGCAGAATCCGATGGTTTTGAGTTTGTCATCTTTCTGAGATAAATATATTAAGTGGTTCGTCATAATGTACCTTACTTTAGCTTCAAGTACCTTTTATTTTAAATGGCTAAATCTTTAAATATTTGAAATATAGAGATCCAAAATTAATTTGGGCAAGCACACCAAAACTCTTACACCATTGGCTTTAGCAGCAACAGGTTCTATTACATTGGCTCAGTACTGCCTCCTAGGTGGCAACAAATGTTTAATAAGTACAGTGCTAGATACAGTATAACCCCGTTAAATCAAACTTGATGGGACCCTAGAAATTTGTTTGGTTTAACCGATCATTGGTTTAACCAAGCTTTGGCTTTGACTTTGACTTGGCTTTGGCAAAAATGCAGGTGCATCATGAATGTAATATACAATGTATGTGGACACTTTTGATTATTGCTTTTTATGTACATACAGTATAACCACGTTAAGCCAAGCTTGGTTAAACCAAACGATCGGTTAATCGAAGCTTTTTTCGGCTGCCTGGCAAAGTACTACCATTTATCATATAAAAAAGCCGGTGGGGTCTCAGATGAACTTATAACCACATGAAAGTTTGGTTTAACCATACCGGAAGTGGCCTGGGACCGGACAATTTTGTTTGGATTAACCGATAATTTGGATTAACTGACTTTGGTTGAACTAACTTTTTTATATGATACAGGGTAGTATTTTGCTGGGCTGCCGAAAAAAGTTTGGATTAACCGATTGTTTGGTTTAACCAAGATTGGTTTAATGGGGTTGTACTGTAATTGTTTGGGTTTTGAAAAATTGATGCTTCATCGAACTATGCAGCTTTAACATCACTATGATTCCGGATACAGCCAAACAGTCTTGTCGTGGGGGGTTATGAAAATGGGAAATATTGCGCCGAGAGCGGGACTCGAAACCCACATCTCTTTGCATTCAGGGCCAGTGTGCTAACCATTACACCATTTAGGCTCCCTGATATCACCACACTACCCACGGCTACCTGTATGTGCGGTTACTTGCCTGGGAGGTCAGTGCAGACTACTACACTCGTCCCCCTGGAATTGTAAGTCTTTTAAATGGCCATTTAATGCTTACAATTCCATACATACAGGCAATGCACTAACATATATACATACACAGGGTAGGTTCAACAACCATACAACGCATACCTTGTACATGCTCATGGTCATGGCAACCAGTGTCATGGGGGTGATGAACATGGGAAATATTGTGCCTAGAGCGGGACTCAAACCCACATCTCTTTGCATTCCAGGCCAGTGTGCTAACCATTACACCACCTAGGCTCCATGATATCACCACACTACCCACACCTACCTGTATATGTGGTTACTTGCCTGAGAGGTCAGTGCAGACTACTACACTATGTTTAGCCCGGAACGCAGATCTGAACCCAACTGGACAAGATGGCCGAATGGATAACCCTCTTCCAATGTGCGAACTGGTCATGGCAAGACCAATCTCCCATCAGCCGAGTCAAGCCGAAGACTTATGCCAAGTACACACCTACCGTATACGATTCACGCACTAAAACTCGCGGCCCTGTCCCGTCCCGCTTATGACTGAAAACGGGCCGATTCATTTTTCGAATCGCGAATCGCAATCGCAAGCAAGCGGTTTTAGCCCTAAAACTGAGTTTTAAGTCGCGAATCGCAATCGGTAGGTGTGCTAGGGGATCGCACACCAAACGACTTTTGTGCACGAAACAGGCAGTTTTAGATCGTATACGGTAGGTGGGTGCGGATAAACGGTAGGTGTGTACCTGGCATTAAAAGAATAATAGTTATCGCTACCGTGGCTGGCACACAGCATTGCTAGGATATCAGAATAACAAGGAGTGCTTGGCTCAGGATCAGAATAATGTGTAACGTAGGGTCAGAATAATATGACCGAATGGGATATCGGGTCACAGTGGGTCATACTAATAGCACCGGCAGCACAGTATCCTAGTGGAGCGACTGGACGTGGTATTCAAATCGGCACAGTGCAGGCTTCCCATGCAGAAGGTCAGGAGTGCGAATCTCAGCCGAGTCAAACCAATGACTTATAAAATTGATACTTGTCGCTTCCTAGCCTGGCGCTCGGCATTAATAGGATAGGGCAAGGACTGGTTGGCTCAGTGCCAGAATAATGTGAGTGTAGGATATTGGGTCATAGTGCCGGCCGCCTGGTAATGGGGCGGCATTATAAAGTCACCATGAGTAGGCACTGTCACAAGACGGTACCCATCCTGATGTGACCTTAGATGCTGCCAGGATGTAAAACAACAACAACCAACTTTTTATGCATGCATACTTACGGCGGTGGGTCTATGGCAAATGGGACAAGCTTCATCTGTGATCTGGTTAATGACAGTTCATGCATATGTGCATATACATGACATACTTGACTCCTCCACCCATGGCCTGCTTAAGCCGAAATTCCATTCACACATAATGTCACATGCAAAGTTTGTCAAGCAATATGAGACCTACGTCATGTGTAAGATGACATCCGTTTGTAAGGTTCCATATGGGTTGTTCTCGGAAAGTTTGTACCACATATTTTGTTTCGACGCTATATTGCTAATGACCAAGCCTTTTTTCGGGGGGGGGGGGCAGGGGGGCGGAGCTGTAGAAAGTCAAAGTTGTTGACTGTGTATTAAAGTTGCCTGGTCCGATGGTTTTGAATTTCTGTATTTTTTCTGAGATAAATATATTAGATCGATCACTAATATCTACTTTACATTAGTTCAAAGTTACTTTCATTTTAAATGGTAAACTTTTGAGATATTTTGAGTGCAAACATGGAAAATTAGTTTTGGCAAACTTGCAAAAACTCTGACACCATAGACTTCTGCGAATCTTAAAGAAACCCAGGAATTAATCCTAGCGATGTAAATGGCTCCTGCCAAACATCTCTCCATTCGGCAATGGGCGGCTTATAAGTAACCGAACAATGGACGCATTGTTCTAACGATCATTAACAATACGATCGTAATTAAGCTATACAACAGTAATAACTTATAGAAAAGTTTATATGTGAATGCTAACATGAACTAAACCAACGTATCCAGTTTGTAAGATACTCACCTGGTGGGTTTTGTAGTTAATGTAGAAAAACTGCCGGAGCTGCTCACAAATGTCCTCCTGTTGTGAGTTGATTATACTAATTACTGGATCCGGATATGCTTCCTTCTCCCTGGACTACGAGTAGCCAGAGGCGTAGTACCGAGGTAATATATATATATATAGTATAGTTATACGAGTCTTACCTGGGTATAGATGATGGATAACTGTTGTTTTCCCGAGGTATAAGCCTCGGGTAGACGTGGGCTAGGGCCCGCCCACCACACCCTACCACGTCTATTCCGTTGGTGTACCATTACGGGAAAATCATAGTATCCATTGTATTGAAAGATCATTTTTATCCTGAATAAGTAGGTAAAGATTGCTGGACCCGGATGTGCTTCCTTCTCCCTAGCCTGACGCTAGCCTGAGGCTGTATACCGAGGTAAAATATATATATATATATATATATATATATATATATATATATATATATATATATATATATATGTGAGGAGGATGGTTTTCCACATTCGAACGTCAAAACCAAAACAAAGGACACAAACACCAAAGTGTCAGTTCTATTCTCCTCCAAGCTCTGGTGATTGGACTGACCCCAATGAGAAGGGCAGCACTATAAAGCACACCTCAGAATAATAGCTTTTGACTATGTAGAAAAACACAAAACAGGCAGAAAAAGCACTAGACCTGGTTTGGCACCTGTGTTAATAACAGGTACTTCGAAAAGGAGCGTAATTGCTATGAGTATGAGCATAAAAGCTGGGAAAAGAATACAAAAAGAAAAGTAAAGACTGGAATGCGGAAGTGAGATATAGATAAAGAAATATGTACTAAGTAATAGATCAGCGATAAACAGTGATATAGCCATAAAACATCACAAACCAATAGGAGACACCGTACTAAACAACTAATGACCATGTGACTGTAAGTGCCTGGCAAGACGTGCAGTTGAAATAATCGGAGGTGTCTCTAAAGCAAAATGAGCTGAAAACAACAACAAAGAAAATGGAGTTTACAACCAAAGCATATTGCTAGTAGCTCTTTTTCAATTGTAGCAAAATTAGACTGTGTTTTGTCTAATGATTTGGAAGCCAGTGCAATAGGTCAATTTTCTTGTATTAATGCTGTGCCCAGAGCTGACTTGGATGCGTCTACTTGCAATGTTATTTCTTTCTTAACATTATAGAATCTAAGCACTGGTGCAGTTGTAAGCAAAGTCTTGAGTGTGTCGAATGCATTCTGCTGTTCTTTATTCCAATGCCAGGCAATTGTTTGACGGATTAGCCCACATAACGGTTTGCTGATCATTGACAGGTTCGGAATGAACTTGCTAACGCAGCCAACCATACCTAAGAACTGCTGTACTGCAGCTACATTAGTCAGTGTTGGCATGTCTGTTATTGCTTGTACCCTTTCTTTACTAGGCAACAGCCCGTCTTGTGTGATGGTATGACCTACATACGTTACCTCAGTTTTACATATTTTCGACTTTGCCGGATTGAGTTTAAGGTTCACCTCTCTTGC
Organism: Branchipolynoe longqiensis; assembly: GCA_030323885.1. Classification (NCBI taxonomy): domain Eukaryota; kingdom Metazoa; phylum Annelida; class Polychaeta; order Phyllodocida; family Polynoidae; genus Branchipolynoe; species Branchipolynoe longqiensis. Next base: position 68,928,024 of record CM059198.1, read on the forward strand.
TCGTTCAATACTGCTCTTAGATTATCATTATCTTCGGCTACTGTTTTGCCATATATCAAGATGTCGTCGGTCACAACATTTACCCCTTTGAGATCGCCTAATATTTTGTTCATCTCATATATAAAGATGTCGCCAGCCGTACTGATACCGAAAGGTAACCGAGTATACCTGAATCTACCTCAAGGGGTGTTAAAGGTACAAAGCTTAGAGCTCTCCTCATCCAGTTCAACTTGCCAATAACCACTGTTAGCATCCAACACTGAAAAGTACTTTGCCTCATCTAATTTAGACACTACTTCGTCGATGGTACGGGTTGGATACGGTCCTCTTTTGATTGCCTTATTCAGCTTAGTAGGATCTAGACATATTCTGATTTTATTTGGCCTCTTGACAATTGTAATGGAATTAACCAAGGGTGTAGGTTCAGTTACTTCGACTATTACTTTCAACTCAATCATGTGATCTAACTCTGCCTTTACCTTACTTTCAATCGCATGAGCGACCCATTGCGGAGGATCAATACATGGTTCAACTGTATTGTCTATATGTATTTTAGCTTTTTTTAAATTTTTCCTAACCCTTGGAATACAAATTATCCACAAACCTAACCTTCAAAGGCGTGAAAAAACCCACCAAAAGCATAGTATATCTACATGTAGATAACAAAAACTAATTGCATGGGTACAAGGTATTATAAATGTTAACAATGTACAAAAATATAATCAAAAATACAAAATATTGCAAAAGGAAATCAATCCGTATGGATTATGACCAACACTGCGCAGCAACGAAAACAAGTGCACGCACTTAACCATTATGAGCAGAATAAACAAACGATCACCAAAGAAAAAAGTGACAAATCAGTACCAGTCCTGATATGACCTTAGATGTTGCTAGGACGCATAACAACAACACACACCAGGTGACTCGAGCCTTAATGGGTTCCCGGCTTCACCACTAGAGAATTCAGCGGGGGGGTGGGGGGGGGGGGTGGTGCTGCAGACACGGCACGCACGGAGCGCCCTCTATCTTTCAGCTGAGAACCTGGAAGCGCACCAGTTCAAACCTCCCCCGCCACGCGGCGCCACGCGCCAGGTCAAAGGTAACGCGGTATGGGGGCAGAGCCAGTTGGGGGAGGGCCTCGTCTGTAGGGGTTGTAAGGGGTTGTTTTTTGCTGGAGTTTTACGTCCTGACAACATCTAAGATCATATTAGGATGGGTACTGACTTGTGACAGTGCGCACTCATGGCGACTTTATAGTATCTATAGTGCTGCTCCACTGGGAGACCAGGCCTCTGGCACCATGACCTGATTGCCCATCTGGTCACATTATCCTGATACTGAGTAAACCCATCCTGGCCATATCCTAATAATGCCGAGCACCTGTCTAGGAAGCAACAAGTATCTATTTCTAAGTCATTGGTTTGACTCGACTAGGGTTTGAACCTATAGATTTGAATCCCACCATCTACCAAAACGGAGACGGACGCTTTCTCTGTGGCGGAGTGCTTAGAGTGTCTGACTTTTCTCTAGGTCAGACTCCTAATCTGAGGGTCGACGGTTCGATTCCCCGTGCCCCCAGCTCTGCCAATTTGGATTTCCACCGCTGTGTATAACTTACATCGTCATCAAAGGCCGGTTGCTCTCATACCATGTCTATGTGGGGTGGGAGGTTAAAAATCCCTTGGGTCGGTAGGGGTGTGGATGTGGATGTGGGAGTGTAGATGTGTGGTGTGTGGGTGAATGGAACCACGTGTGGTTGATCACGTGATTGTTGACCTTGTATGGGTGGGTGACCTTGTCCCGTGTTCATGACGTGTGCGTGTATGCGCGCGCATGTTGCGGTAGCGTGTGTACGAACGTGCGCACCGGAAATGGGTTCAGGGGGGAAGGGGAGGATGAGGGATGAGGGAGGAGGGGGGAGGGGGCAGGCAGTGGGTCCTAACAGATTGTAAACGTGCCGGCTGGTGGTGTGGGTGGTGTAAATAGGTCAAATGAAAGCACTACAGGTAATGAAGGAAAACAGGGTAAGAGTGAAAAGTAAGAGAATGAGACTCTTCAATTTATTGGCTTATATAGGTTTTCCAGAATTCAAGATGGCCGTGGTCACATGATTCAATTCATCAATCACAGTACAATGCAGTGGTCACATGACTTAATCCTCCAATTAGAATACAATGCAGTGGTCAATGATCATAACAATACCATGTGGGGGGGGGGGGGAGGGGGCATGTGAGGTGACTCTTCCAAAGACTGTTCTTAGCCAAGCTCGGAAGTGACACTCCCTCCAAAGACTATTTAATTATACAAATTCTATACCTAATGAATAATAGTTTACCAATTTCACACATCCTCTATATGTCTTTGGGTTTTTATATTTTAACATTTATCATTATATAGACAGTTTGCAATTTATTATAGTAACTTCATCTCGGTTCACATGTATTAAATCGGACAATTTTACAAGATGATACAATACTGGAAAGAAGTCAGCATATAAGCCCCTGTAACACTATGCCGTCAGCGTATGCCGACGTGTGTGATTTTGCGCCAACACGTTGGTGTATACTGGTGTATGCTGGTGTATGCTGGTGTATGCTGGTGTATGCTGGTGTATGCTGGTGTATGCTGGTGTACGCTGAGAAAAATTATGGGTACGTTTGGCATAAGTAGTATTCGTTAAATAACAGGCCACTGGTGTACGCTGAGATAAGTTATGGGTAAGTTTGGCATAAGTAGTATTTTTGAGCATGTTCAAAGTTCTGCCATATGGCAGCGGATGTCACATACGACGGCATACGCTGATGCAATACGCCATAGTGTGACAGGGCCTTTAGTTAGTTAGTTAGTGTTAGTGGTGATTGTTTAACGCCGTGTCGGCAGCAAAGACCATAATCACGGCGAGAATTGTTCAGTTCTTGAAATGGGGGGGCGGGGGGAGGGGGGCTTCTATTGCGTAGCGTGCTTCTATTGGGACATATACGGTACAGAGAATTGAACCTACATATCCAACTTAGATACTGGTGTGTTTATGAAGGATTTAATTCAGGGATGAAAGTGGTCTGTTGCCAACAACAACATAAGAAGCAGTAATCTATATCTACGTCAAATTTCCGCGAAAACGCGGATATTCTCTCATTGTCAGGGAATTCAGAAAAATTCCTAGAAGTTAGGTTTCATACATATTGGCATGTAACTTAGTTACAGGGGTATGCACTGATAGTGCTGCAACATTTGAACAATGTATTGGCAATACGCTGATAGTGCTGCAGCATTTGAACAACGCATTAGCATACATTCAACATTGAACCTGACAGTGCCATGGGATTGCAGTAGAGTAAAACCAGCGGCAATCTGCGAAATCACGGAGATCTTTCAACTCTTTATATATATATACATATAGGATCACGAAAAGAGGCCAATTGGGGGAAGTTGTCGGCGTCAAACAGTATAATTATAGTTTAGCATTGACAGAGATATTGGAAAGTCCGTCAATTTATTTGGAATGTAAAGGTAGAGAAAACACAACAACCTTATTTGTTTCTAGGATAATTTAATATAAAAGAAAGAAATGCGCAACACTTTAAGAATTACGACACCGACATCTGTTAAAGTTGTTGGCGTCGATCATTGGATATCGGCATCGATCGGCCTACTTAAGGTTTAGCATTGACAGAGGTGTTGCAATGTCCTTAAATTTATCCTGAATGTAAAGTTAGAGAAAATACAAAAACCTTATTTGTTTCTAGGATAATTTAATATAAAACAAAGAAATGCACTACACTTTAAGAATTGCGATGCCAACATCTTAAATAAACCACCAATTGGCCCATTTTCGTGAGGCTGACTCATACATATATATATATATATATATATATATATATATATATATATATATATCATCATCATCATCATGCTGTCGGTTGCGATGTGACAAAGACTGCTTTCATTACTTGACTGCCGCTCTCCATTTAGCTCTCTGCTGTGAGAGTTGCGTCCATGAGTCGGTCTTAATGTCTCTCAGCTTCAGGTTTCTCTTGATGGTATCCTTGAACCGGAGACGAGGGCACCCTCTCTTTCTGTAGCCAGAAGACAGTTGAGAATAGAGGATCTGCTTTGGTAGCCTGTCTGATGACATCCTCATGAGGTGTCCAGTCCACCAGAGATTCTTTTTGATCAGAAGATCTTCCATAGAGGGCAGCGCTGTTCATATGAGTATTTCCTTATTTGTCACTTTGTCCTTCCAGGTTAGCCTCATGATTGAACACAAATGTCGCATCATGAAGGCATGCAGCTTTTTCACCTGTCGTCTCTAAACTGTCCAGGCCTCGGCTCCGTATAGTAGGGTGGATAGCACGATTGCACGGTAGATCTTACCGTTGACCCGAATGGACACATGGTGGTTGTTCCAGAGTCTCTAGCGTAGTCGGCCTAAAGATGCACTAGCCTTGGCCATCCTTCTCTGTATTTCAGCATCAATGCGTCCATCACTTGATATAGTGCTTCTGAGATAGGTGAATTCCGGAACAGAGTTCAGCTTGTTTCCGTCAACCATGATCTCCTCCTCTCGGGTACTTGTAGAGTTGGGTTGGTACAGCACCTCCGACTTCTTGATGTTAATCTTCAGGCCAAACTTCTTTGACGCATCGGAGAAAGCGTCCACTATTTTCTGGATCTCTTCAGCAGAGTGGGCAACCAGTGCACTGTCATCTGCGAATAGTAGCTCTCTCACCAGTATCTGAGTAGTCTTGGTCTTCGCTCTCAAGTGTCCGACATTGAATAGGTCAGCGCTCTGTCTGGACTGTATATAGATGCCATCCCCCATGTCTCGGAAAACCTCATCGAGTATTGCTGATAGGAAGATGGAGAAGAGCGTGGGGGCCAGTACACAACCTTGCTTGACACACGCGTATATCAGGGATATGGCGGTCTAGATTGGGAGCAGAGGCCCCCACCCTGGTTAGTTCCACTCTATCCCCCTCCCCTCTGGTTGGGTTCGAATCCATTAGGTGGCGCCTAAGGGCCTCCCCGATCTTGGACTTCCGGACCCTGACAAGATCCCATTTTCCCTCGGATGCTGCTCGGGTAACTTCTCCTAATTTCTTTTTTATTACTCATTACTTATTATTGTTTACCCATTAACTTGGCAGGGCGCCTAGCCCAGCCAGATACAGTTCCTTGTTATTTAACGGTTGTGTTCATAATAAAATAACTGTAGCCGCCTCCAGTCATCCATGTTGCCTGCCTCCACTATATATATATATATATATATATATATATATATATTTATATATATATATACATGATGCATAACTAATTATGCGAGTATAAAGGCACAGAAGGGAATTATTATTGTTCTATATAATATTATTATCCTGATTCTATGTACTGCCTCCTACGCTCCCCTGACTGGTGGCGCCGCCATCGACGCTTTCCGTCCTTACCGAACGCGCCAACTTGACTCACGCAGGCGGCTTTTAAATGAACCAGTTCCCCATCTGAACCGTTTATACGTCCTGCTTAGAACTCGAATTTACTTTGTAGGTTCGCAAAAATGAAAACTGCTGTTAAAACTACGAGTACACCCATCAGTTCCCTCACCCCCCCCCCCCCCCCCCCCCATTCATGGCCAAAAGGGTTTGGGAACTTGGCAAGTGTTGGGTGCATGTTAACTATGTAGGCACGTGTTAGTAATCAGGGAGGTCTGGAACAGCGAACAGATGCTAGAAGCACAGGGGGGTCGGGGGGGGGGGGGTAGGTGGGGGTAGGTGGGGGTAGGTGTGTTGGTGTATTGTAGGGGTGGGAGGGGTAGGTGTGTGAGGGTGTATTGTAGGGGTGCGAGCGGTATGTGTAGGTGTAGGTGTGTGTGGTGTATTGTAGGGGTTGGAGGGGTAGGTGTGTAGGTGTGTTGGTATATTGTAGGGGTGGGAGGGGTAGGTGGTATGCAGGTATTGCAATACCTCAGGGAGTTTAACGCCCCTGCCCTGCAAAGTTGTAAACCACTGCCTTGTGGTACAGGTTCTTGACAGAACCGAAGGCTAAGGGAGCAAACCCTAAACAGAAAACCATGTCACTGTGGCAGCATTAAGGGCGGTTGATGTATGGAACTCCCAACATCTCGCGACCAGCCACTGCAGGGACAAATAGTTTTGCGCCTGTCTTGACATGTTCTTGCCGGTGTGAAACCTCTATTTGCTCCCCGAGAGAGTGCCGCTGGTAACTTGCAAAAGCCAGCAGCACTTCAACACTTTTGCAGGCAGCTTTCATGAAATGTACAACCGCACAAAGGAGAGCGGCAGTCAAGTAATGAAAGCAGTCTTTGTCGCATCGCGACCGACTGCATGATGATGATGATGGGAGGGGTAGGTATGTGTGGTGTATTGTACTATTTGTAGGGGTGGGAGGGGTAGGTGTGTTGGTATATTGTAGCGGTGGGAGGGGTAGGTATGTGTGGTGTATTGTAGGGGTGGGAGGGGTAGGTGTGTAGGTGTGTTGGTATATTGTAGCGGTGGGAGGGGTAGGTATGTGTGGTGTATTGTAGGGGTCGGAGGGGTAGGTGTGTAGGTGTGTTGGTATATTGTAGCGGTGGGAGGGGTAGGTATGTGTGGTGTATTGTAGGGGTGGGAGGGGTAGGTGTGTAGGTGTGTAGGTGTGTTGGTATATTGTAGGGGTTGGTGGGGTAGGTGTGGGGGTGTATTGTAGGGTTGGGAGGGGTAGGTGTGTGGGTTGTGTGGGGTGTATTGCAGGGGTGGGAGGGGGAGGTGTTTGGGGGGGTATTTTAGGTGTGGGAGGGGTAGGTGTGGGGGTGGGAGGGGTAGGTGTGTGGGGGTGTATTGTAGGGGTGAGAGGGGTAGGTGTGTGGGGTGGGAGGGGTAGGTGTGGGGGAGTATTGTAGTGGTGGGAGGGGTAGGGCTGTTGAGGTGTATTGTAGGGGTGGGAGGGGTAGGTATATGAGTATGGGTGGGTGGAAGTATTTGTGCCTGGGAGGGTGTATCCGTGTGTTTATGTGTAGTGGTGGGAGGGTGCATATGCATGTGTGTGTAAGTGTGTGTGAGGGTGTATGTGTATGTGTGTGTAACTGTGTGTGTGAGGGTGTATGTGCGTGTTTACGTGTAGCGGTGGGAGGGTGCATATGCATGTGGGTGTAAGTGTCTGTGAGGGTGTATGTGTATGTGTGTGTAAGTGTGTGTGAGGGTGTATGTGTAGGCTATGTATGTGTAAGGGTGTGTGAGGGTGTATGTGTAGGCTATGTATGTGTAAGGGTGTGTGAGGGTGTATGTGTGTGCTTACGTGTAGCGGTGAGAGGGTGCATATGCATGTGTGTAGTGTGTGTGAGGGTGTATGTGTATGTGCGTGAGGGTGTATGTGTATGTATGTGTAAGTGTGTGTGAGGGTGTGTGTGTAGGCTATGTATGTGTAAGGGTGTGTGAGGGTGTATGTGTGTGCTTACGTGTAGCGGTGAGAGGGTGCATATGCATGTGTGTGTAAGTGTGTGTGAGGATGTATGTGTATGTGTGTGTAAGTGTGTGTGAGGGTGTATGTGTATGTATGTGTAAGTGTGTGTGAGGGTGTGTGTGTAGGCTATGTATGTGTAAGGGTGTGTGAGGGTGTATGTGTGTGCTTACGTGTAGCGGTGAGAGGGTGCATATGCATGTGTGTGTAAGTGTGTGTGAGGGTGTATGTGTATGTATGTGTAAGTGTGTGTGAGGGTGTATGTGTATGTATGTGTAAGTGTGTGTGAGGGTGTGTGTGTAGGCTATGTATGTGTAAGGGTGTGTGAGGGTGTATGTGTGTGCTTACATGTAGCGGTGAGAGGGTGCATATGCATGTGTGTGTAAGTGTGTGTGAGGGTGTATGTGTATGTATGTGTAAGTGTGTGTGAGGGTGTATGTGTATGTATGTGTAAGTGTGTGTGAGGGTGTGTGTGTAGGCTATGTATGTGTAAGGGTGTGTGAGGGTGTATGTGTGTGCTTATGTGTAGCGGTGAGAGGGTGCATATGCATGTGTGTGTAAGTGTGTGTGAGGATGTATGTGTATGTATGTGTAAGTGTGTGTGAGGGTGTATGTGTATGTATGTGTAAGTGTGTGTGAGTGTGTGTGTGTAGGCTATGTATGTGTAAGGGTGTGTGAGGGTGTATGTGTGTGCTTACGTGTAGCGGTGAGAGGGTGCATATGCATGTGTGTGTAAGTGCGTGTGAGGGTGCATGTGTATGTATGTGTAAGTGTGTGTGAGGGTGTATGTGTATGTATGTGTAAGTGTGTGTGAGGGTGTGTGTGTAGGCTATGTATGTGTAAGGGTGTGTGAGGGTGTATGTGTGTGCTTATGTGTAGCGGTGAGAGGGTGCATATGCATGTGTGTGTAAGTGTGTCTGAGGGTGTATGTGTATGTATGTGTAAGTGTGTGTGAGGGTGTATGTGTATGTATGTGTAAGTGTGTGTGAGGGTGTGTGTGTAGGCTATGTATGTGTAAGGGTGTGTGAGGGTGTATGTGCGTGCTTATGTGTAGCGGTGAGAGGGTGCATATGCATGTGTGTGTAAGTGTGTGTGAGGGTGTATGTGTATGTATGTGTAAGTGTGTGTGAGGGTGTGTGTGTAGGCTATGTATGTGTAAGGGTGTGTGAGGGTGTATGTGTGTGCTTACGTGTAGCGGTGAGAGGGTGCATATGCATGTGTGTGTAAGTGTGTGTGAGGGTGTATGTGTATGTATGTGTAGGGGGGGGGGCAGTGATTTGTCTTCCCAGCTTCTTATCGTCAGAAGATTGTTTCTTGTGTAGCTGTACAACACCTTTGGTTTGCACAGTTATTACCTGCCTGTGAATTGAGAACAGAGTACCAGGGAGTTAGGAGGGGGTTGCGTTAGTTGGTTGTTGGAGTTTTACATCCTGGCAACATCTAAGGTCATAACAGGATGGGTACGGACTTGTGCTGGTGTGCACTCATGGCGACATTATAGTGCTGCCCCAGTGGTAAATCAGGCCGTCGGCAGCATGACCCGATATCCCCCTCAGACATATTATCCTGACACGGAACTAACCAGTCCTTGCCCTATTCTATTAATGTCGAGCGCCAGGTTATGACGTGACAAGCATAATTTTGATAAGTCATTGGTTTGACTCGACGGGGAATTGAACTCCCGATCTCCCGCAGGCGAGGCCCGCGCTCTACCGATTCGGCCATCGCACCCGGTAGGAGGAGGTTACGAAGTGTTGCGCTGGTAACGGGATGGAAGTGTGCGTGTGTGTGGGCGGGGGTGGGGCGGGGAGGCGGGCATTTCTTTTTCTCCATAACTATAAATTCTAATTACAATAAATCTACCCCTGTCTCAGACTGTGTGTATCGTTAACTAAACAAGATTCTAAATACAGTATAACTCCGTTAAACCAAGCTCGGTTAAACCAACCGAAGTCGGTTAATCCAAATTATCGGTAAATCCAACAAAATTGTCGGACCCCAGGCCACTTCCCGTACGTTTAAACCAAACTTTCATGTGTTTATAAGGTCATCTGAGACCCCACCAACTTTTTTTATATGATAAATGGTAGTATTTTGCCAGGCTGCCGAAAAAAGTTTGGATTAACCGATCATTTGGTTTAACCAAGCTTGGTTTAACAGGGTTATACTGTATATACATAAAAAACAATAATCAAAGTGTCCAAACACATTGTATATTACATTCATAATGTGTTTTTTACCAAAGCCAAGTCAAAGTCGAAGCCAAAGCTCGGTTAAACCAATGATCAGTTAATCCGAACAAATTTCTAGGGTCCCTTCAAGTTTGGTTTAACAGGGTTATACTGTACCATTAAAATGATCACATCGATCCATCTAATATTGATGTAGTCACATGACACTACTGATGCCATATTGCTGGTTGACTTGTAGTTAACGATCAGAAATCCATTGTATTACTCACATACACGTCATATGGCCCAACTGGTTGCCTCAGTGTCAGGATAATGTGACTGAGTGGGATATCGAGTCATGGTGCCGGCAGCCTGATTTCCCAGTGGGGCAGCACTATAAAGTTGCCATGAGTGTGTGCTGTCACAAGTCGGTACTCGTCTTGATATGACCTTAGATGTTGCCAGGACGTAAAACTCCAACAAACAAACAAAAAAAACATGGCCTACAGGATTGCCAACATTGGAAAATAAAAAACCAAAAGATCTCATCTTAAGGGATGTTATATTGAGGGAGGGGGGCTATTCCCCCAGACAATATTGTAGTGGTCTGCACTGACCTCTCAGGTAAGTAACCACATAGACAGGTAGGCGTGGGGAGTGTATTGATATCAGGGAGCCTAGGTGGTGTAATGGTTAGCACACTGGCCCGGAATGCAAAGAGATGCGGGTTCGAGTCCCGCTCTAGGCGCAAGTATTTCCCATTTTCATCACCCCCCACGACACTGGTTGCCGTGATCAGGATCCTGTACAAGCTTTGCGCTGTATGGTTGTTGAACCTACCCTGTGTATGTATGTGTTAGTGCATTGCCTGTATGTATGTAATTGTAAGCATTACAAGACTTACAATTCCAGGGGGACGAGTGTAGTGGTCTGCACTGACCTCTCAGGCAAAGTAACCACATAGACAGGTAGGCGTGGGGAGTGTATTGATATCAGGGAGCCTAGGTGGTGTAATGGTTAGCACACTGGCCCGGAATGCAAAGAGATGTGGGTTCGAGTCCCACTCTAGGCGCAGTATTTCCCATTTTCATCACCCCCACGACAATATGTTCAATCTTAGATGCTCTGTGGTGCATTTTGGACACAATAACACAATAACCCGTGGAGGTCGGAAATCCGAGCATTCCACCGCTTTTGGTTTCTTAGGAAGGCAATAAATATAGATTTTCTTAAGTCTGATGGAATATATCCGGTGTTATATATGTCAATAAAAAGATCAGTTATCCTTGAGCTAGCATCACAAGGATAACTGCTCTTTTTAATGACATATATAACACCGGATATATTCCATCAGACTTAAGAAAATCTATATTTATTGCCCTTCCTAAGAAACCAAAAGCGGTGGAATGCTCGGATTTCAGAACAATAGGCCTCATGAGCCATGTTATTAAAGCTTTACTCAAAATACTACTAGAAAGGATTAAAAAAAAAAATTAATCGAGAGGTATCAGAAGAGCAATTTGGATTCAGACCAAACAGTGGAACAAGGGAAGCCATTTTTAACATGAGAACAATAATTGAGAGACACCTAGAAGTAGATAAGGATATATACATATGTTATAGAGACTACGCTAAAGCATTTGACAAAGTACATCATAAGAAACTTATAGAAGATCTACAAAAAATCGTTCTAGACGGTAAGGACGTTCGGCTTGTGGCCAACCTCTACTGGGAACAGTATGCTGCTGTAAGAATTGGTGACTCAAAAAGAATGTAAAGAAGACAAAATCCATGGTTGTCAGCAGAAAGGAATACAAACCAAGAGCAGAGATAAAAGTTAATGGTGTAATCTTGGAGCAGGTAGAGTCATTTGTGTATCTGGGCCATTTAATAACTAGTGATGGCGGATGTGAAAGAGAGATTAAACGGAGAATAAACATTGCCAAAACAACATTTCTAAAGATGCAGAAAGTACTAGAGACATAAATATAAAAACAAGACTCCGCCTGCTAAAATGCTATGTGTGGTCTACACTTTTATATTGCTGCGAGACATGGACTTTGAAGAAAGCAATAACAACAAAGCTTGAGGCATTTGAAATGTGGCAATACAGAAGAATGTTAAAAATTCCATGGACAGCAATGATAAGCAACGTGGAGGTCCTAACAAGAATGAAAATAAAGAGACAGATAATACAAACGATCAAAAACAGAAAAATTAAATACTTTGGCCACATGATACGACACCAGGAATCACAGAGAAGAATACTGGAAGGGAAGATAGCAGGGAAAAGACCAAGAGGGAGAAGGAGAACAACATCGATGGACAACATCACTGAGTGGACAGCAATGAGCTATGCGGAATGCGTGAGAGGAACGAATGACAGGAAGAGATGGAGGTCCATTGCAGCCAACCTTCTTCGAGAAGACGGCACCCATTGATGATGATGAACCCGTAAGATTGAAATAATATTACTATATTAATGGTATTGCAGGGTTGCCACCATTGGAAAATTCAGTCTGGGTGCTGAAAAAACGATATTATTCATCTGGAATTAAACAAATATTGAACAAAAAACACAAGAAAAACCAACCCGGAAGGTGATGATGGGGACATAAAATATTGCGAAATCATAAGGGTTGGCGACCCTGTATGGGTGATATTAGCGAACATTCCCTGACGTACCTTTATACGCGTATAACACTTTGTATATACGACCGTATATGCTAGTGTAGGGAAAGCAGCCAGATGGCTCCACTGTGCAATTGTCCGCCCGGTTCGGGTTCGAGCCGATAGGTGGCACTCGGTGCCGCTGTGCTGTGTCTCACTGCTCACCTGACCCACGCCGTGGACGCACACGGGTGAAGTAAGTTCAAAACACTACCCCACAACAACACTAAGCTTTCTTTGTGGCTGTCAATGTTTTGAATGGCGAGTGATGTAGCCTACACGTATAACGTTGTAATTGACTCATACGTCATCTTTGTAGGTAGTACAATTGCCTTTGGACAAGTAGAACTATAATGATGTAGGCGTCAACACCTTATACCCCTGTCACACTACGACGTGACGAGCCAACGTGAGCCTAACGTGATCATTTTTCGTCATGACGTTGGGTTACGTCATGATGACGTCAAAATGACGTTAGAATGACGTCGAGCTACGTCACATTACGTTGTGTTACGTCGAGTTACGTCAAGGTTTTGGACATGTTCAAAACTTTGGACGTAGGTCGAACGTAAGGGTTTACGTTCGCCGTACGTTCTGTTCACGTTCAGTGAACGTCAATGACGTTAAACGGACGTTATTTCAACGCTGCTCACTACGTTCAACTACGTTCCACTACGTTCCACTACGTTGACCCACATTAAACCAAGTGCAAAAGCCTACGAGGCTTAATGGGAACGTCAGGAGAACATCAGGAAAACGTTAGGAGAACGTCAGGAGAACGTGCATTCAATGAACGTTCAATGTCTCATTACATAGCTAACGTCATGTAACGTTCTTCTGGCGATGGAATAACGTTCATAACGTTCCGTGAGCGTAGTGACGTTGTCCTCTCTCGTGACTGACGGTATCACTACGCTTTACCAACGTTACGTTCTCGTCCACTACGCTGCATCCACGTTCAACTTGTGCCCAAATTTGCATACTACGCCGAAAAGTTCAACGTTCTTCACGTTCTCCCTACGTTGACGTCGTTACGTCGTAGTGTGACAGCCCCATTACATGGTGACCAGAGAGGATGGCCGAATGAGTTGAGCCCATGGGTTTGTGGGTTCAAACCCTAGTCGAGTCAAACCAATGACATAAAAATTTATACTTGTTGCTTCCTAGCCAGGTGCTCGCCATTATTAGGATATGGCAAGGACTAGTTGGCTCAGTGTCAGGATAATGGGACTGAGTGGGATATCAGGTCATGGTGCCGGTGTAGTAAGTTCAAAACACTACCCCACAACACTACGGTTGCGTTTTCAACCTAGGTTCAAAACACTATGGTAGTGTTTTCAACTTAGTTAAAGGTAGGTTCAAAACACTAATGTGGCCACGCTCAAAACACTATCTTAAGTTCAAAACACTCCCTTTAAGTTCAAAACACTACTCGCATAGTGCTGGCAGCCTGGTCTCCCAGTGGTGAAACACTATAAAGTTGCCATGAGTGTGCACCGTCTCAAGTCAGTACCCATTCTGAGATGACCATAGATGTTGCTAGGATGTAAAACAACAACAAACAAACAATCAAACACCACAGCACCATCAGCGTAGTCTAATACATGGTACAGTTGCCACAGCACCATCAGCGTATACTAATACGTGGTGCAGTCACCGCAGTGCTATCAGTGTATACTACTAGTATGTGTGTCCTGATATGACCTTAGATGTTACCAGGACATAAACTCCCAATAACCAAACCAAATAGTATGTGCTTCAAACAGCACAGCATGGTCAGCATACCAATATGTACCAGTAGGTTACATTTTGCGACATGACACTTAAGTTACAGCCCCCACTTCCAATTTCCATGTTACGATTGTGTTTTGAACTTGGGTAGTCTTTTGGATGTACGTAGGGGTAGTGTTTTGAACTTAACAGTAGTGTTTTGAACTTAAGTTGAAAACACCACCGTAGTGTTTTGAACTTAGGTTGAAAACACTACCATAGTGTTTTGAACTTAGGTTGAAAACACTGCCGTGGTGTTTTCGACGGGGTAGTGTTTTAAACGTCCTACACCGGCCATCTCCGACTATTGGTTGATTGTATTTGGTAGGGCGGAGTAGCCCAGCTGGTGCATTAATTACTTGTCGTTTGGACTAATTATATATTGTGTGACTATTGATGTTTGTCAGAAATAAACCACATAATGCCCAGTCTACCGTTGTTGGTGCTTACCTACGTCACATATATATGATGATTTGATGACAGCACCTAACCTGACCATTTCGAAGCCCCATCCTTCAGTTTCAATGACTCACCTGAAATAACAACAATGGATGACAATAAATGGTTGGTGAATGTCTAAACCCCTGTCACACATCACCGGATTGAGCAACGGATAGAATTGTCTAGTCCGGTGGTGTTCGGGCGTCATGAGTATCAAAATGTGTCAAAATGTTGCGATATCGTGTCCAAGGCCGCTGGACGAACGGACATGGAACGGACATGAAACGGACATGAAACAGACATGAATGGATAGCTAACAGATGAAACAAACTCAAACTGGACAAGAACCGTAGACGTCAATCCAGCGGCATCCGTTCCAAGTTTTGTGCATGTTCAAAACTTGTACGGACACAAACCGGACTATCAACAGACTTTGTTTGGTTTCTTTCTGTTTCCTCGAATCCGGTGATGTGTGACAGAGGCTTTTTAAAGCCTGGTTAGACATGCAATCATTTTTTTTGTTTTTTTGTGACAAGTTTTTTTATTCTGCCCATAACGTATAAGCTCCCGTGAGGGTGCTTGTTTTCAACGCTGGACAGCTGTGATACTGTATTGGTCTGGTCCCATACTCAGGAGTCTTTACCTGATCCTGGGGTGGGGTGGGGTGGGGTGGGGGTGGGGTGGGGTTGGGTGGGTGAGGGGCCCATATTACCTGCATAGGGACACACCTACAGTAAAACTTCTCTAAATCGTCCGACCATGGGGCCGACTTTAAATGGTCCATTTAGGGAAGTGGTCGGGTTAAGGAGGTTTTTTTTTTATCGTGCTATAAATATATTAGGTTGATTGTTATAATATATCTTACTTTCCTTTGAAATACCTTATGTTTTTAATGGCTTACTTTTGATATATTTGAAATGCAAACTTGTTAAATTAATTGTTGCGAGCATGCCAAAACTCTGGCACCATAGGCTTCTGAGGTAGCGGGTTCTAACTTCTATTAAATTGCATCAGCATTCCCTTCTCTATGGCAACAAATGCTTAATAAGTGCTTCAGTATCGAAGTTAGATATGTAGAATCAAATCTAGATAATTGTTTCGGTTTTGAAACATTTGTGTTTTCATCGTACTATGCAGCTTTAACTTTTAAGCCTATCAATACTATTCCGGAGAACAAAAATACCGGGTAGGTACGCCCTGTGTATAGGTATATATACAGTAAAACCTCTCTAACCGACCACCTCCACAGAGCGACCACTCCCCTATATCGATCGCGTTATTTGGGTCCCAACAATACCATTGTAATCATATTCTAGCCCCCTAAACCGACCACCTCCCTAAATGGACCACTGAAAGTGAAACTGAGAGTCGGTCCCAAGGTCGGTCGGTTTAGAGAGGTTTTACTCTATATATCTATCTATATATATATATATATCTATATATATATATACACATATATCTATATCTATATACACATATCTCTATATACACATATCTCTATACATACATATCCATCTATATCTATCTACATCTATCTATAGCTATCTATATACATATATATCTATATATATATCTAGATCTATATATATATGCATATATCTATCTATATATCTATATATATATATATATCTATATCTCTATCTCTCTATATATAGACACATATATCAGGGAATGCGTGTGGGGAGTCCGAGGGGGTCGCTGAGATGCAACCACGCATGCGCACAGAGAGGAACGCTGGTTCCTCACAGAACGGCACCTCCCGCCGCTTGGTGCCGTTCCAGTTGGCATCGACAGCAATCCAGTTTTGGCGTCCGCAAGAGTCCGTGTTTTGCGGGCAACCTAGAGAGTGGCTCCTTCAGAAAAGAGAGGGGGGGTGGTACTGGTAGCGAAGGGGTGGGAAAGGGTGGAAGAAAGAGGGAGAGCGTGGACGAGAGAGAGTTTGGAGAGTTCGAGAGAGAGGAGAGTGATTTTGTTTGTTGTTGTTTTACGCCTTGCAACATAGGTCATATAAGGACGGGAGGAGAGTGAGAGGGAGTAAGAGAGGGAGAGAGAGGGAGTAAGAGAGGGAGTAAGAGAGGGAGAGAGGAGGGAGAGAGGGGGAGGGAGAGAAAGGGGGGAGGGAGAGAGAGGGGAGAGGGAGAGAGGGGAGAGAGAGGGGGAGAGAGGGGGAGAGGAAGAGGGGAGGGAGAGAGAGAGAGGGGGAGAGGGGGAGAGCGGGTGTTAGAGGGATACGGGGTGAGAGAGGATGAAAGGGGGAGAGGCGGTGAGAGAGGGAGAGATGGGTGAAAGAGATGGCGAAAGGGTGATAGAGGGAGAGAGGGTGATAGTGGAAGAGAGGGTGAGAGAACGAGAAGAGTGGGAGAGGGAAAATGAGAGGTAAGATAGGAAATAGAGGGTGAGAGAGGGAAAATAGAGGGAGAGAGAGAGGGAGAGAGAGAGAGAGGGAGGGAGAGAGGGAGTTGGATAGAGAAAGAGAGCTCCTGAGAAAGTGGACAGCCGAAGGAGCGTATTGATTAGGTTTGTTGTTTGTTTGTTGTTGTTTTATGTCCTAGCAACATCTAAGGTCATATCAGGACGGGTACCGACTTGTGACAGTGCGCACTCATGGCAACTTAATAGTGCTGCCCCACTGGGAGACCAGGCCGCCAGCACCATGACCTGATGATATCCAACTCAGTCACATTATCCTGGCACTGAGCCAACCAGTCCTTGCCCTATTCTAATAATGCTGAGCGCCTGGCTAGGCAGCGACAAGTATCAATTTTTAAGACATTGGTTTGACTCGACCAGGGTTCGAACCCATGATCCCACGGTCTACCAACACGGGAGACGGACTCTAACTCATTCGGCCATCCTGTCTGGTCTGCATATTGATTAGGAGCATGTTTTATTTGGGGTCTCATGTCCTAGCTACATCCAAGATCATATCAGGATGGTTACCGACTCATGCGTCCCCGTGGCGACTTTATGGTAATATTAAACTAATAATGCTAATTTAACACTACTATTTGGCTCACTGACTATTACAACGCGGTCCCACTAGACTCCGTTGGTATCAGCACTATGTCCCAATATCCTACTGATTATTATCATAACACTAGGCCAAGCACGCAATCCTTACACTAGTTAAAGTATCCTGTATGATTAGTATAAATAGTAGCTAGGGAAAGACAAAAATACACGACTGGGTTGAATGAGTTTACTGTCCTCTGGCACAGGAAATTACCATAATCATTCACAATTAAAAAAAAAATATTACACACATATTGCCGAAGCTCAGTGGCTGAATGATCACCCGTGAAGCGGGTTGCAGCCAATGACGTCCAACCGGCACAGGGACATGCGCGGAACGGGAGGGAAACGGGATCGACGAAATACAATATATAATAATAATAATAATATTAGTAAATTGGGTAAAGACATAATAATAATAATAACGATTAAATATATAGAGAGGGATTAACTATTCCTCCGCACCTTTATATTCGTATAATACTTATACCTCAAATCAATGCCAAGCGCTTGAAAGAAATTCTGCAAGTCATCGATTTAACTCGGACAGGATACAAATGCCTAAAGCTGAGATTCCTTACATGCGGTATGTGGTATGCGAATGCGAATGCGGCAAAAAATTGAAACACCTTGCGAATGCGAATGCGACAACTCAATCGGTCCCTGTAGCGATCGGTGCGGCATGCGGCACGCGGTGTGCGAATAGAAACATCAGTCGCACTTGTCCATTAGGTTTAGACGAGGAGAGGCGACTGAGCATTGCGGAATGGACACACACAAGGGTGCAGATTGAAAACATATGGTAGTGGTGGTGGTTGGGTTACGGGTTCGTAAAAATGCTACCATCGCCACATAAATATGAATACTTATCTATAATTTGGTTATTATAAAGGTAGGAACCTCCATGTGACGTACCAAGAGTTACATAGATATAAATGCCATATTAGGGCATATACAGTGCAGTATTTTTTAAATATAGCCAGTCGTGTGCTGCATGCCACATGCCGCATACCGCATAGAAGGAATCTTCCCATTCGCATACCGCATGCCGCATACCGCGTAGAAGGAATCTCAGCTTTACCCTTCCGGGGGCAGTGGGGGCAGGGGGATGCGGGGGGGGGGGGAGTGTTGGGTGAGGGGGGGCCGGAATCTGGTAGGCCAGCGGATGAGTCGGGGTTCAGATTGGGCATCATGACCTATATGTGCAGACATTCTAAGACATTTAAGACATTTTTTATTCACAATTTCGATACATTATTCCACAAACATATACTATTCTGTTGACAATAGAAATTGCAGGAACAGTGTAACCATTAATGGTTGTCTTCCCACTGCCCCTTATACAACACAATAATCCATAAAACAAAACTATGAGCCATGGAACTAATATACAAATAACCTACAGACTGCTCTTTAAGGAAACAAACACATGTTTAGAAAAAGATACGATGAGATCAAGACCTGATCATCAATAGACAAATTCTGTGATTCAAATATTGGTTCTATATGGCCTGGGGTAACAATCAGGACATAATTTGTTGTTACGATTTATTGTATCTGCATATTGACTCAATAGACCTATTTCATATGACGTCAGCATAGGTATTTAGGTCAGTGTGCGCGCTGCTTGGCTGCAGGATGACACACTGTCACACTGCAAATTCAATGGCTATGAGCAATCTTCATAGAGAAAAGGTGACATATCTCTAAATCCACACCACTTAGAAAGAAACTGCTTGGAACACATATAGAACACATATTTACCGAACAGATTATATTAAATTTATAAGGTTAGGGTTCTTCATTTCTATTAATTTTGAATAAAACTAACATTTTTACCTGTGCTTATCGGCAAACTCAATGCATTGTAAATGGCCGTGAGCAATCTTCATACAGAAAAACTTAAATACCTCTAAAACTACACCACCTAGAAACAAACCGCCTGGAAAACATATAGAAAACATATTTAACGAACAGATGACGTTTTGCACTGCACGTACCAACAAACTCAATGTCAGTGTGCATTCATTCTGCAGCCAAGATGCCTGTGCATACACAATGTTTATAACATTGAAAGGGGTCTATAGTATAAACTTTATCCTGTATTTAAAACATGATCGTGAGATATTCACCTCAATGACGGGGTACCATGCACTCCATAAGGCGGGATATGCAGAGGACCTATTCAGACAGCACCTCCAGAGGACAGGTTGGTTGGTTGTTGGAATTTTACGTCCTGGCAACATCTAATGTCATGTTTGTTGGGTTTGAGGTCAAATCAGGCTGGGTACCGACTTGTGACAGTGCACACTCATGGCAACTATATAGTTCTGCCCCACTGGAAGACCAAGCCACCAGCACCATCACACTTAGGCCCATTATCATGACACTGAGCCAACCAGTCATTGCCCTATCCTAATAATGACGAGTGCCAAGCTAGGAAGCGACAAATATAAATTTTCAAGTCAGTGGTTTGACTTAACCAAGGTTTGAACCCATTGGTTCGAATCCCACGATCTACCAAAACGAGAGACAGACGCTCAACTCATTCGGCCATCACGTCTGGTCAAACTAGAACATAACACCTCATTAGTCACTCTATTATTTACATCAGTCTGCCAGTGTACTTTACAAACACTCAGATGGCGATCATTTGCATGGAAACAAAATAATTCCCAAAACGTGCGCGGGGGGAGGGGGAGGGGAGGAATATGGTGAAAGCTACGAAGGCTATGGCTGGGAACAATAGAATAAATAGTATATCATGCCTTATATAGCACGGGATGACAGTAAAGACATGGTATATCATGCCTTATATAGCACGGGATGACAGGGCCACATATTGCACAGTAGGGGGCCATAGAGCAGGTATATATGGACAGACTACAGAACCTGCGAAGTAAATCAGAACATATTATGAAGGCGTCACAATATCTTTATCATACTATACTGAGCCGTATACCACGGTTTGCCTAGTACTAGTACTAGTAGGATATAGCCTAGGGCAATACCTAAATGTAATTTGTACTAACAAATATGATAGTACTACTATCAGAAAGCAACACAACTGACAGAGTTGGGCTGAGTTTGTTTGGTATTTTACATCCTAGCAACATCTAAGATCATATCAGGACCGGTACCGACTTGTGATAGTGTGCACAGGTTGTTCTGGGTTGAGTTGTGTTGTTCTGGGTTGGGTTGTGTTGTTCTGGGTTGGGTTGTTCTGGGTTAGGATGGTTTGGGTTGGTCTGAATTTGTTTGTTTTGGGTTGGGTTGGGTTGTTATGGGTTGGGTTGTTCTGGGTTGGGTTGTTTGGGGTTGGGTCAGGTTGGTCTGTTTTTGGTTTGTCTGTGTTGGATTGGTCTGTGCTGGGTTGGGTTGGTCTGTGTTGGGTTGGGTTGTTCTGGGTTGGGTTGTTCTGGGTTGGGTTGTTTTGGGTTGGGTCAGGTTGGTCTGTTTTTGGTTTGTCTGTGTTGGATTGGTCTGTGCTGGGTTGGGTTGGTCTGTGTTGGGTTGGGTTGGGTTGTTCTGGGTTGGGTTGTTTGGGGTTGGGTCAGGTTGGTCTGTTTTGTGTTTGTTTGTGTTGGATTGGTCTGTGTTAGGTTTGTTTGGATTGGGTTGGGTTAGTTTGGGTTGGTCTTGGTCTTGGTTGAGCTTGGTTGGGTTGGGTTGGTTTGGTCTGGGTTGGGTTGGGTTGCTCTGGCGCATTACAGGTCTCAAACCGGGTTGAGTGTGTGTGTGGGGGGGGGGGGGGGGCTGGAGGTGCCTGGATGGGTCGAACACCCTCCCAGACCCCGGCCACCCAGGCTGCTTCCGGCCGTTTGTTGTCGCTCAAAAGTCGTCTGCTCCCCGAGTAATGTCTGACCTCTCCACTGGGCGGCGCCATTCCCAAGCTGGTTTCCCGCCAGCCCTACTTGAGAAATCTCTTAAACTAAACGGCACCCGCCAGGCACCAGCGACACCCACCCTACCACCCGCCCAACCCACCCGCCAACCCCACCCCGTTTTGCAAACAAGTCACCAACAAATTCCGGAATGTATAAATTTATTATACACATATTATTAATTATGTAATTGTCTTGTAATTGTAATCTACTATAATTGTATTTGTGCTGATATATGTCAACTAACTTCTATAACAACATTAACATCAAACTGCTATTTGAGCTCCTAATTGAGGCAGTGAGCGACCTGGGGGGCGTCTGCTACTACTACTACTAGGCAGGCACCTTTCTGTTTCCCACTTCTCCCTCCAGGTGCTGCTGCCATCACTCTGCATCTGCCCATTTCTTCAAAGCATTTATGCAGATATTATTAGGATGGAACCGTTTTACTAGTTTGCTTGTCTCAGTTAGGCTTCGAACCGCAACCATCATAAACGGTGCGCGGGCGTTGACGGTGCAGTTACAGCAGCCTGGCGCGCAGCCGGCCTGCTCCGAGGTAGGGGTTTGGCGCGGTTTCTCCAGCGTCCAACGTATATATGGGGGCGCATTTGGTTCGCCACTCTAGCTTAAATTTTTTTCTTATGCTAAAGGCTCAGTCACACCTTACCGGATTGGGGTACTGGATAGAAAACGGACACTGTCTGGTGAAATACGTCAATGTACGGTTTATATACGGTACACATCCGGCGTGTCTGTTCTCTGTCCGGTGGCAAGTTTTGAACATGCACAAAACTTGTACCGGACACCGCCGGACTGATGTGTACGGTTGGTGTCCGGTTTAAGTCCGTTTAGTTTGTTTCATGTCCGGTACGCATCCATTACGTCTCCGGTTTTCTTTCTGAATAGTCTATTGACGGTGTTGCGGAATTTGGTCCGTCGTTTTTTTTATGTTTTTGGCCCGTCCGTTAACAGTCCGGTACATGTCCGGTTGATGTTTGGTCCATCCGTTTGACATTCGATTTTCACCCGTCGGTTCACCATTGCTTGTCCGGTTACATACTGTGTCGTCCGGTTATTTTCCGGTTATCATCCGGTGGCTATTCGTTAATGTACGTTCCATGTCCGTTTAGCATCCGTTTCATTTGCCGGCCTGTGCAACATTTCGACACATTTCGGTACATTTTTATACCAAACACCACCAGATTAGAAAATTCTTTGTCCGGTTGTGTCTGGTACTCAATCCGGTAAGGTGTGACAGGCACTTAAGAAACAATGTGGATATTTTGGGTCACATGCATTGTGTGTTAGATTATTTCTGGAAAAGACATTCATGGCACACCGTTTCTTCAGAAATTGCATCGGCTGCCAATAAAACCAACCGGGGGCGGTCGCCTAATCGTTAGAGCGCGGGCCTCGCGTGCGAAAGGTCGGGAGCTCGGTTACCGGTCGAGTCAAACCAATGACTTTGAAATTGGTGTTTGCCGCTTCCGAGCCTACCACTCAGATTTAATATGATACTTGATAGGGCAAGGACTGGTTAACTCAGTGTCAGGATAATGTGACTGAGTGGGATATTGTGTCATGGTGCCAGTGGCCTGATTTCCCAGTGAGGCAGCACTACAAAGTCACCATGAGTGCACTGTCACAAGTCGGTACCCGTCCTGATATGACCTTAGATGTTGCCAGGTCGTAAAACTCCAACAAGCCAATAAAACGAAATTGAGTTCAAGATCTTACTAACCGCCTATAACTTATAAAGCTATCATATAAGTATCAATGGTGAGCGTCCACCTCCCGTTCTGGTAGGTCGTGGAATTTGAACTCGTGGGTTCGAACCCTGGCCGAGTCAAACCAATGACTTAAAAATTGATACATGTCGCAACCTAGTCTGGCACTCTGCATTATTAGGAGCAGTGGAATGAGGAAGACCCAATTATCCGCGATTGAAATTTCCACTGCTTAATCAACTAATAAAATAGTAATATACCAAAAAAGACAAAAAGGTTAAGCACCAGAATATGACGGTAATCTCCTCCTAACCGGACACGGTGGCCGAATCGGTAGAGCGCAGGCTTCCCGTGTGGAATTTCGGGAGCTCAATTCCCGGTCGAGTCAAAGCAATGACTTATGATATTTGTCGCTTCCTCGCCAGGCCCTCGGCATTATTAGGATAGAGCAAGCAAGGACTGGTTTGCACAGTATCAGGTTATGTGACTGCGCTACATTCACAAGTCGGTGGCCGTCCTGATATGACCTCAGATGTTGCTAGGACATAATGGCGGGACTGGGTGTATAGGTAAAAGCCTGCTGACCGGAGAAGGGGGCAGCGAGGTGATGCGCTGGTGGCAGGCGGGGGGAGGGTGGGTCGGTAGGACGCGGCCGGATACTAAATGTCAGATCCACCGGCACAAATTGAATTGTAGACGCCTGCACCCGCTCCCTCCACCTCCACCTCCCCCTCCATCCTCCCGCCTCCCTTCCGCCCCTCTCACTCCCCCTCCCTTCTCCACTCCGCTCCTCGTCATCCTCCCTCCCCCTTCTCTCTCCCTCTTTCCCTTCCCCTCCCTCTCGCCTCCCTCCCGCTTCGCTCACCCTCCCCCAACCCCTTCTACCCTCACTCCCCCTTCCCCACCCCACCCTCCCCTACCCCCTTACTCCCCCGCCTCCTTCCATCCTCCTCCCCCTCCCCCTCCGCTCCCTGCGGGGTAGGCAGTAACCTGTTACACTCCGACTCTTCGGTGGTTCGTAACCTAATGATGGTTACCGGCTGCAGAACTGCAGCAATATAGAAAGGCATCGATAAATCAGTACGATCTTTGCTTGAAGATTAATCTTTCGGTGGGACGGTTGTAGAAGCTGGGGTCTCTTTACAACAATTAAACCAGGAATCATTGGGGCGGCCCCAAATCACTCCAGTCCAGCAGTAGCAGAGCACTCGTATCCAGCATCAGCAAGGGTTCAGGAGGAAGGGACGGGTAGAGGCGGGTTCAGGTGGGTTCCAGCAACAAGAACAAAGCGAGAGAGCGAAAAGGTAAAGGGCCTCACCCAAGCAAACAACTCCCTTGATCAGGGGGAGAAGTAAGCCCGGGAGAAATGAAAAAAGGGTAGACTATGGGAAAGAGAAATGAGGAGAGTTGAGTCCTGGATGTGTGGGGTGTGGGTGGGGTATGGGGTGTGGGAAGCCCGGGAGGAAAAGTATAGGTAAGAGAAATGAGGAGAGTTGAGTCAAAGGACTGTGTCTCTTTGCTCAATGGTGACCAGCCGGCAAGCCAGAGATATGGATGGAGTAAGAGTAGAAAGTGAAATGCTGGCAGGCTCCCCTACCCAGTAAGCTGTTGGAAGCTGCCTCCCTTCCCCCCTCCAACCCTCCTCCCCTCTCCCCCGCGGGGTGCGCAGTGACCTGTTACATGTTGGTGCCGGGCGCGCAGGTCAATAAACAGATCGAGCCTCGTTCTGGAGAATCCATCCGCACCGTCAGAGCCATCATGTTATTTATTACAGACAGCGAGCGACACCAAGTAGCGGACACAGGCACTGTCACCCCCCCCCCCCCCACACACACACCCGCAACACCTCCACACACCACGCAGTTTACGTGGTGTCTTTTGTTTTGTTTGCATAATCTGTCCATTGCATCAATTAAAGCTGCATAGTGCCATGAAAGCATCACATTTTCAAAACCAAAACAATTATCTAGATTTGATTCTACATATCTAGATTTTATTATATATATATATATATATAAATGAAGAATTCAGGCGCAAAACCCTGTAAACGGCGATACAAAAAGTGAATTAAAATAAAAGATTTTTTACCTGAGGGTAATTTTAAATTTCACTTACTCAACTTTTCTTTTGATGAAATGGTTATGGAGCAATGAACAAAAACAAATTGGGATGTAAAAAAAAAGAACCTTCTGAAGGTTTGACTGCAATGATTATCTCAATGTTTGGATTGATGTCTAAAGGGTTTTGCGCATAAAGTCCTTATATCTAAACTTAAATACTGGTGCACTTATTAAACATTTGTCGCCATATAGAAGGGAATTTGGAGGCAATTTAATGATAGACTTGTTACTGCAGAAGCCTATGGCATCATAGTTTTGGTGTGCGTGCCAAATTATTTTCACATGTTTGCACTTCAACTATCTCAAAAGCTAGCCATTTAAAATAAAAGTTACTTCAACCTAAAGTAAGGTAGATTATAACAATCAACCTAATATATGTTTCTCAGAAAATGACAGAAACTCAAAACCATCGGACTATAGAACTTTAAATTGACAGTAGTCTGTTCTATGCAGAAACAAATGCTTAATAATTTATCAGTGTCTAAGTTAGCACTTTAAGCTGGGGAAACTTTAAATCATAGGATAATTCGGTGATGAATGATTGATTGATTGATTCGTTAGTGGTGATTTTATGCTGTGTCGGCAATGAAGTGGCCACATCTTTTAAAAAGTGAGTAAAATTTATTGCTACCCTTGGTTTCAAAGCAACTAACATGTGTCAAAAGACCGTAAAGTTTATCTCAAAAGACAATCCTTTGATGATGATAATGATGAGGATCCAATATTTAAGTGCCTGTCACACTATGCCGGATTGGGGAAATGGAAAGAAACCGAACAAAGTCTGTTGATATCGGTCAAAGTCCGGTTTGTGTCCATTGCATATCCGTTGCATATCCATTGATATCCGTTGATGTCCGGCCCGATCTGTTACAAGTTTTGAACATGCACAAAACTTGGAATGGATGCCGCCGGATTGACGTCTACGGTTCTTGTCCGGTTTGAGTTTGTTTAGTCTGCTTATTGTCCGTTGGCTATCCGTTCATGTATGTTTCATGTATGTTTCATGTCCGTTTCATGTCCATTCGTCTGGCGGCCTTTGACCCGATATCGCAACATTTTGACACATTTTAATACATTTTGATACTTATCATGCCTGAACCCCAATTCTGTCCGTTGCTCAATCCGGCATTGTGACAGGCACTCTACGTTTGTTTTGTTTATTTGTTGTTGTTTTACGTCCTAGCAACATCTAAGGTCATATCAGGACAGGTACCGATTTGTGAGAGAACGCATTCAAGGCAATTTGATAGTGCTGCCCAACTGGGAAATCAGGCCGCCGGCACCATGACCCGATATCCCACTCATTCACATTATCCTGACACCGAGCTAACCAGTTCTTGCCCTATCCTAATAATGCCAAGCACCAGGCCAGGGAAGCGACAAGTATAAATTTTTAAGTCATTGGTTTGACTCGACCGGGAACCAAACTCGCGAACTCCCGATCTTCCGCACGCGAGGCCTGTGCTCTACCGATTCGGCCACCGCGCCCAGTACCAATGTTTACAGAAAAAGGATATAAAAAGAAGGCAGACAAAGGAACAGGTGGGAAGATAACATCAAGGCATGAACAGATCCTTATTTTTGTTTTCCTCTACTCCTCGTAAGGTGGGTGGCTCTTCGGAGCTCTCTTCCTCTTCACACACTTGGATTTGTTTGTTTGTTGTTGTTTACATCGTTGCAACATCTAAGGTCAAATCAGCACGGGTACCGACTTGTGACAGTGCGCACTCATGACGACTTTATAGTGCTGCCCCACTGGGTGACCAGGCTGCCAGCACCATGACTGGATATCTCACTCAGTCACATTATCCTAACACTGAGCCACCAACCAGTCCTTGCCCTGTCCTAATAATGGCGAGCGCCAGGCTAGGAAGCGACAAGTATCAGTTTTTAAGTCAGTGGTTTGACTCGACTAGGGTTCGAACCCACGACCCCACGATCTACCAACACGGGAGACGGACGCTCTAACTCATTCGGCCATCCCGTCAGGGTCAGAGTGATGGGTTCTGCCCGCTGGGTACCGGTGAAGATGCTATTAATAGTTGAAGACTCAGGGGAGGAACTGGCATCAGATTATAGACGGCACTCGGGAATCAGAGATCTGGTGAGGGGACCAGTCAGTGTTGGATGTCAGGGAACGTAGGGAAACAGTGGTAGGTAGGCTGTGATAGCAGTCAATTCGCTTGTACAACTAGTGTGCATCAAGAAACCAGACGCGACATGAAACAAAATCGAAAGACATCACTTTAGATTATGCATAGGCATAAGTAATCTTCTGACTGGGTGAGTAGGGTGATTTTCAAACAGGTTGAACCAAACCAATGGGTTGGTCGGTTGTTGGACTTTTATGTCCTGGTAATATCTAAGGTCATATCAGGACGGGTACCGACTTGTGACCGTGCACACTCATGGCACCTTTATAGTGCTACCCCACTGGGAAATCAGGCTGCCAGCACCATGACCTGATATTCCACTCAGTCACAGTATCCTGACATTGTGCAAACCAGTCCTTGCCCTATCCTAATAATGCTGAGTGCCTGGCTAGGAAGCGACAAGTATACATTTTTAAGTCATTGGTTTGACTTGATCAGTGTTCGAACCCGTGGGTTCGAGACGTCCAATAGCCGATGATAAAAGTCAATGTGGTCCAGAGGTGTTGTGAAATAAAACAAGCTTTCCTTTCCATGGGTTCGAATCCCATGACCCTCCAAAACTGAAGACTGGCGCTCAACTCATTGGCCCTTCTAGTCTGGTACCTGCTCAATTCTCTAGTCTAAGCAGAAACACAGTACACTCACTACATCAGGCCTGTGGTCATGTGACTAGGGAACCAGCACCAACAGCTGTAAAAACCCACCGAGAACCAGCATTGCGGTTGGATGATTTGTTGTTGGAGTTTTACGTCCTGGCAACACCTAAGGTCATATCAGGACGGGCCCAGCATTGCGGAGAATCACCCATGAGGACGCTGGGCGACTGGTGCTATCCATGGCCGTAATTGATTAACACGACCCGGGCGACTCGGGTCACCCGAGTCGCCAGAATTTCAAATAGAACACCGCGAGTGGAGTCGACAAATACACGCGCTGTGTGCAAAACGACCCGACCCCAGTAACCCACCTCTTGGCTGGGTGGCTAGGAGCGATGACGTCACATTTGCGCTGGTACCGCCCTGCAGGATAACAGCCACTGGGACCAGTCATACATGGTTTTTTTTTGGGTAATAACATGGATTAATTAAATGGAAATATGACAAAACTATGCCATCATAAAACACTTTAAATCCTATTTCGCTGTAGATATATCAGTTTAAAAAAAAAAAAAAAGGTTTTGGATTAAGCCATTTTTTTCCAGCCCAAGCATGGAGAAGTGTATTCGATTATTCGACACAAGTCTGTAGGATGTGCGCATGGGCCAAAAAGTGGCTCGGGTGACCCGAGTTGATTAATCGATTACGCCCGTTATGGTGCAGTGTATATAATATTGCAGGGAACCAGCAGTACCAGCACAGTACCAGCGCCCCGCAATCATCGCTGGTCCCCAGAGGGTTGGGACCAAACCCGAACAAGATACATGTTCTGGGCGAATGGCGTCGCTGTGTGCACCACGTGATCTGGGGCCAAGGTTGTGTATGGATCAATGACTCTCTCTCTCTCTCACTCCACTATCGACCAGCCGGGATGGCCAAATGAGTTGAGCGTCCGTCTCCCAATTTGGTAGCTTGTGGGCATCGAATGCACTTTTGTACATGATATCAATTCCGTGGACAAAAGGGCATTCATTAACTGACGAACTGTACCTTTGTTCCATGGATGAAATTGTTTTTGTGGATGAAATTCCCATATGGAAGTGCATTTCGCAGCCGAAATCCACTTTCGTCCATGAAATTGCTAGTTACAAGTGGAAGCTCCGATAGTTGAGAGTTGGTTGCTAGTTGGAGTTTGACACAACATCTAAGGTCATATCAGGACGGCTACCGACTTATGACAGTGCACACTCGTGGTGACTTTATAGTTATACCCCACTGGGAGACCATGCCCCCAGCACTATGACCTGATATCCCACTCAGTCACATTATACTGACACTGAGCGAACCAGTCCTTGCCCTATCCTAAAAATGCCGAGCGCCTGGTTAGGAAACGAAAAGAATACATTTTAAAGTAATTAGTTTGATTTGACCAGTGTCAAGAGTTTTGATGTGCCTGCCAAAATTAATTTGGCATGTTTTTGCATCAAATATCTCTAAATTTAGCCATTTAAAGTTACTCCAAACTAAAGTAAAGTAGGCTATAAATGTATAATCATTAAAGCTGTATAATCTGATGAAGCATCAACTTTACAAAACCAAAACGCTTACCTAGATTTGGTTCTACATTAGATATTGGTACACGTATTAAACATTTGTCATCACATTGAAAGGAATACTGAGGCAAATTAATTGAACATGTTACTGCAGAGCCTAATGTGGCTGTCACACTACGACGACAAGCGGCGACGACAGCCCAGCGACTTGGATTTTGTGAAAATCCGACGACATATGCAAATTCGGGCCAAGTTGGACGACAATCGGACGACAGTGCCGCGACAGTGCAGCGACAGTGCCGCGACAGTGCAGCGACAGTGCCGCGACAGTGCCGCGACAGTGCCCCCCCCCCCACCAAAGCAGTTTCCATTAGAAATATGAAGAATAGGACGGTACAAACATGTTGGTTTATGCAGCGGACCTGTTAGGAAGCAGTCTCCATATGATATATGAAGAAATGGGACGGTACAAACATGTGTGTTAGACTATGCGGCGGACCTGTGAGGAAGCAGTCTTCGTGAGAAATATGAAGAATGGGACGGTGCAAACATGGCTCATGATAGTGAGTGTGATTGTGAGTGTGATAGTGAGTGTGATATTGAGTGTGATATTGAGTGTGATATTGAGTGTGATATTGAGTGTGATAGTGAGTGTGATAGTGAGTGTGATAGTGAGTGTGAGTATGAGTGTGATAGTGAGTATGAGTGTGATAGTGAGTGTGATAGTGAGTGTGATAGTGAGTGTGATAGTGAGTATGAGTGTGATAGTGAGTGTGATAGTGAGTGTGATAGTGAGTGTGATAGTGAGTGTGATAGTGAGTGTGATAGTGAGTGTGATAGTGAGTGTGATAGTGAGTGTGATAGGTGGTGTGAGTGTGATAGTGAGTGTGACAGTGAGTATGAGTGTGATAGTGAGTGTGATAGTGAGTGTGATAGTATGAGTGTGATAGTGAGTGTGATAGTGATATTGAGTGTGATATTGAGTGTGATATTGAGTGTGATATTGAGTGTGATAGTGAGTGTGATAGTGAGTGTGAGTATGAGTGTGATAGTGAGTATGAGTGTGATAGTGAGTGTGATAGTGAGTGTGATAGTGAGTGTGATAGTGAGTATGAGTGTGATAGTGAGTGTGATAGTGAGTGTGAGTGAGTGTGAGTGGTTTATCGCACACACAGAGACACACACACACAGACACACACACAGACACACACACAGACACATACAGAGACACACACACAGACACAGATACACAGACATACACAGACACAGAGACACACACAGAGACACAGAGACACACACACAGACACACCACTGCACACACAGAGACACACACGAAGCAGTTTCCATGAGAAATATGAAGAATAGGACGGTTCAAAAATGTTGGTATGCGGCGGACCTGTTAGGAAGCAGTCTCCATATGATCTATGAAGAAATGGGACGGTACAAACATGCGTGTTAGACTATGCGGCGGACCTGTGAGGAAGCAGTCTTCATGCAGTCTTCATGAGAAATATGAAGAATAGGACGGTGCAAACATGTAGGTTTATGCGGCGGACCTGTGAGGAAGCAGTCTTCATGAGAAATATGAAGAAATGGGACAGTACAAACATGCGACAGAGACAGAGACACACACACAGACACAGATACACACACAGAGACACAGATACACACAGACACACACACAGACACAGAGACACACACACAGACACACCACTGCACACACAGAGACACACACGAAGCAGTTTCCATGAGAAATATGAAGAAATGGGACGGTACAAACATGCGTGTTAGACTATGCGGCGGACCTGTGAGGAAGCAGTCTTCATGAGAAATATGAAGAATGGGATGGTATGGTATGGTATGGGGTGTTCGTAACCTTACGACGGTTACCGGTTGCAGAACTGCAACATTTATAGAGAGGCTCCGATAAATCGGCCCAGTCTTTGGTTAAGACATGTCTTCTGCGGGGTGAAGTGGTCTCAGAGGAAGTGTTGTGAAGGCTGGGGACATCCTTCAAGACGTGGTGACGACGGGGCGCCGGGTGGCAGCGGATCTCTCCGTGCCGTCTGTTTGTAGTAATCTGTATGGTGTCTGTAGTGTAGCACTTGCATCCGGTCAGCAGGGGTCTGAGGAAGGCGGGCAAAGGTGGGAGCAGCGGTCGTTCCAGCAACAAGAACCAGTCAGAGAAATGGCAAAAAGGTCAAGAGCCCCCCCCAAGAACACAACAACCCTGGTTAGGGGAAGAAGTGAGCCTGGGAGAAATCGAATGGGCAGATCTAGGAAAGAGAAATGAGGAGAGTTGAGTCAAAGGCCCATGCCTATCTGCCCTATGGTAACCAACCGGCGAGCCATAGACACGGACAGAGTAAGGGTAGAAAGTGAAAATGCCGGCAGGCACCCCCTCCTGGAACTCTTTTCAGACATATCAAGGAGGTGTCCGGCCGGCGGAGAGGTGATAGAGAGAGGTGTGGACGAGGTGCGGTCCGGATAGCAAGTGAATGGGATGGTGCAAACATGTAGCTTTATGCGGCGGACCTGTGAGGAAGCAGTCTCCATATGATATATGAAGAAATGGGACGGTACAAACATGCAAGCATGTAGGTTTATGTGGCGGACCTGTTAGGAAGCAATCTTCATGAGAAATATGAAGAATGGGACGGCGCAAACATGTAGGTTTATGCGGCGGACCTGTTAGGAAGCAGTCTTCATATTTGGGACGGTCCTAACATCCCTCAAAGCAAGCTAAACTGAGCCATGTTTGGACCGTCCCATTCTTGTGTTTCTGCGACGACAGCTTAACGACAAAGACGACACCGTAGCGACACCGTAGCGACAGCTTAACGACAAAGACGACACCGTAACGACACCGTAGCGACACCGTAGCGACACCGTAGCGACAGCCGAACGACATCGTCTGTCGCCGGGTGTCGTCGAGGTTTTTCAACATGGCCAAAAACCCGACGACAACCCGGCGACAGTGGAGAAACTGGAGATGTCGCGGAGGTGTCGCGGAGGTGTCGCGGCGACACCCGAACGACAACATAACGACACCGTAGCGACAGCCGACGACAGAGCAAAACGACAAGTCGTTGGGCTGTCGTCGGCCTTGTCGTCGTAGTGTGACTGCTACATAATGCCTGGTACACACCTACCGTATACGATTCGCGCACTAAAACTCGCGACTCGACCCGAACCGCTTAAAACTGAAAACGGGCCGATTCATTTTTCGAATCGCGAATCGTAATCGGCCCATTTTAGCCCTAAAACTAAGTTTTTAGTCGCGAATCGCGGGGAGCGCACACCTAACGATTTTTGTGTGCGAAACGGGCAGTTTTAGATCGTATACGGTAGGTGGGTGCGCACAAACGGTAGGTGTGTACTAGGCATAAGGTGTCAGAGTTTTGGAGTGCTTGCCAAAATTAATTTGCCATATTTTCACTTCAAATAACTCCAAAGTTAG
The DNA here is from genome assembly GCA_030323885.1 of Branchipolynoe longqiensis. NCBI lineage: Eukaryota > Metazoa > Annelida > Polychaeta > Phyllodocida > Polynoidae > Branchipolynoe > Branchipolynoe longqiensis. The sequence goes on from CM059198.1 coordinate 68,961,033, forward strand.
CCATTTTAAATAAAAGTGACTTCAAACTATAGCGATCAATCTAATATATTTATCTACGAAAATGAGAGAAACTCAAAACCATCAGACGAGGCAACTTCAAATTGACTCAGTATTTATTCCCTTCTATGCAGAAACAAATGTTTCAGTAATCAATGCAGTGTCTAAGTTAGATTTTTGTTTGTTCTTCAAGATTTATACTGCATATCATGGATAAGTCTGAATAAACTTGTTTTTACCATTAGAGTTTAGACAGTTGGTCGACAGAAGGCTCAAGTGTATATACTTTTACTGACCCAAGGCATTTTTAACATCCCATGTCAAAAACATGGTATGAGAGCATTTGGTCTTTGACGATGCTGTAATTTATACAAAGCAGTGGAAATCAAAATTAGCAGCGGCGATGGCACGGGAATCAAATCACTGACCTTCGGATTAGGGAGTCAGACCTAGAAAAAAGTCAGACACTCTAACCACTCCGCCACAGAGAACACCTGATACTTGTCCCAGTTTTGAAAATTTGGGTACTTCATCGGACAATGCAGCTTTAATTTCATTTCATACACGAAATTGGCACAGTGCCAACCGCGCCCCATACTGCCCAGGGGCGCTGCGTCTGTGAGCCCCAGAATTGGGTCAGGCGCACCAAACCACGTGGTTCCCGGCCATGCGATGCTCTCTCTGCGTGCGCAGCCATTTTTAATACTTAGTTCTGCCACTTGGCTGAGGGGGGCGCTGTCACATCAAAAGGATCGCTCACAGGGAGGAGGGGTGGGCGGATATGTGGATGGGAGTGTGAGTGTGTGAGTTGGTTGGTTGTTGGAGTTTTACATCCTGGCAACTTCTAAGGTCATATCAGGATAGTGTAACAGTGCACATTTATGCCGGCTTTATATTGATAGTGCTGCCCCACTGGGAGACCAGGCTGCCAGCACCATGACTTGATATCCCACTCAGTCACATTATCCTTACACTGAGCCGACCAGTCCTTGCCCTATCCTAATGATACGGATCGACTATCTAGGAAGTGACAAGTATACATTTTAAAGTCGTTAGTTTGTCTCGAACAGGGTTCAAACCCATGAGTTGGAATCACACAATCTACCAGAAACGAGAGACGGATGCTCAACTCATTTGGCCATCCCGTCTGCTGTGTGGGTGTAGGTGTAGGTGTAGGTGTAGGTGGGTGGTGTGCGGGGGGGGGGGGGGACTTGTAACCAGGAAGTGGAATGGAACAGGAAGCATGGCGGGAAAATCAGATGTAAATACAAAAGGAACCAGGGAGAAGAATGCAAGACTGGCACAAAGTGATGGGGAGGCGGCGGGACTGCGGAAGGAACGGATGAGTTACAAATGGTCCATTGTGGGGAGCTCTGGGGCAGACACTGAACCGGAGATAAAAGTAGAAGTAGACAGACGGAGCAGGAGAGAGAACAGGAGAAGGAACAGGAGGTGGAATGTCAGCAATAGAAGTAGACAGAAGGAGCAGCAGGAGAAGGAACAGGAGGTGGAATGTCAGCAATAGAAGTAGACAGAAGGAGGAGCAGGAGAAGGAACAGGAGGTGGAATGGAAGCAATAGAAGTAGACAGAAGGAGCAGCAGAAGGAGCAGGAGAAGGAACAGGATGTGGAATGGAAGCAATAGAAGTAGACAGAAGGAGGAGCAGAAGGAACAGGAGGTGGAATGGAAGCAATAGTAGCAGACAGAAGGAGCAGGAAAGAGAGAACATGAGAAGGAACAGGAGGTGGAATGGAAGCAATAGAAGTACACAGAAGGAGTAGGAGAAGGAACAGGATGTGGAATGGAAGCAATAGAAGTAGACAGAAGGAGCAGGAGAAGGAACAGGAGAAGGAACAGGAGGTGGAATGGAAGCAATAGAAGTAGACAGAAGGAGCAGGAGAGAGAACAGGAAGTGGAATGGAAGCAATAGAAGTAGACAGGAGGAGCAGGAGAAGGAACAGGAGAAGGAACAGGAGGTGGAATGTAAGCAATAGAAGTAGACAGAAGGAGCAGGAGAAGGAACGTGACGTGGAATGGAAGGAATAGAAGTAGACAGAAGGAGCAGGAAAGAGAGAACAGCAGAAGGAACAGGAGGTGGAATGGAAGCAATAGAAGTAGACAGAAGGAACAGGAGAAGGAACAGGATGTGGAATGGAAGCAATAGAAGTAGACAGAAGGAGCAGGAGAGAGAATAGGAGAAGGAACAGGAGGTGGAATGGAAGCAATAGAAGTAGACAGAAGGAGCAGGAGAAGGAAAAGGAGGTGGAATGGCAGCAATCGAAGTAGACAGAAGGAGCAGGAGAAGGAACGGGATGTGGAATGGAAGCAATAGAAGTAGACAGAAGGAGCAGGAAAGATAGGACAGGAGAAGGAACAGGAGAAGGAACAGGAGGTGGAATGGCAGCAATAGAAGTAGACAGAAGGAGCAGGAGAGAGAACAGGGGAAGGAACAGGAGGTGGAATGTCAGCAATAGAAGTAGACAGAAGGAGGAACAGGAGAAGGAACAGGAGGTGGAATGGAAGCAATATAAGTAGACAGAAGGAGCAGGAGAAGGAACAGGAGAAGGAACAGGAGGTGGAATGGAAGCAATAGAAGTAGACAGAAGGAACATGAGAAGGAACAGGAAAAGGAACAGGAAAAGGGACAGGATGAGGAATGGGAGCAACATAGGTAGACAGGAGCAGGAGAAGGAACAGGAGAAGGAACAGGAGGAATGGGAGAAACAGAGGTAGACAGAAGGAACAGGCGGAGAAGAAGCAGGAGATGGAACAGGAGGAGGAATGGGAGCAATAGAAGCAGACGGAGCAGGAGAAGGACGAACAGGAGGAAGCAATAGAAGTAAGCAGGAGCATGAGAACAGGAGGAGGAATGGGAGCAATAGAAGCAGACGGAGCAGGAGAAGGACGAACAGGAGGAAGCAATAGAAGTAAGCAGGAGCATGAGAAGGAACAGGAGAAGGAACAGGAGGAGGGATGGAAGGAATAGAAATAGACAGAAGGAGCAGGAGGAGAAGGAGCAGGAGGAGAAGGAACAGAAGGAACAAGAGGAGGAATGGAAGCAATAGAAGTAGACAGAAGGCGCCGGAGGAGCAGCAGGCAAAGGAGCAGGAGCAGGAACAGGAGGAGAAGGACCATGAGGAGCAATAGAAGTAGACAGAAGGGGCAGGTTCAGGAGGAGGAGGGAGGCATGGGACAATAGAAGTAGGAACAGGAAGAAGGAGAAATGGGAGGAGTAGCAGTAAGAGTAGGAATAGAAGGAGAGGAGTAGCCGGAGGAGGAATCTGAGTATCAGTCGGAGCAAGAGAAGGAAAAGGGGAAATGGGAGGAGTAGGAGTAAAAGTAGGAATAGGATTAGAAGGAGCAGGAGGAAGAATGGGAGCAATAGAAGTGTCAGGAGGATGAAGGGGAGAACTTGGAATTAGAAATAAGAGTAGAAGGAGCATGAAATCAGCAGTATGAGCAAGAAGAATAGGAGTATTAGGAAGAGCAGGAGGAGGAAGTGGAGAAATGGGAGGGGTAGCAGTAGGAGTAAAATGAGCAGGAGGAGAAATAGGAGGAACAGGAACAGGAGGAACAGGAACAGGAGGAAGGAAGGAGAAATGGGAGGGGTAGCAGTAGGAGTGGAAGGAGGAGGAGGAGAAATAAGAGGAACAGGAAAAGGAGGAAGGAAGGAGAAATGGGAGGGGTAGCAGTAAAAGTAGGAATAGGAGTAGGAGGAAGAGGAGCAGGAAGAGGAGAAAAGGACAAATGGGAAGGGTAGGAGTAAAAGTAGGAATCAAAGTAGAACTTAGGAAGAGCAGGAGACGAAATAGGAGAAATAAGTGAACTATGAGAAATAGGAGTAAAAGTAGGAGTAGAAGTAGAAGGACAAGGAGAACGAGTATGAGTAAAAGAAAGAGTATGAGAACGGATAGGGGAAGGAAGAGGACGAGTAGAAAGATGGGGTGAAGAAGCAGGGCGTACAGGAGTTGGAACAGGTGTAGGAGCAGAAGGAACAGGCATAGAAGTGGGAGTAGGAGACGAAGTAATTTACCATGTCAGTGTGAAGTCATTAAACTGTAATTTACATTTTGCTATGACATTTGTTGTGTTGCTTTGAATTTTTTTGTGTAGTTTTATTTCCCTAACCATGGAGGTTAACTGAGATAATAAAGGCAAGTACTGTGGACAAGGGAAAATTGGGACGGACGAGTGAAAATCACATCAGACTTGTCCGAAGGACAATTGAATTTCTTTTGCTTATTTCTATCGCTGTGTAAAATATTCCGATATAAAGCAAAGGGGGGAATGCAAATGTTCTATTACTGATCGGTGTACGTGACCATGCGCATGTATGTATGCATGTGGTGCCTGAGTGGGATGTAAATAGACATAGTGGTGCTGGCAGGTCTGGGTGTGGGTGCACTCAGGGCCTATCCCCTCTGCTGGAATAGGGATCACCACACTCAAAGGTGAAGGTTGGTGGTGGCCATGGGGGCCATACAGCTTGGTGGTGGTGGGCAGACCACTGGTAGCGATAGGGACCAGGAATGCTGGATCCCTATTGGTAGGGCCAAGAATGCTTGTTTCCCATTGGGGGAAAGGGGTGGGGTGATACTCTACAATGAACCCATGTAACCATATAAATAATAAACCAGTGGGCTGGACTCTCTCTTCTTCTTTACACTTGATGCTCTTCCTTTCTCTTTGTCTGCATCGATTTCACTATATCCTGCCTACACAGCCACAGATTCGAGCCTTAGCCATTTTACAGCGGACTGATCCATATACATACGCACAATGGTAAGTTTCGCTTTGATATGCACCTACCACTACCTCAGGGTGCATCAGATAATGTCATCTGCATCACGTAGACACAGGGGAAACCTCACCTGAAAACAGACAAGAGAAAACCATTAACTCTAGTGTGAAGTCATTAAATATTCAAACAAAATGGAGTTTAAGGTCGATTGGTTGTTGGAATTTTACATCCTGGAAATATCTAAGGTCATATTAGGACGAGTACCAACATGAGACAGTGCGCACTCATGGCAAATTTATAGTGTTGCCCTACTGGGAAATCAGGCTGCTGACACCATGACCCGATATCCCACTCCGTCACATTATCCTGACACTGAGCTAACCAGTCCTTGCCCTATCCTATTAATGCAGAGCGCCAAGCTAGGAAGCGACAAGTCTCAATTTTATAAGTCATTGGTTTGACTCGACCGGGAACCGAACTCCCGACCTTCCGCACGCGAGGCCCGCGCTCTACCGATTCGGCCACCGCACCCAGTTGTTAGACGTGGATAAGTATATTTACGTCCTAGCAACATCTAAGACCATATTAGCAAGGTGTTTTCGCGAGAAAATGGGCTTTGCTGCCGACACAGCGCTAAATCATCATCAATCAAACAATCAATCAATCAATTAAGAGGGGCTCCGGCCTGTGCCAGTGCAAACATTCATGGACACAGAGGATATGTATAGGGTACACTGAACATTATCACAAGGATGGGCAGGAACTTGTTGGCGTATTGTCTATATAGTGTCTATGTAGTGCATATAGTGTCTAGGCAGTGCCTATGTAGTGACTATGTAGTGTCTAGGCAGTGACTATGTAGTGACTATGTAGTGTCTAGGTAGTGTCAAGGTAGTGACTAGGTAGTGTCTAGGTAGTGACTAGGTAGTGTCTAGGTAGTGTCTAGGTAGTGACTGTTGATTGATTGATTGATTGATTGATTGATTGATTGGTGGTTGCTTTACGCCGTGTCGGCAGCATAGGCCATATTCACGGCGAGAAATGTTTGTTTTTTGTTCAAACCATCGCTTTTACATGTAGATGACTAGTAGGGACTAGGTAGTGACTAGGTAGTGTCTAGGTAGTGTCTAGGTAGTGTCTAGGTAGTGTCTAGGTAGTGTCTAGGTAGTGTCTAGGTAGTGTCTAGGTAGTGTCTAGGTAGTGACTAGGTAGTGTCTAGGTAGTGACTATGTAGTGTCTACGTAGTGACGAGGTAGTGCTTAGGTAGTGTTTAGGTAATGCCTATGTAGAGACTATGTAGTGACTATGTAGTCTCTATGTAGTGTCTATGTAGTGTCTAGGTAGTGACTAGGTAGTGTCTAGGTAGTGTCTAGGTAGGAACGAGGTAGTGCTTAGGAGGTGAATATGTAGTGACTGTAGTGTCTAGGTAGTGTCTAGGTAGTCTCAAGGTAGTTTTAGGTACCACGTAAGTGGTGTCTGGGTCGTGTCTATGTACTGTCTATGTAGTATCTATGGAGTGTCCAGGTAGTGTCTAGGTGGTGCCTCAATGCTGTCTAGGTAGTGTCTAGGTAGTGCCTATGTAGTGTTTATGTAGTGTCTAGGTAGTGTTTAGGTAGTGTATATGTGGTGTCTAGGTAGTGTTTAGGTAGTGTCTAAGTAGTGTTTAGTTAGTGTCTAGGTAGTGCCTAGGTGGTGTATAGGTAGTGTGTAGGTTTGTTTGTTTATTTCTTGTTGTTTTACGTCCTAGCAACATCTAAGGTCATATCAGGACTGGTACCGACTTGTGACAGTGCGCACTCATGGCGACTTTATAGTGCTGCCCCACTGGGAAATCAGGCTGCCAGCACCATGACCTGATGTCCCACTCAGTCACATTATCCTGACCTTGCCCTATCCTATTAATGCAGAGCGCCAAGCTAGGAAGCGACAAGTACCAATTTTAAAGTCATTGGTTTGACTCGACCGGGAACCGAACTCCCGACCTTCCACACGCGAGGCCCATGCTCTACCGATTAGGCCACCACGCCCGGTTGGGTGTTTATGTAGTGCATAGGTAGTGTTTAGGTAGTGTCTAGGTGGTGTCTAGGTAGTGACCAGGTAGTGCTTAGGTAGTGTCTAGGTAGTGTCCAGGTAGTGGCTAGGTATTGCTTAGGTAGTATCTAGGTAGTGTTTAGTTAGTGTCTAGGTAGTGCCTAGGTGGTGCCTAGGTGGAGTCTCGGTAGTGTCTCGGTAGTGACGAGGTAGTGCCTAGGTAGTGTCTAGGTAGCGACTAGGTGGTGTCTAGGCAGTGCTTATGTAGTGTCCAGGTAGTGTGTAGATAGTTTCTGATATTCGTGACCTTTCATGTTGCTAGGATGTAAAACTACCTACTAACCGACACCAATAGACTACATCACGGTTCCGACTGCGCATGCGCTGAAACCGGCCGTGGGAGCAAAGCCAAGGCGTACGGCCATTGACTTTGCCTATACGCGCATTGAAAAATGTCAGATTTATTCAAAATTAATAGAAATCCAAAACCCTAACCTTATAAATTTAATATAATCTTTTGTTAAACATGTTTTCTATATGTGTTCCAAGCGGTTTGTCTCTAGGTGGTGTGGTTTTATCAATATTTTACTTTTTCTGTATGGAGATTGCTCACTGCCATTGACAATGCATTGAGTACTCTGGCTATGGCTCTAAACACTAGTCTGAGTGCCTAGATCTTTCTAAATCTAAATGCACATGGCATAAGATGTGCTGATTATATTGATGTAAATGCAATGCTGGATAAAAGATTAATATCTTAATTTATTATATATATTTTTTTTAGTTAGTATTCTATGTTTCAAACAAGAGCTAAGATGAGCTGAAACTAGCACATTTCATAGCTGCACCCAGTGTATTAGCATGTGCCATGTGCTTTTGGGGGGGGGGGGGGGTTTGCTCTGATGCATCCCACAATGCACGGCGCCGCTGGAACCGTGATGTAAGGCTCACAGTACACTGGAGGGTGAGGACAAATAGTGTTACTAACAGTTAGCTTACCATTTTCACAAATAGAGAAAGTTGGTTGGTTGTTGGAATTTTACATCCTGGCAACATCTAAGGTCATATCAGTATGAGTACTGACTTGTGACAGTGCACACTCATGGCAACTTTATAGTGCTGTTCCACTGGGAAATCAGGCCACCAGCACCATGACCTGATATCCCACACAGTCACATTATCCTGACACTGAGCTAACCAGTGCTTGCCCTATCCTATTAATGTTGAGCGCCAGGCTAGGAAGCGACAAGTATACATTTTTGTAAGTCATTGGTTTGACTCAACCTGGAATCAAACTCCCAATCTCCCACATGAGAGAGCCGTGCTTTACGGATTTGGCCACAGCGTCCAGTAGGGAAAGTAAGATACCCTCTCCCTATTAGTTACTTGACAATCTAATGGCCCTGTCACATTACGATGCATCTCGTAAGCGCGTGGCCAACACGTAAAATCACTTTTTTATGTCGAGATGCATCAAACTTGTTCGGCACAGGGGGCAAAATTGGACGTATACATAGCGTATGGCCAACGTATGACCAACGTATGGCTAACATGCCTCCCAGCGAAAAACACTTGAATTACGCTCACGGTACATTCGCAGAATGCCGCTGAACGTTATATACATTATTCGATTGTAGGAACTACGCCTCATACACTACATACGTCAAGACATGGTGGAGAAATGCAAAACATATGTTAGACGAATGTTAGACGTACGTTATCTATACATTGTTAGTATGTGTACTGTACATTTCCACTGCCTTTAATATAAGTCATTGTAGTGAACAACATTTGTCTAACATACGTCTAACATACATCGATGTACACCTAACGAATACATAAATATGGCCAACGGAAAATTCAGACGTTGTCGAACGTTGTCGACCATCGAAAATGTTGGGCATGCACAAAACTTTGCCTACCCCCTGATGAATGATGCCGTATCTCAACGAACGTTGACATACATTGATGTATACCAATGAGCGCCTAACGCAAGCATAACAACGTATCCCGACATAGCAGCCAAAAATCACATACGTCGGCTAAGTTTGCGCGATGATTCGTAATGTGACAGCGCCATAAGAAAAAGAAGCCTCATAATAAACATCAGCATTCGGGAAATCAAAAGGAATGCTTTAGATTGTGCTGTGTTCTGCAAACATGCATACACTACTGTGTGAAAAGGAGAAAACAACAGAAGAAGATGGGAAGAGAAAAAAATAGAAAGAGGAGAAAAGCAAATTGAAGAAGAAAAAGATGCAGATATAAAAGAAATTAAAAATCAACGACATAATCAAGAAGAAGAAAAAGGATAAGGGACCAAAAGAGAGGAGGGAGAGAAGAACAATAGAAAATGGAAGGAAAAAGAAAAAAAGGAAACCCTGGAGAGAAGATAAAGAAGAGGAAGGAAGAAAGACAGGAAGAAGGAAGAGAAGGGAAAGAAAATAAAGACATGGAGAAGAAAGACGAGGAAGAATCGTGAATCAAGAAAACAGAAAATGGAAGCAAAAAAGGAGAAGAGAAAGAGAGGAAAGAAAGGAAAGGAAGAATGGGAGAAGAAATGGAAAAGAAAAAGGAAGAGGAAGAAAAAAAGGAAGGAAAGATAGAAGATTTTGCTTGCATGTTTGTTGTTGTTTTAAGGTCATATCAGGACGGAGAAGAAGGAGGTGCTGTTTAATACAACCAACTTTTAAAAGAAATTGTGCACCTAGGTGGCTTACTGGTTTGTAAAACGCCCCCACCATGTAGTGGGGCGGCCCAGGAACCAGTCTAATGACCCTTTAGGCGACGAGGGCCATACCAAAGGGCATCTGTCGTAATGACCTCTGAGCCGTACACTTCTACCCAGCGCCTCCCTCCTACATTTCGTGTCCACCTCCCTCCCAGCCCCACCCCACCCCAGCCCCCACCCTCACTGCCTCACCTCACCAACCAACCCCCCACCCTGCTGCCTCCCCTCCCCCACCCCCTCCCCCCCACCCCTCACTGCCTACTCTCACCCCCACTCCACCCCCACCCCACCCCGCCCCACCCTCACTGCCTACTCTCACCACAATGCCACAAGATGCATTGAAGAATGTCCTATACAAATAGGTTGAAAAGAAGACATCTCTGCATCAAGACCAATATTGTCCTGCCATAGCCACCGAACGCGGTGGCCGAATGGATAGAGCGCAGACTTCATGTGTGGAAGATCGGGAGTTCGAATCCCAGCTGAGTCAAACCAATGACTTACAAATTTGATACTTGTCGCTACCTAGCCTGGAGCTTGGCATTAATAGGATAGGGCAAAGACTGGTTAGTACAGTATCAGGATAATATGCCTGTGTGGGAAATCGGGTCATGGTGCTGGGGGCCTGGTCATCATCATCATCATCATCATGCTGTCGGTCACGATGCAACAAAGACTGCTTTCATTACTTGACTGTCGCTCTCCATTTAGCTCTCTGCTGTGAGAGTGATATCCATGAGTCGGTCTTAATGTCTCAGCTTCAGGTTTCTCTTGATGGTATCCTTGAACCAGAGACGAGGGCACCCTCTCTTTCTGTAACCAGAAGATAGTTGAGAGTAGAGGATCTGCTTTGGTAGCCAGTCTGATGACATCCTCATGAGGTGTCCAGTCCACCAGCGATTCTTTTTGATCAGAAGATCTTCCATAGAGGCCAGCCCCGTCCGTTCGAGTATTTCCTTATTTGTCACTTTGTCCTTCCAGGTTAGCCTCATGATCGAACGCAGATGTCGCATCATGAAGGCATGCAGCTTTTTCACCTGTCGTCTGTACACTGTCCAGGCTTCGGCTCTGTATAGTAGGGTGGATAGCACGATTGCATGGTAGATCTTGTCTTTGACCCCCATGGACACATGGTGGTTGTTCCAGAGACTCTGGCGTAGTCGGCCAAAATATGGGCTAGCCTTGGCCATCCTCCTCTGTATTTCAGCATCAATGCGTCCATCACTTGATATTGTGCTTCCGAGGTAGGTAAATTCTGGAAAAGAGTTCAGCCTGTTTCCATCAACCATGATATCCTCCTCTCGGCTTCTTGTAGAGTTGGGTTGGTACAGCACCTCTGTCTTCTATATGTTAATCTTCAGGCCAAACTTCTTTGATGCATCGGAGAAAGTGTCCACTATTTCCTGGATCTCTTCAGCAGAGTGGGTAACCAGTGCACTGTCATCTGCGAATAGCAGCTCTCTCACCAGTATCCTAGTCTTGGTCTTCGCTCTGAAGTATGCGACGTTTAATATGTCAGCGCTTTGTCTGGACTGTATATAGACACCATCCCCCATGCCTCGGAAAGCCTCGTCGAGCATTGCTGATAGGAAGATGGAGAAGAGCGTGGGGCCAGTACACAACCTTGCTCGACCCCATTGGTAACCCCGAATGATTCCGAGACTTCCCCTCCAACACTAACATTCGCCATCATTCCAGTATGTAGAGCCTCGATCATAGTTGTGAACTTCTCTGGGCATCCATACTTCCTCAGTAGATGCCATAGCCCGGTCCTCCCGACTGTATCGAACGCCTTAGTGAAATCGACAAATACAATAGTTGTGTTGTGTTCTTCTTCCTAGCTACTTTTCCACTGTTGACGGAAGATGAGATCGAGCAGCGCGGTCCTTGGTAACCCAGGCGACGACCGAGCCGGTATGGTGTTTTGTGCGCTTGTACATTTCATGAAAGCTGCCTGCAAAAGTGTTGAAGTGCTGCTGGCTTTTGCAACTTACCAGCACCACTCTCTCGGGGAGAAAATAGGTCTCACACCGGCAAGAACATGTCCAGACAGGCGCAAAACTATTTGTCCCTGCAGTGGCTGGTCGGGAGATGTTGGGAGTTCCATACATCAACCGCCCTTGATGCTGCCACAGTGACATGGTTTCTGTTTAGGGTTTGCTCCCTTAGCCTTCGGTTCTGTCAAGAACCTGTACCACAAGGCAGTGGTTTACAACTCTGCAGGGAAGGGGCGTCAAACTCCCTGAGGTATTGCAATACCTGCATACCCCACAGCTATAGTCGGACATCACTATAAAGCCACCATTGAAAAATGAGACTTTTTGTTTGTTTGTTTGTTGTACATTAATTGATTAAGCAGGGGAAATGTCAATCGCGGACGATTGGTCTTCGTCATTCCGCTACTCCTTGCCCTATCCTAATAATCCCGACGGCCAGGCTAGGTAGCAACAAGTATCAATTTTGTAAAGTCATCAGCTTGACTCTGCCAGGATTCAAATCCAACGACCTACCAGAATGGGAGGCAGACGCTCAACTCATTCAGTCATCGCGTCTGGTATACCTATGAGAACCGAATAACTTTTGGATAGTTAAAAAACAACACAAGTGTGACGATATAACCTCAGAACCAATCTTATTAATAAAACTCATGGTTTCATATGCATCAGTGATAGTTTGTTATTGTCATTTTGTTGTCATTTTGGTTATGTTATTATTTGTGTGAAAGAAACCAGAGAAGAGTTAAGCCTCTGTTATCATGCTGTCAATCTGCAAAGAGATGAACAAGTGTACCTCCCTGTTCTTTTATCTTCTGTGACTTTTGATTTGCCTGATTTGTTGTTGGGGTTTTAAGTCCTAGAAACTATGCCCATATCAGGATGGGTAGCGATTTGCTATACAATATGCATTGATGGTTGGTTGGTTGTTGGAGTTTTACATCCTGGCAATTTCTAAGGTCATATCAGGATGGGTACCAACTTATGACAGTGCACACTCAGAGCAACTTTATAGTGCTGCCCCACTGTGAGACCAGGCCGCAAACACCATGACCTGATATCCTGACACCGAGCTAATTAGTCCTTGCCCTATCCTAATAATGCCGAGCGCCTGGTTAGGAAGCGACAAATATACATTTTGTAAGTCATCTATGTATTGATGGTGAGTATGTGTGTGAGTGAGCGTGGATTGAGTTTATGTGTTTGAGTGCGCGTATGTGTGTGTGTGTTTGAATGTGTTGGTGTGTGTGAGCGCGTTAAAAAAGCTGCAGCAGCTCCCAGAAAGGCTGATACACCAAGACGAGTTGCCAATCTGGATGTATTGTTCAACTAGTCCCCAACAGACTCTTGATTTTTCAGCGCAGTTTTACAAGCAAATAAAAATAAATAAATATAAAAAAAACTAATAAATAAATAAACAAACAAATAAATATTAAAAGAAACAAACAAATAAATCAAAAGCAACTAACGGTGAAAAAAAAGGCTTGTTCCCGCCAGGAACCAGCAGCAGACGACAAATGTTCAATGCGAAACTGCGGGGTACCAGCGATAGCAGTGTGGCATATATAGGCACGAGAGTTTGAATAAAACGTACTGTTTACGAATAGTTGGTAACAACCAATAATATTGACTGATTGATTGATTGAATAAATGGGGTTTTACGTCCTAGAAACACCCGCTGTCAAAACAGGAAGGGTAGTGTACCCAGTCGTTGACAGGGTACACTCATGGAGGCTTTATGGTGCTTCCCCACTGGGATCTACCTGTTCTGCCAACACTACGTTATGGCAGGAATGTGAGTTCGAGTCCGGGTTTGCGGGGTAGATATTATGTTCTGTATGGGTAGCGAATCTGTCCTGTGATGGTGTTTCAGCTGCAAGGTTAGCTGTTTATCATATATATATAATATATGAGACTGTCTCAAAAGGTGCTAATCAAAATGGAACAAAACTTTGTCCATAGTAACGATCAACACACTATCTACTTATGCATTTGCTCAGGATAAACTGATTTGTTTTTTACATGGTGTTGATTAATCCCAATAGAATACATATTGATTTGAAGCAAATGTCCTTGTGTTTTCAGTGTAACCGTTTCTGTGCTGTTTTATGTCAATCGTTACTATGGATGAAAAAAGGAAGAGGTAGCACCTTTTGAGACAGGCTCATATATATAATATATCTACAATATGTATATGTATAATATGCATAATGTATAATATGTATAATATTGTAGTGGTCTGCACTGACCTCTCAGGCAAGGAGTCGCATAGACAGGTAGGCGTGGGTAGTGTGGAGACATCAGGGAGCCTAAGTGGTGTAATGGTTAGCACACTGGCCTGGAACGCAAAGAGATGTGGGTTCGAGTCCCGCTCTAGGCGCAATATTTCCCATTTTCATCGCCCCCCATGACAATATGTATAATATGAATATTATAATATAATATATATATAAATATCGATGAAATCTTTCTTTGTATATATTTGCGTATTTTATATCCTAACACAATGTTACCATAGGTCATATCAACAATCGTAGCTTTATCCTAAAGCTAAATCCTTTAAAAATAATTGATAGTAAAACAAGCACAGTGTCTACACTATTGTCCAGGAAAGGCAGGCAGGGGGGTGCGCCTTTAAATTAAATGGTACATTTAATAGCGCATATTAACTAGATAAAGGATTCACCCGGTACTCGCAGTACACGGGTGAATACCTTAATGAAATGAGAGCCTAATTTCACAATCTAAGAAGCAACATTTATTCTTTGTAGATGTGTTCATATTTACCCGCTACCTTTGAGTTGAAAAATATAATAAAATAGCTAGTTTAGTACGATTTATAATTGAAATCGACGGCGTTCTATGGCCGCCATCTTGGATTTTTGCATTCTCTCCCATTTCACAAAATCTGTGCCAATATATATGTAGCCATTTGATCATGGAAACACAGTTTCTACTTCATGTTCCATACTAAAGCTATTTTCGCCCGTATTTACATTACGTTGTCGTTCACCCATGTACTACTACAAGTACCGGGTGAATCTTTTATCTAATTATTAACACACACAACCAAATACACACAACACAACACCCACACACCCACACACAACACACACAGCACAAACAAAACACACACACAGCACAACACATACAACATAATACACACACAACCCACCAGTCCTGGTATGACCGTAGATGTTGCTAGGACGTAAAACAACAACAAGCACACAAACAACAGATAATAGTTATATTTATATTCGTGGTGGAAATAACAAGCTCTCACTGAGTGCCTTACATATAGCAGTCCCCGGGGCGGGGTGGTGTAGGGGACCGGTGCGGGGGGGGGGGGGGGGGACCAGTGTGATGGGGTCCGGTGTCGCAGTTTCAGCCGTGCTCCAGTTTCAGCCGTGCGCCAGTTTCAGCCATGCGCATAGACTCAAACTCAAGGCATTGTCAATGGTCGTGAGCAATCTTCATACAGAAAATACAGAAGAAGTGAAATATCTCTAAAACCACACCACATAGAAACAAATCGGTTGGTAGACATATAGAAAACACCTTTACCAAAAAGATTATATTAAATTTTTAAGGGTAGGGTTCTTGATTTCTATTAATTTTGAATAAAACTAATGTTTTGTACTGTGCGTACCGTCAAACTCAAGGCATTGTCAATGGTGGTGAGCAATCTTCCTACAGAAAATCCAGGAAAAGTGAAATATTTCTAAAACCACACAACCTAGAAACAAATCGCTTGGTACACATATACTATAGAAAACATCTTTACCAAAAACATTATATTAAATTTATAAGGTTAGTGACTCACGACCATTGACAATGCCTTGAGTTTGAGTCTCTGCGCATGGCTGAAACTGGCGCACGGCTGAAACTGCGACACCGGGGTCGGGTCTGGCGTAGGTGAGCGCCTCGTCCCTCAGCGTCACCTAGCGGGCAGGGCGGAGACTATATTCGGGGAGGGGGGAATTTCCCGGGACTATTTCTCGGGACTATTTCTAGGCGGCCCGAGATAAAGATACACGCGCCTGTGTGTATATATATACACACAGGCGCGTGTATATATATACACACAGGGGTGTGTATATATATACACGCACACCTGTGTGTATATATATATACACATGCCTGGGTGTATATCTATACACATGCCTGTGTGTGTATATATACACATGTATGTGTGTATATATACACACATGCCTGTGTTTATATATACACGCATGTGTGTATATATATAAACACATGTGTGTATATTTAAATTTTACACACATGCCTGTGTTTATATATACACACACGCCTGTGTGTATATATATATACACACATGCCTGTGTGTATATATACACACATGCCTGTGTGTATATATATATATACACACACCTGTGTGTATATATATATACACACACGCATGTGTGTATATACACACACAGGCATTTGTATATATATACACACAGGCATGTGTGTATATATACACACAGGCATGTGTATATATACACACACAGGTATGTGTATATATATACACACAGGCGTGTGTGTATATATACACACATGCATGTGTATACACACAGGCATGTATATATATATATACACACAGGCATGTGTATATATATACACACAGGCATGTGTATATATACACACATGCATGTGTGTATATATACACACAGGCATGTATATATATATACACACATGCATGTGTGTATATATACACACATGCATGTATATATACACACAGGCATGTGTATATATATACACACAGGCATGTGTATATATATACACACAGGCATGTGTATATATACACACAGGCATGTGTATATATACACACATGCATGTATATATATATATACACAGGCATGTGTATATATACACACATGCATGTGTATATATACACAGGCATGTGTATATATATACACACAGGCATGCATATTCACACACACAGGCATGTGTGTGTATATACACACAGGCATGTGTATATATACACACAGGCATGTGTATATATATACACAGGCATGTGTGTATATATACACACAGGCATGTATATATATATATATATATACACACACACAGGCATGTGTGTATATATATATACACACAGGCATGTGTATATAT
Source organism: Branchipolynoe longqiensis (assembly GCA_030323885.1). Taxonomy (NCBI): domain Eukaryota; kingdom Metazoa; phylum Annelida; class Polychaeta; order Phyllodocida; family Polynoidae; genus Branchipolynoe; species Branchipolynoe longqiensis. The sequence continues at coordinate 68,977,642 of CM059198.1, forward strand.
ACACACAGGCATGTGTATATATACACAGAGGCATGTGTATATATATACACACACAGGCATGTGTATATATACACACAGGCATGTGTATATATACACACAGGCATGTATATATATATATAGATGCACACAGACACAGACACAGAGCGACGCACCAGATGGTTGCTTGGTTGTTGGAGTTTTACATCCTGGTAAGATCTAAGGTTATATCAGGACAGCTACCGACTGGGAGAGTGCACACTCATGGTAACTTTATAGTGCTGCCCCACTGGGAAGTCAGGCCACCCGGCACCATGACCTGATATCCCACTCAGTCATATTATCCTGACACTGAGCTAACCAGTCCTTGCCTTATCCTATTATTATTAATGCCGAACACCAGGCTACGAAGCGACAAGTATCAATTTTGTAAGCCAGTGGTTTGACTCGAATGGGAGTGGAACTCCTGACCTTCCGCGTGTAAGGCCCGCGCTTCGGCCACCGCACCCGGTGCGACGCATCAAATGTGGTGGTCGAATCGGTAGAGCGCAGGTTCCATGTGTAGAAGGTCGGGAGTTCGAATCCCGGCCGAGTCAAACCAATGACTTACACTAAATTTATACTTGTCGCTAGCTAGCCTGGCCCTCGGCATTACCTAGCATAAGGCAACGACCAGTTAGCTCAGTTATCAGGATAATGTGACTGAGTGGGATATCGGCTCATGGTGCCAGCAGCCTGATCTCCCAGTGGGGCAGCATGATAAAAGTCGTCACGAGTGTACGCTGTCACAAATCGGCGCCCAAACTGATATGACCTTCGATGTTGCCAGGACTTAATACGTCAACAAGCAGACAGAGCGACGCAAAACACGGGACATGGTGAAGGAATGTGGGTTGTTGGAGAGTGGGGGTGGGAGGGGCGGGGGGTTAACTGATAGAATAGCTGGATCATTGCGTTTCAGATATAAAGGTACAAGGGACACGTGAGTAACTCCCTGGGTACTTCTGTCTTCTTTTTTTTCTTCTCTCTTTTTTGTATTTGCTTGTTTTCTCTTATTTATTCCTGGTTTTTTTTGCACTACTCCGTTGCAGTACAAAATATCAGCAGTCCCTCGCGGAGCTATGTGTGTGTTGTGTTTGTGTGTGTTTGTGTGTGTGTGTGTGTGTGTTTGTGTGTGTCTGTGTGTGTTTGTGTGTGTTTGTGTGTGTGTTTATGTGTGTGTTTGTATGTGTGTTTGTGTGTGTGTTTATGTGTGTGTTTGTATGTGTGTTTGTGTGTGTTTGTGTGTGTTTGTGTGTGTGTTTGTATGTGTGTTTGTGTGTGTGTTTGTGTGTGAGTGTGTGAGTGTGTGTGTGAGTGTGTGAGTGTGTGTGTGAGTGTGTGTGTGAGTGAGTGAGAGAGTGAGTGAGACAGTGAGTGAGACAGTGAGTGAGTGAGAGAGTGAGTGTGTGTGAGAGAGAGTGAGTGGGTGAGTGAGTGAGAGAGTGAGAGAGTGAGTGAGAAAGTGAGTGAGTGAGTGAGAGAGTGAGTGAGAGTGAGTGGGTGAGTGAGTGTGTGAGTGTGTGTGTGAGTGTGTGTGTGAGTGGGTGAGTGAGAGAGTGAGTGTGTGAGTGTGTGTGTGTGAGTGTGTGTGTGGGTGAGTGAGTGAGTGAGAGAGTGAGAGAGTGAGAGAGAGAGAGGTGCGAGCTTTCAGCGTTAGAAATAAGAGCTTGTCCACTTGTCCGAGCAAAATGAGAGTAGGCCATGGACAAGCAGAATATTTTTGTTGTTGGAAAAACAGTTTATTCATCAGAATATACTCTTTTTTTTTTCAGCGCCGAGGTATTGATTGGTCTTCCGGCCGCTTACATTACACTTATATGGCAATATGGCTTCAGCTTTTCAATCGGACAACTGAACATTTACATTATTTATGACATTTGTTTCATTTGTTTGTTTGTTTGTTGTTGTTTTACGTCCTAGCAACATCTAAGGTCATATCAGGACGGGTACTGACTTGTGACAGTGCGCACTCATGGCAACTTTATAGTGCTGTCCCACTGGCAAACCAGGCCGCCGGCACCATGACCTAGTATCCCACTCAGTCACATTATCCTGACACTGAGCACACCAGTCCTTGCCCTATCCTAATAATGCCGAGCGCCTGGCTAGGAAGCAACAAGTATCAATTTTAAAGTCATTGGTTTGACTCGACTGGGACTCGAACCCACGACCCCACGATCTACCAGCATGGGAGACGGACGCTCTAACTCATTCGGCCATCCCGTCTGGTCTACATTTGTTTCATTGTTTTGAATTATTTGTGTAGTTTTATTCCCATAACCATGGAGGTTAACTGAGATAATAAAGGTAAGTACTGTGGATTAGTGAAACTTCAGACGGACGAGTGAAAATCGCACCAGACTTGTCGTATGGACAGGTGAAGTTATTTGCTTATTTCTATCACTGGCTTTATATTGTCAGCCTGTACAAGCAAAGAACACCCTCTCATCTCACCCATGCACACTCCCACACCCACCCACCCACACCCACCCACCCACACACTACCTATCTGTTTACCTACATGGAGGAGGGTGGGGCTGAGGGGACGATGGTGTGTGTGTGTATGCAATGTGTGCCGGATTTGTTTCTTTGTTGGGGTTTTATGTCCTAGCAACATCTAAGCTCATACCACGAACGGTACCGACTTCTGACAGTGCGCACTCATGGCGACCGTATAGTGCTGCCCCATTGGGTTTGTTTGTTTGTCTGTTTGCCTGTTTGTTTGGGTTTTTACATCCTGGTAACATCTAAGGTCATAACAAGACGGGTACCAACTTGTGACACTTATAGTGCTGCCCCACTGGGAGACCAGGCCACTTGCACCATGACCTTATGATATGGTTTCCTACTGAGACACATTATCCCAATACTGTCCTAATAATGCCCGAGCACCAGGATAGTGCATACCATGTGTATGTATGTGTTAGTGCATTGCCTGTATGTATGTAATTGTAAGTGCTGAAAGAGCTGATGTCAGGACGGGTACCGACTTGTTACAGTGCACACTCATGTCGACTTTATAGTGCTACCCCACTGGGAGACCAGGCCACCAGCACCATAACCCGATATCCCACTCGGTCACATTATCCTGACACTGAGATGACCAGTCCTTGCCCTATCCTAATAATGCCGAGCACTTGGCTTGGATGTGACACGTATCAAGTTTTAAGACATTGGTTTGACTCGACCAGGGTTCATACCCACAAACCCATGGGTTCGGATCCCCCCGATCTCTCAAAACAGGAGACGGACGCTCAACTCATTCGGCCATCCCGTCTGGTCATGCGCGTGTGTGTGTGTGTGTGTGTGTGTGTGTGTGTGTGGTGTGTGTGGTGTGTGTATGTATGTGTGTATGCATGTGTGCACGTGTGTGTATGCGTGTGTGTGCGTGTCTGCGCGTCTGTATGCGGTGTGTGTGCATGTGTGTGCATGTGTGTGTGCATGTGTGTGTATGGTATGTGTCCATGTGTGTGGTGTGTGCGTGTGCGTATGCATGTGTGCGTGTCTGCGTGTGCGTCTGTATGTGGTGTGTGTGCATGTGTGTGGTGTGTGTATGTGTGTGCATGTGTGTGGTGTGTGTCTGTGCATGCGTGTGTGCGTGTGTGTGGTGTGTGTGTGCGCGTGTGTGTGTCTGGTGTGTGTATGTGTGTGCATGTGTGTGGTGTGTGTGGTGTGTGTATGTGTGTGTCTGGTGTGTGTATGTGTGTGCATGTGTGTGGTGTGTGCATGTGTGTGGTGTGTGTATGTGTGTGCATGTGTGTGGTGTGTGTCTGTGCATGCATGCGTGTGTGTGGTGTGTGTGTGCATGTGTGTGGGTCTGGTGTGTGTATGTATGTACATGTGTGTGGTGTGTATGTGCATGTGTGTGTCTGGTGTGTGTGCATGTGTGTGGTGTGTGTATGTGTGTGCATGTGTGTGGTGTGTGTATGTGCATGCATGCATGTGTGTGGTGTGTGTGCGCGTGTGTGTCTGGTGTGTGTATGTGTGTGCATGTGTGTGGTGTGTCTGTGCATGTGTGTGTCTGGTGTGTGTATGTGTGTGCATGTGTGTGGTGTGTGTATGTGTGTGCATGTGTGTGGTGTGTGTCTGTGCATGTGTGTGTGTGGTGTGTGTGTGTGTGTGCGTGTGTGTGTGTCTGGTGTGTGTATGTGTGTGCATGTGTGTGCATGTGTGTGTGTGTGTCTGTGCATGTGTGTGTCTGGTGTGTGTATGTGTGTGCATGTGTGTGGTGTGTGTATGTGTGTGCATGTGTGTGGTGTGTGTCTGTGCATGCGTGCGTGTGTGTGGTGTGTGTGTCTGGTGTGTGTATGTGTGTGCATGTGTGTGGTGTGTGTCTGTGCATGTGTGTCTCGTGTGTGTATGTGTGTGCATGTGTGTGGTGTGTGTATGTGTGTGCATGTGTGTGGTGTGTGTCTGTGCATGCGTGTGTGTGTGGTGTGTGTGCGCGTGTGTGTGTCTGGTGTGTGTATGTGTGTGCATGTGTGTGGTGTGTGTCTGTGCATGTGTGTGTCTGGTGTGTGCATGTGTGTGGTGTGTGTATGTGTGTGCATGTGTGTGGTGTGTGTATGTGTATGCGTGCGTGTGTATGGTGTGTGTGCGTGAATAATGAGTAGTCGGAGGCCACATTTGTGGTGCTTTTTGGTGACAGTGACATCCTTATTTCTACAGCGCCGTTTGTTTGTCTAGTTTTACGATCTAGCAACATCTAAGGTCATATAAGGGTGGGTACCGACTTGTGACAGGGCGCAACATGGCCTGATATCCCACTCAGTCACATTATCCCGACACTGAGCTAGCCAGTCCTTGCCATATCCTATTAATGCTGTTCGCCAGGCTAGATAACGACCAAGTATCAATTTGGCAAGTCATTGGTTTTACTCGACCAGGGTTCGAATCCGTGGGTTCGAATCCCATGATCTACCAAAACGGGAGACGGACGCTCAACTCATTCGGCCATCCCGTCTTGTCCAGGCACACTGGGTGAAGCGTTTATTGATAGCGCGGGAGGTCGTGGGTTCCAATCCAAACTGAGTCAAACCAAATGCTTTGCAAACATTAATATTGGCCGCTACCATGCCTGGCATTATTAGGATAGGGCAAAGACTGGCTTGTCCAGTACCATGATAATGTGACTGACTGGGTTATGGTGCCATGGTGCCGGAAACACAGTATCCCAGTGTGGCAGCACTATAAAGTCCTAATAAGCGTGCACTGTGACACGTAGCATGGAAAGAAAAACACATAAAAATGAAAATGAAGATAAAACAATACCACGAAAATGGAAACAAATCACACATAAAGAATATAAAGGAAATGATGACAATAATAACAATAATAATAATAATACGACGACAAACATGGGGACCACGAGAAAAATACATCAAATAACAAATATAAAGAAAATGATGACAATAATAATAATAATAATAATAATAATAATAATAATAATAATAATACGACGACGACAAACATGGGGACCACGGGAAAAATACATCAAATAACAAATATAAAGAAAATGATGACAATAATACCAATATTAATATAATATTAATAATACGATGACGAACATGGGATGGGGACCGTGGGGGGAAAATACATAAAATAAAAAATATAACAAAAATGATGACAATAATACCAATAATAATAATACGATGACGAACATGGGGACTGTGGGAGGAAATACATCAAATATAAATATGAAGAAAATGATGACAATAATACCAATAATAATAATAATAATATTGAAAATAAAAAATACGCTGACGAAATGGGGACCGTGGGAAAAATACATAAAGTAACAAATTGATAATACTGATAATGTAACTGATCAAGTGTTGTCACTGCGGAACCTAAACTAAAGCACTAGAACCATTACTTTATTTTTTTAGTACAGTTTTACCGTCACCCAGTCAACAGGAAACACTAAACATGGCCGGTAAACCTGATGTCAGGGGGTAATTGTCAAGGCAAGATAAATGTATTCGGCAATTTGCACAATTTAAAGCCCCACCCACGGAGAATAGACGAAGCAGTAAACTCCAAACGCCATAGACTCCATGGAAACCTAACTTTTGGGAATTGAATCGTCTGCTCTGGTGAAATGTCGTCTGGTGTTCACCATGTTCACGAAATAGAATGCAATTTCACTGAAAAATGCTGCATATTCACTAAATGGTGTATTACCTAAATGCCATTGGCCCGTGGGGACTAAATGCCGTCTGCAATCGCTAAGAATATCACCAATGTCCGTAGAGAAATGCAATAAGTTAAAGAATATATTAAAAGAACCCCGAGCAAAGGTCAGAATTTCTTGGCGTTCGTCTCAACGGAGTCCTGTCTGCTTTACTAACAAGTTCCTGTCTACTTTACTAACAAGTCGCCGTTACTTCTTAAGTTAGCTGGTGGGTTGGTTGTTGGAGTTTTACCTCCTGGCAACATCTAAGGTCACATCAGGATGGGTACCGACTTGTGACAGTGTGCACTAATATGGCAACTTTATAGTGCTGTCCCACTGATAAATCAGGCTGCTGGCACCATGACCCGATATCCCACTCAGTCACATTATCCTGACACTGAGCTAACCAGTCCTTGCCCTATCGTGGCAATGCCGAGCATCAGGTTAGGAGGCGACAAATATAAATTTGATGAGTCATCGGCTTGACTCGACCAGGAACCGAACTCACGATCTGGTGAACGCGAGGCCCAGGTTCTACTGATTCGGCCACTGCGCCCATTCTTAAGTTAGCAGAATAAGCGGCAGTTTGGTATTCATTCTACAAACTCATACATGCAAATATCCACTTCAATTTCCTCTTACGAATATATGGCATGTATATATACATATATTTACATATATATATATGTATATGTATATATATATATATATACCAGGCGGGATGGCCGAATGAGTTGAGCGCCCGTCTCAAGCTTTGGTAGATCTTGGGATTCAAACTCATGGGTTCGAACCCTGATCGAGTCAAACCAATGACTTAAATTTTAAAATTGATGTTTGTCGCTTCCTAGCCAGGCACTCGGGATTATTAGGGTAAGGGTAGGACTGGAGCTCATGAGGAGCAGAAATAGGTAGAAAGGAAGGGGCTCATGAGGAGCAAGCAAGTAAATGTACAAGGGCCCTCAGGGGGCAAAGTCAGAGTCCGGAGTGAGGCTGGAATGAGTCAGTGAGGGGGGGCGAGGAGCCCTCCACCTAGCTGGAAGAGAAGACGGTAAGAGATAGTTGGGTGGGTGGGTGGAGGAAAAGGGGCAGAGCGGCGAGGAGGCTGGAGGGCGAGTGGCTGAGGGTGGCCGGCGGGCGGCCTTATAAGGGAGGGCTGGAGGGCGACGGCAGGTGAGGTGTGAAAGCAGCCGGCCCGGGGGAGGGCGAGGGAGAGGTGAGCAGCGGGCGTCGGGTGAGGCGAGAATGCCGCGCGACAGCTCGGGGCGCGGGAGGGTCTCTTCCTCTCCACGCATCAAACGCAATGCTACGCATTACGACCAAACCTGAGGGCATTGTCTCTCTCTCTACTTTCATTCTTTATACTCTTCCTTTCTCTTCTTGCCTGTATTGATTTCATTATAGCCTGCCTACACAAACACAGATTCCAGCCGTGGACTTTACATCGGGTCATGGTGCCGGTGGAAGGGTGGTCGCCAAGTAGGGCAGCACTATAAAGCCGCCATGAATCTGAAGTCGGTACCCATCCGAACACTTTGCTTGGCTTACCATTCATCAATTTACGCGGGATCAACTTTAATTTGTCTTCCTCATTCCACCACTCGTTTCCCATATATCCTAGTATATCGTTTCCCATATATCCCATATATCCTAGTAATGCCAAGTGTCAGGCTAGGCAGCGATAAGTATACATTTGTTAAGTCATCGCTTTAATTCAGCTGTGATTTATTTAACTCCCACAACCTGCCACACTACAGGACCTCAACTCATTCGGCCCCATCACGTCTGGCCTGCTATGATCTCGGATGTTGCTAGGACATGAAACCCCAACAAGTACTCACACATGATACTCACCCCCCCCTCCTCTCACCCCCCCCCCTCCTCAGCAGGTTTCCCTGCTGGTACGGGGCGACCATTATATATGCAAGGAGGTCTTGCTTTGCTGTATTGCAGGAGTTGGTTGTTGGTGTACACATGGCCCCTGGGCTTCACCCCCCCCCCTTCCACACACACACACACACACACACACACACACACACACACACAGAGCCCCCCCCCCCCCCCCCCCCCCGCAGGTAACCACTCCCGGGGTTCACGCTAATTACTCCTACATGGGGAAGCCATGTCTGGAATCCACCTGAATTCCTGACCTGTGTGTGTGTTTCTGTGTGTGTGTGCGTGTGTGTGTTTCTGTGCGCGTGTGTGTGCGTGTGTGTGTTTCTGTGTGTGTGTGTGGGGGGGGTGGAGTTTTACGCCAAGCTAGGAAGTGACAAATATGAATTTTGTAAGTCATTGGTTTGAGTCGACTGGGAATCGAACTCCCGATCTCTCGCACGGGAGGCCTGCGCTTTACCGATTCGGCCAACGCATCCGGTAACTTCCTCGTTGGTCATATCCCAGTCACACGAGAGCCAGTGTTCGCCGCCAACCTCCTTATGCCTAAAAGGACGCCAACCTCCCAGCGTCCCATTCGATACATTGATTCAAATACGTGGTAGGCGCCAGGGCGGCACCAGGTCGGCACCATGGCAGCACTGGGTCAGTGGCAGGGCGGCGCTGGGTCAGCACTGGGTCGGTGCCAGGGCGCCGTCGGGTTGGGGAAAGGGCGGCGCCCTGGCGCCAGGTCGCCGAAAACTCACCAACCAAGAGGTCGGTGCAAGGTCGGTGCCAGGACGCCAACCATTTTTAATGGCGCCGCTGGAACAGGACGTAAGGAGGTTGCACGTGCAGCAACTGCAACCTCCTTGCGTCCAAAATTTCCGAAGTGGACACCGGAAGGTTGGCGTCCTCGCGGCGACAGCACTTAGTGAGGGTGTAAGGAGGGCGTAAGGAGGGCACAAGGAGGACGTTTTGACGTCCCGAATCGATCGTAAGCGAACGCAGGCCTCATGTGACTGGGGTATAACATGGAGTGTGTGTGTGTGTATGGTTGTGGGTGAGTGTTTGTGTGTCTGAAGGTTGGTTGGTTGTTCGAATTTTACGTCCTGGCAACATCTAAGGTCATATTAGGACGAGATACCGACTTGTGACAGTTCGCATTCATGGCGACATTATAGTGCTGCCGCACTGGGAAACCATGCTGCAAACACCATGACCCGATTTCCCACTCAGTCATATTATCCTGACACTGAGCCAACCAGTTCTTGTCCTATCCTAGTAATGTCGAGTGCCAGGCTAGGTAGCGACAAGTATCAATTGTAATCATTGGTTTGACTCGAACAGGAATCGACCTCCCGACTTTCCACAGGGGAAGACTGCGCTCTATCGATTGGGCCACCACATCCGCCCAACCTAGGCCAGCTGGCTAAATTCTCCACAATCTCCGACTATAGAGTTGGGAAAAGAAATAGTAACAATCCTTGTATTCAATTTGACGTTCGATTTCTAATTACACAGGAGTGGACAAAAAATCTTTACTTTAATTGGGCATTTTCTGTATCAGAGCTACTTCAAAAGTGGAAAATTTATATTAAATAGGGTTAAATAGGTTGCAGCTAATCTAAACATAAAATGCCGTAATATATATATATATATATATATATATATGTATATATATATATATATATATATATATATATATATATATATATATAATCTATTATGGGAATATAAACAAGGCACTACCAATTTTCAGTTCCCTATGCTTTACTATTCTACTGGTCCTGTGTAGTTACAGTATTGGCCACATCGGCGCCACCTGTGAGGGGCTCTGACTACTGTGTACCAGCAGTGTCTGGTCAGTATCGCCTATAGACCCGCTTGGACGGTCCAATTTTAACTTTACGTGGGCAATTAATATATCCCCGCCAGAGAATATATCTTCTTTCTCAACCATGTCAGTATTATTGTTGTCCTGTTTATGTGGGGGGCCAACTGTGTGTGTGTGTGTATATATATATATATATATATATATATATATATATATATATATATATATATATATATATACAATATATATATAATAGTCACTTCAGTGCACTCACCTTGTTCGGAATTAAAACAGCTGATACACTCATATTATCCACGCCCTCTCTCCTCCCCTCTGTTATCTTCATCCATCGCCATCTCAGTGTCCTTGACCTTTAGCACTTGTCTACAATTACCTCACCCCCTCTAGCGGCGCTTAATAAAAACACGCAGTAGACAATATATAGAATGCCATATATAAAATTGATATTGTGGGATTACAACCCACGTGTTCGAACCCTGGTTGAGTCAAACCAATGACTTAAAACATTTATACTTGACGCTTCCTAGACAGGCGCCCGCCATTATTAGTATAGAGCAAGGACTGGTTGGCTCAGTGTTAGGATAATGTGACTGGGTGGTATATTAGGTCATGGCACTAGCGGCCTGGTCTCCCAGCAGGACAGCAGTATAAAGTCACCATGAGCGTACACTGTCTGTCACAAGTCGGTACCCGTCCTGATATAACCTTAGATGTTGCCAGGACGTAAAACTCCAGCAACCAACCAACCAACCAACCAACCTACAACTTGAAAAAGGCGTCATGCTGCACTCAGTGACCTTTCCGCCAGCGGTGGCGCCGCCTAGCGGGTGTTTCCTAAGCTGGCGTGCCAGTGGCCAGTGCTAGCTGATGGCGTGATTGGGCTGTTTATGGCCGTCCACTAAATGAACAGGCAACAAGACATGGATGATGGCGTGGGGACCCGTTTTATGTGTTCGGTTAGCAATGCCAAGATAGTGGGGGGCCGTGCATGGGTATTTTTCTCTTTTCATTTCAAATTGATGCAAAAGTTTCGTTTTCAGTACCAATTTGATGGTAAGGGTCTATAGAACAATTTTGGTTCGAGTGTCAAGCTCTCAGATAACAAAATTCAAAATGGCTGCCAAAATCAAAGATGGCTGCCAATTTAGTTTTTTTTTGCATTACGCCTCATAACTTTTGTCGTATGGAACCTAGAATGATGATTTCGGTGTCTATATATATGGGTTTTCATGTATGAGTAATTGAATAAAAATAAAATAAACATGATTGGAATATATCTTATATGGTATTTCATACCAATGAGACAATAAATACAAAATGTGACGATACAAATGGGGTATTTTTTCTTGGTGTTTTTCCAGGTTGTTTCTGAGATGGCTGGGGCAACGATATGGCAGTTGTGTATTTTGTGCCAAAAGCAAACTGAGGAAGTGCTTGTTTGTCCTCTTGCGAATCCAGTCGCCAGTCGTAGAGAGGAAGCCTACAGAGAAATCACCAGGCTCGCAAGTCAGTTCAGAGCAATTGGTGCTGCTCCCCACCCAGACATAGAACTTCCAGATGAAGAATCCATGCAGAAGAATCATGCATCCTGGCAAAAATCTTGTCATCAACTTTACAGGACATCAGCACTTGACCATGCAAAAAAAAGTCTTAATGAAGGATTGCCTCCTGTAAGAAAAAGATCCCAGCGGAGTAATGCAGCTGTTAATGGTAATCTGTGTATCTTCTGTGGTGATGAAACAAATGAAGCAGACCATTCTTTCCAGAAGGTTAAACTCACCCAACAAATACATGATAAGGCAGTCGCGCTGGGGGAAGAGCGTATTGTGGCACTCCTTGCTGAAGGCGATCTGGTCGCCATTGAAGCCAAGTACCATCGGAATTGCTACACAGGGTTCAATCACCGTTACGATGCGATTTGCAAACAAGACAGAGCTAGCGAAAATCTTGAGGCCACAACAGAAAATGATGCCTGGGTTGGACCAAGAATGTCTACGAATCAACGCACAGCAAAGAGGAGCACACAGCAGTGAACCCATCCTGCCTCGTTCGTATACGTTTGTACCACCTGTGGGCCGAAATCTTGTCACCCAACCTCCGGTAAAAGATGTGCAACCAGTGGCAACAAGTTCATTCGATGAGGAGAAACAGCACAAACAGGCATGGATGACTGCAGTACATGACACCCTATATGTGGATTCTGATACAGAAAAACGCACTCCAGCGATGTGGTCTTCATACCATGCTGCTCAATGAGATACTGTTGGACAACCAGAAAAAGGCATTGAAGCCCTCCTGCCACTTTTCCATGAAAAAGACACCACTCCAGAAATGATTCGAGATGGAATGGAACTGGTGAAAAAAACTACTGAGCACTTCAACCCACACCAAGTCCCTGTGTTGGTAGTGGACCAACCACTCTATGACCTAGCAAAAAAAATGCAGTGGACCTTCCCTGACATCTTCGGGGAAGACAAGTTTCTGGTTATGCTAGGTGGGCTTCACATTGAAATGGCTTTGCGGAGCACCATGAGAGATCTTCTGCATGGGTCTGGATGGCCTGAAACCCTGAAAAAAGCTGGGCTAGTGAAGACAGAAGCAGCAGCCACAGCTTTTCTGAAAGCATCCAATGTAATGAGAACAAGATATGTCCATCAAGTTACTGTTATGGTACTCGACAGCCTTCTGAAGCGAGCCTACGAAGACAGTGGGACCGAGATGGCTCTTGAGGATTGGGTCGTGGTAGCTTCTGAACAGAGTCCAACATTCAAATTCTGGCTACTTGTACACAAGTACCAATAGATCATATTCATGTTCATCCGGGCACATCGGGAACGGAAGTTAGAACTCATGGTCACTACCCTGTGGAAGCTTGTGCCTCTGTTCTTTGCTCTCGGTCACCAGAATTATGCCAGGTGGATTCCAATCTTTATCCGAGACCTGGAAGTTCTACCAGATAGCATCCAAGTAGAGTTTGAGAAGGGACACTGGACAATAACTCGAAGCAATCACCGTTTCTCATCCTTACCCATTGATCAAGCACACAAGCAAGCCAACAAAAGGGTGAAAGGAGTTGGTGGCATTATCGGTCTCACAGAGAACCCGGACATGCTGGAACGCTGGATCGTGGAGTTTACTGGTGCAAACGATAACGATGATGATGAAGAACTCCCTCATCATGAGGAAGGATATGCATCTCAGCAACGATTTCTACGCCATGCCAAAGACCTGATGGAGGTGTTGCTGAGCAATGGGAATCCTTTTGAGGAGCACAGTGGAGACCTGGTTACATTAGACAACAAGGTGTGTGAGTCTGTGGCTGCTGCCGTATCTGTCCATAAAGTCGAGTGTATAGGACAAGAGCAGTACAACCAACTTCAGACAGAGTGTGCTTGACTCAAATGACACACCTCTGACATCACCTATCAAGCGAAACAACTTACTGTTGTTCCATGAGAAGAAAACACAAAAGAAGTCAGGAATTAAGCTGAAAATGCAGCACTTCAAACGTCATGCAGAGCTATATGGGCAAGCTTTTCTTGTACTAGACAGCCGCGGGGGGGGATTTGGAGGAGTTTTTTCGTCACGAATCTTCCCCATACCCACCTGCATTGTCATCCGAAGGGTCCCTCAACTCTTGTACCAAGTCAGATTTGTTGGTATATATCACAGAAGCCTGTACAAGTAGCACCATTTCTGTCGATGAGGAGCTAGTAGCGCCAGATGTTTACGACTTCATTATTATTGATGGTGGAGTACTGATACACACACTTCTTGGTACAACTGTCCAAGGCAAGACCTTTGATTCATATTTCGACAAGGTATTCTGCCCAAGAATTCGCCACGACTTGAAGCGATCGACAAGAGTAGATATTGTCTGGGACCAGTATCGTGCACTGACAATCAAAGGAGGCACAAGGGAAAAATGAGGAACAGGCATCCGACAACGCATATCTGGTACTGCCAAAATCCCAGGCAATTGGCAGAATTTTCTGGCGAACGTTGATAACAAGAAGGAACTGTTCTCATTCCTGTCAAAAAAGATAACAGAAGAACATTTCCCAGATGACAAGAATGTCTACATCACTGCAGGTGATCAAGTCCACCATGTTGGAAACAGTCCACCAATGGATCAATGCAACCATGAGGAAGCTGACACGCGTGTCTTAGTACATCTCCTCCACGCCCTCCAATCATCGTCACTTGGGATGGTGCATACTGGAGACACAGATGTTGGCGTAATCCTTCTGAGTAATTTTCATCACATCAAGGCTCTGAATCCGGCTGCAGAAATATGGATCTCCTTCAAAGCGGGAAAGACAACCAGAATGATCTCCCTGAACACTATCGCCACAAACCTGGGCATGACAACGTGCAAAGCCATGGCCCTCTTCCACGCATTCACTGGATCAGACAGTACTTCTTCCTTCAAGTTCAAGGGTAAGCGATCCTGCTGCACGTTGATGCATGAAGTGCCATCCCTTATGGAGCAATTTGCAACTATTGCCGAAACTCCATTCCAAACATCTCCAAGGTTGAAACAAGTGGCAACAAACTTTGTCTGTAGGCTGTACTCAAATGAGTCAAATGAGGGCAATGATGTTGACCTCGTCCGAATGAGGTTGTTCTCACAGAAGACTAGGGACGTGGAGAGAATTCCCCCAACCAGTGATGCTTTGGATCAACATCTCAAAAGGTGTGTCTTCCAAGCGAGCATCTGGACAACAGCCCACAGGTCCATGATGCCTGTCAACAACCCAACTAACCATGGGTGGAAGGAAGAGGATGGCAAGCTGCTTCCCATTTGGACCTCGCTGCCCCTCGCCAAGGATGTGTTCCACCTGGATGTGAAGTGCGCTTGCCCACTTACCTGCTCTCGGTGCAAATGCGTGAAGAGAAAGTTGAAGTGCACACGTCAGTGCAAGTGCACATGTGAGAAGTAGCTGGACTAGAACAATTTCCAATACTAACATGATGTATATAGATTAATTTGGTCAATTTGTTAGGCATTTTCTTATTAAATGTATTATTCAAGGAGTTTTTCAAGCAATTGACTAAGCAGTTACTCGGAAGTAGGACTCAATATAAGAGAAGATATGCTCCAATCATGTTTATTTTATTTTTATTCAATTACTCATACATGCAAACCTAGGTATAGAGACCAAAATCATCATTCTAGGTTCAATAGTACAAAAGTTACGAGGCGTAATGCGAAAAAAAAGCTTGAAATAGGCAGCCATCTTGGTTTTTGGTGGCCATTTTGTTTTTTTTAATCTGAGAGTTTGACACTCGAACCAAAATGGTTCTATAGACCCTTACCTTCAAATTGGTACTGAAAACGAAACTTTTGCATCAATTTGAAATGACTGAGTGCCCGGGCACCCCACTAAGACCAGTCTGCACTGGATGACGGAGTGTTTGTTTGTTGTTGTTTTACGTCCTAGCAACATCTAAGGTCATATCAGGACGGGTACCGACTTGTGACAGTACGCACTCATGGTGATTTCATAGTGCTGCCCCACTGGGAAATCAGGCTGCCGGCACCATGACCCGATATCACACTCAGTCATATTATCCTGACACCGAGCTAACCAGCCCTTGCCCTATCCTATTAATGCCGGGCACCAGGCTAGGAAGCGACAAGTATCAATTTTTAAGTCATTGGAATCCAACTCGCAAACTCCAGATCTTCCGCACGTGAGGCATGTGATCTCCCAATTCGGCCACCGCGCCCGGTGGATGACGGAGTGAATAAGGAACCTATTTCCGGTGCAGGCGATCATATATTCGATCCCTAACAGAGTCTTACAAGACATTTATTCCTGTCGCCACCTTGCATCCTTTCCGACACTCCGGAGGCGGTTGCCGAATCGGAAGAGCGCAGTCTTCCCTTGCGGAAGGTCGGGAGTTTGCTAGATTCCTGGCCAACTCAAAACAATGACTCATAAAATTGATACTTGTCGCTGCTACCTAGCCTGGTGCTCGGAATTAATAGGATAGGACAATGATTGGTTAGCTCAGTGTGAGGATAATGTGACTGAGTGGGATATCGCAGGTCAATCAATGTCCCAGCAGCCTGATTTCCCAGTGGGGCAGCACTATGAAGTCACCATGAGGATGCACTGTTACAAGTAGGTACCCATCCTGATATGACCTTAGATGTTGCCAGGACATAAAACTCCAACAACCAACCAACAAGCCAGGAGTAGCTGGTCTGGTCACTATGTAAAATATTCCGACTTTTTAGGTCTGGTTCATAAATAAATAATAGTTAAAATATATTCTAAAATATCTCCTTTTCATAAAACTCATATGTGAAGCATTGAGAAAACTGCTTTAATCATATTTAAATCATCCAGTTATTTCTATAAAGTCATTATAATAATATTAAAATTATATAAGTACCACTATAAAACCTCTCTAATAATACCTAATTCATTCTATCATGTTGCTAAATACATGTGCATAATATTCAAACCAAGTTGTGAAACCATGGTAGATTATGTATATTAAGTGAAATGATAATTAATATCAGATTGTTCTAAGGTTCTACATCAAATATAACCACTGGAGATAAGAACTCTGTAAAATTATTACTGTATTGGTTTATTTACATGTATTCCTGAATTGAAGTCTGTTGGTATTATATATTGTATGAAAGGAGGTAAATGCTGAAACTAAGGGCAGCATATACAGTTGATGCAGACTGGTTTCTTCACCCAGACAAATAGTCTGTGAAGAATGCCACAGAATGGGTATAATAATTAAGTCAAGAATTTCTGTGTGCTTGTTATTGTTATGGTATGACTTACAGATGCCAGTATCTGAGGGAGTGTTAGGACACAGGTGACAATGCATGGGGGTTGTGTGTGTGTGTGTGAGTGTTTGCAGGACCTGCCAAAGCCAGGTGTCAGGCTGGAGGTGGGAGGAGTGTGTGAAACCTCAAAATGAGATATGGTGTTTAAAATCTCAAGGTGAGATAAGAGTACAATCTCAGGGGAGATTACATGTGTTTAAAATCTCAAGGTGAGATTGTGAGTGTTTAAATCTCAATTGTGAGGTTCAGGTGTTATTTTGATCTCAAGGTCAGATCACGGTTTAAACGTCCTTGTTGTAAGCTTCAAGGTGATACTCGGTGTTTACAGTCCCAAGGAGAGACTCGTAGTTGTACAATCTCAGTGTGAGATTCGAGTAGTTTTAAGTTTCAAGTAGACTTACTGAAATATCCTATTAAGTCTCAAAAGACTTACTGCATATTTTATATACTGTTTTTTTTCACTAAACGAGTCTCATAGACTTATATTTTAAGTCTTACACAGTCTTGTATCTTAGTCTCTGGGAGACTCAGTGTAATCAAAGATGTCACTATTTTGTTAAAGTTAGGACATTGCTGGGGCGCGAACTTGGATCTGGGCCAGTTGGGACTAAAACCCTGACATGAAAGCATGATGCCGAGGAATCAGCTTGAATTTTTGCTGGTTTTGACTGTTTTACTATTGTCCAAATATTGAGTGCAGTGGCCTAGGGGGCACAAGTGTCAGTGGAATCGCAGTCATTGTTTGTCAGCCCAGATCGCACCATGATGGCATTTGTGGATACAATGCGATATACCACAATTATATACATGAAAGCTGTACTGGTCAATTCTTAATCAAGGCTTATTAAACACACTGCGGGGCAGTGAGTTTAACAAGGGGGCGAGATTATAATTGACATATGTACAGGTTAAGAACCTCGATCATCACCATTCTTTTAATTTTATCTATAGTTATCGTAAAAATTCATGTAAATAACTTCTCACCTAAAAAACCATTACTTCTATTCAATTATTACACTTATCTTTATAAATTATCATATAAACTAAATAACTGTAGATAGATGTATGTATGTAAATATATAATTATTAACTGTAACACTAATCGCTGCAGGAGTGGGAGATTGCGCCTAAAGTCTCGTACTCCGGTCATTCCGACTGGGTCCACGGTAGTATGCCGCCAAATACTATGAGTTCAGTCCACCACCAGGTCAGTTCTCAGTGGAGTCCAGGGAGATCAGAAAAGATGGTTTAAAGCTTTTCTACGGTTGTGTTAGTGGGGGCATATAATTCCTACCAGTTGGTGATGGCGAAAGCTCGTCATCAGCCAGGTTTACTCTCCTGCAACCTTGTAGGTAGAATTAGAAATAAGCTTAGTATCCAGGCTTCGGCTTGGGGGCTAATGTGTGTAATCCAAAATTTTTACAGTTGTGGTCAGGATCAAACATCGATCCATTTTTTTTTTTTGTTGTTCTTCTCTTTCTCTTAAATATAACCGGAAGTAAGCGGGAAGCAATTGCGAGGCAGAGTCAATAATTGGATGTAAACAGGGCCGATAAGTGAAAGGGAAATATGGGGCATGTGGTACTCAGAGGTGTCACTCAGGGGGAAAGTGAGCTGTGTGTACCGTGAGCAGGGACATCACAGCTGAATACTGGAGGGGCTCTTAGGAGTCAAAGCTGAGGTGAAGCTTTAGATTCACGTAAGGTGCAAAAGGAATTGATGGTATTCCAAAACTGAGTTGGATATCGGGCACTGCGGCACCCGTACTAGGGGCGCAAAAAGGTTGGGATGCACCGGTAGTCAGACAACCTAGGAGACTAAGTTGTTGTGAGTACCAACAACCAAGTGCGAATACATATACAATCCCCAAGGGAGGGAACTACTTGCACGGTGAGTCACAAGTGATAGAGATACCCTCCAGGTGTTATGGTGTGAAGAGTCCATCAGGCATGGTAAGCAGAGCTTGAATGCACGAAGAGTGGGTCGCTGGGGTCGCTTGCACGTCCATATAAGGATAACTGGGTCCAAAGTAAGAAGACCCAGACCAATGGAATGGTCACATATATAGGGTCCAGGAACAATTAGGAGAAGGAGTAAAGGAGGTGCCAAATTAGAATATTTTTCAGGTAGTTTTCCGCTGCCCAGGCTTAAGAATCCTGAACAGACGGAATAACTAGGGCCGATAATCGATGTAAAATATTGCGACTTTTTAGGTCTGGTTAATAAATAAATAATAGTTAAAATATATTCTAAAATATCTCCTTTTCATAAAACTCATATGTGAAGCATTGAGAAAACTGTTTTAATCATATTTAAATCATCCAGTTATTTCTATAAAGTCATTATAATAATATTAAAATTATATAAGTACCACTATAAAACCTCTCTAATAATACCTAATTCATTCTATCATGTTGCTAAATACATGTGCATAATATTCAAACCAAGTTGTGAAACCATGGTAGATTATGTATATTAAGTGAAATGATAATTAATATCAGATTGTTCTAAGGTTCTACATCAAATATAACCACTGGAGATAAGAACTCTGTAAAATTATTACTGTATTGGTTTATTTACATGTATTCCTGAATTGAAGTCTGTTGGTATTATATATTGTATGAAAGGAGGTAAATGCTGAAACTAAGGGCAGCATATACAGTTGATGCAGACTGGTTTCTTCACCCAGACAAATAGTCTGTGAAGAATGCCACAGAATGGGTATAATAATTAAGTCAAGAATTTCTGTGTGCTTGTTATTGTTATGGTATGACTTACAGATGCCAGTATCTGAGGGAGTGTTAGGACACAGGTGACAATGCATGGGGGTTGTGTGTGTGTGTGTGTGAGTGTTTGCAGGACCTGCCAAAGCCAGGTGTCAGGCTGGAGGTGGGAGGAGGAGTGTGTGTGTGTGTGTGTGTGTGTGTGTGTGTGTGGTGAGTCCTCCCTGCCCCACCTGGTGGCAGTTTGCTGAACTAAAAGATTATAAAATATCTAATTCTCAAAGTAAGGCATGTAGAAACTCCTACTATTTTGGAGTTGTCCCAATCTAAGGGACTGGTGACCACGGGTGTTATGTAAATATAAACAGAGTTGATATTCCCATATAAGTGTAATTGGTGAACTTGATGGGAAAATATGTATCTGACTTGGGGTGGGTGGGTTGGCCCCCCACCCCACCCCCCACCACTGACTGGAGGGGTTCAGCCAATGAAATGCCATGTGACACTCTCTGACTGAGGAGACTCCCAGCAACTGTACCTGTATTTTGAATGTTGAATCTGAATAAAAGAGCTGGGCAGGGGGTGTGGCAGGCAGATGACCTGGAGACAGCACAGCAGGAGGAGCCAGCCACCCCTCCCTACTAGACTTTACCACACTTAATTTCTGTTGGTTTGATATTTCTTGGAACATATATAGTAAGCGGATATAGTAAGCGGATATAGTAAGCAGATACAGTAAGCGGATCATCGCTTGAGTAATATCATACATTAGTGCTTTCAGGCCTCCACACACAGAAGTTAGGGTTCTATTTCCTATTAAGATTCTAGCGTGTAAAATACCGCTAGTTAACAACTAGTCATCCCCGCACAGGACGGGGGTGGCAGAATTGGTAGAGCACAGGCTTCCCGTGCGGGAGGTCGGGAGTTTGATTGATTCCTAGCCGAGTCAAAACAATGACTTATAAAATTGGTAATTGTCACTACCTAGCCTGGTGCTTGCCATTAATAGGATAGGATAAGGACTGGTTAGCTCAGTGTCAGGATAATGTGACTGAGTGGGATATCGCGGGTCATGGTGCCAGCAGCCTGATTTCCCAATAGGGCAGCACTGTGAAGTCACCATGAGTGTGCACTGTCACAGGTCGGTACCCATCCTGCTTTGACCATAAATGTTTGTTTGTTTTTGTTTTACGTTGCTTTACATCTTAGCGCTAGCCGGTACCCTGACCCGAGATCCCACTCAGTCACATTATCATGACACTGAGCCAACCAGTCCTTGTCCTATCCTAATAATGCCGAGCCCTGGCTCGGAAGCGACAAGTATCAATTTTGAAGTCATTGTTTTGACTCGACCAGCATTCGAACCCATGGTTTTGAATCCCACGATCTACTAAGACGGGAGACGGATGCTCAACTCATTCGGCCATCCCGTCTGGTGTAAAAGAAGATGCGACCTATATATAATGACAATAATGATAATAATACATTTTAAAAACACCACATTTACTCATTGTCTTAAAGTAGCTTCATTCCATTATATGCACATTGTCATAATTACGGTCATAAAACGAGCCGGGGCAGTAGTAGAATTAACAATCCGGATGAAATGGGCGGATGTGGGTGTGGGGGGGGGGGGGCGAAACTGCAGGGTACGACAATAAGGACTGCCCGGTTGCCCGGGGCACCTAGTTTACTCGGTCGGGCAGGTGAAGTTCTCGGTGACCTGCCCGAATGGGAAAGTCATTATTTTTCCAATCTGCAGTATCAGATTTTAGTTTAAATTCCATTTACGTCACCAGTTTCCTTTCTGTCATCAAGCCGGCTGACTTGACTATCGTACTTATCAACCACTGTCCACAGCACTGTCTAGTATAATAAATTGCTTATAACAATTTATATCTCTCAAAGTACCGTTTTTCAAATGCATTGGCAATTTTTTCACTTGGGGTTCGGCAAGCAGTTTTGCTGCTGGGGCAAGTAGAAAATTCAGTCACATTGGGAAAGTGGGAAAAAAAGTTACTGTCCTAACTTGGAAGGTTTCTTCTCAGTGCCGCTCCTCATTTTTGCATGAACTACACTGACTGATGCTGTACATTATACAGCAGGAGCCACTTAATTCTACAGGATCGGTGCTGTAACAAATACAGCAGTAATCAAACTTAGATTATACAGACTGTCAATTCCAATAGTAAGATGGCCGGAAGACCAGTGCTTCGGCGCTGACAAATGTCATATTCAGATGAATAAATACTTTACCAAAATATAAATAAAAAGGTCAATCCGTTAATTCTACAGGATCGGTGATGTAACTAATAGTAATACAGCACTGATCAAACTTAGATTATTTAGACTGTCAATTCCAATAGTAAGATGGCCAGAAGACCAGTGCTTCGGCGCTGACAAATATCATATTCAGATGAATAAATACTTTACCAAAATATAAATAAAAAGGTCAATCCGTTAATTCTACGGGATCGGTGATGTAACTAATAGTAATACAGCACTGATCAAACTTAGATCATATAGACTGTCAATTCCAATAGTAAGATGGCTGGAAGACCAGTGCTTCGGAACTGACAAATGTCATATTCACATGAATAAATACTTTACCAAAATATAAATAAAAAGGTCAATCCGTTAATTCTACGGGATCGGTGATGTAACTAATAGTAATACAACACTGATCAAACTTAGATCATATAGACTGTCAATTCCAATAGTAAGATGGCTGGAAGACCAGTGCTTCGGAACTGACAAATGTAATATTCAGATGAATAAATAGTTTACCAAAAAAAAAAAAGAAAGGTCAATCGAGGTCAGCAGCACTTCCACTCATCATTACACACCCGCCCCCAGAAGGGGGCATTCCTCACACCTCCTGCTAATTACGCTCTCATATGAGAATCGACTGGGAGGAAATGTGTCGCTTCAGCTACCATTTTGTACACAGTCACAGACAAATGTGACACCGGGCAATAGTGTCACGTTTACTACATGACACAAGGGCATTGTGAATGTGAGTATACATTGCCCATAATACATTTAGAACAACTTGGCGGTTATTGGTTCGAAAGCGTTTTTTGTTTGTTTAAAGGATGCATTAAATATGTGTGTGCGAAAGCTTTATCATTACAGTATACCAGCTTATGTTACAACCAGCTGGTTAGCTCGGTGTCAGGATAATGTGACTGAGTGGGATATCGGGTCATGGTGCCGGCGGCCTGATTTCCCAGTGGGGCAGCACTATAAAATCGCCATGAGTGCGTACTGTCACAAGTCGGTACCCATCCTGATATGACCTTAGATGTTTCTAGGATGTCAAACAACAACAAACAAACAAACATATGTTCGTACCCATCAATTTTTTGAACTGGCCTTATTATGGGTTTCGTCCCGATATGACCTTAGATGTTGCTAGGACATAAAACAACAAACAAACAAACTTATTATGGCTTTAAAAAAATAATGTACCACTGCCTTAGATTACGGACAGTGTCACCGATTTACTCTCACTAAATCTTGCTAAAATATAATGTATTAGAGAAACAAGTTGCACTTACTAAATTGTTAGTTATCGCTACATATTTGACCGGATGAAAAGAAAGGTAAATAGTGATCCTGCTTTTCGACCTAGCGTCTCTCTGATTGGTTCACAATCGAAAAAACGCAACCTATTTGCACGCAGGCGATTCTCATATAACAGCGCCCGCGCATGCGCCAACGTACCCGCGTCTGCGCGGCGTGTGGTAAGACATGATTAGTACCAGACACGCGTGGCAGTTTTTCTCCACCCACCCACCCTCAGACAATTCGTGCCCCCTCGCCCCCCCCCCGACAATGTCACTTCCCCACACCAACCACAACCACCAACATCATCACACCATCTCTAATCATAATAACGATGATAATAATGATGATAATAATAATGATAATATAGTAAAACCTCTATAAAACGACCGACGATGGGACCGATTTTAAATGGTCCATTTATGGAGGTGGTCGGTTTAGGGAGTTTTTTAAAATCATTACAATGGTATTGTATGGACGATCATTTGGGGCCCAAATAAAGCGATCAGTATAGGGAAGTGGTCGATCTGTGGAGGTGGTCAGTTTAAGAGGTTTTACTGTAATAGTAACATAATAAATATATATGCCCAATGGCTCGCCGTTGGGGTTTAAATGCGCAACACGGAGGTCGCCGCGCCGGGCGATAGCCCAGGACTAATGACCTTGTCGGCCTCGTTAAGATAGGCGGGGGGGGAGGAAATCCGACCCCCAGTGCCGGGGTCGGCGCAAGGAAAACGCGCCGCGGGGGAAACGGCCAAAGGAAAACGCGCCCCCCCACCCCACCCGCGGGAGGCGGGGGGAGGGGAGCGAGCCGGGGCACCTCCCGGCTCCCCTAACTGCCCTCACTCTTCTGGCCGCGCGCGCCCTGCCACCACGCATCCCGAGCTGCTCAGCAACCGCTCGGATGTGCATGCCTCGTCCCTCCCCCAGCCTGGCTGCTGCCCTGATGGCAGAGGACGAGTTCCAGTTTTTAGACTGGGCCACCCTAGCGGGGCTCAGCAGGAAAACTACCGGCGTTATGGCACAAGAGGACGTGACCACCATCGCCGCACTGCGCGCGGTGGACAAGTCGGATTTCGCGGCCCTCGACATATTGCGCGGCCAGCGCGCCCTCCTCCGGGTAGCGCTCAGCGGGATCGGCAACGAGGACTTCAGGCCTAGCGCCCCCTCAAGCCCGGGGGAGGACAGCCAGCCCACCCCCGGCCAAGCCGACCGAGCAGCAGCCGACATCAGCCAAGAAAAGGCCAAGCAGGAGCGCCACGCCATATTGGAGGCGAGGGGCTTTCGACCAACTGTGGTCGTCGACAGCAGCCAGCAAGGTACTGGGGCGGGCTAGGGGCGAGACAGTCGAGACGCCCGAGCGCACCCGCCCCTCGGGCGCAGTCGGCTACATACCGCCTCCCCCACCCCCCGCGGACCAGCCGAGCCGGCACGGCGCCGGCCCGGACCCTCGCCATAGCCTCACCATACGAGCAAAATCCAACAAAGCACTCCATATCATAGACTATCTGCCGCGCACGGTGCGCGACAGGATTGCAAAGAAGAGGAAAGAGTATCTGCAGGTGCTGGACCCCCCCACAGGGCAGGTGCACTTCAAAACCGAGGAGGATAGTTGCGCCTGTGTTTACCTCACGCAGGGCGAGTGGGGCGCCGCAAACCAGTGCTTATTCGCGCACCTCCTGCAGCTTGGCCAGGTACAAAGGGAGGACGTGGAGTACTACCTCGCATACACCGCGAGCATCCACAACCTGGCGGAAAAATTTGAGTGGCAGTCAGTAATCGAGTATGACACTCAGTACCGGGAAGTGCAGGCCGAACACGGCTCTGCCTGGGGCACGGCGGCGACCTACCTGGAGATGCAACTGCTGGTCCCCAGGCAGCACCCCCCCCCCCCCCCCCCCATGCAAAAAGGGCGCGGAACCCAGGGCACCCCCGGCGCCGGCCACCACTACGCCAGGGGAGGGCGCTCAGACGCAGCAGGTACCGCCGCCACCGACAAAACCATATGCAGGCTGTTCGCCAACACGGGAAAATGCCCATACTCCCCCTGCAAGTATGAGCACGTCAAAAAAGAATAGGGCTGTCCGGGGGGCGCCCTCCTCCCAGACGCCTGGGAGAGGCTGCTCCCCCCCGACACCCCGGACCGCACGCACATCATCGCCGGGGTGCGGGAGGGTTTCCGCGTCACCAGTGCGCCCGTGACGAGCGGGCCCTCCCGACAGCCCAACCACCCTTCTGCCACGCGCTCGGAGGCGCGAGACGCGGTAGAAAAGCAAATACGGCTGGAGATCAGCAACGGCCGCTACGTAATCCGCGACGGCCCTGCGCACATCACGAGTGCACTAGGTGCTATACCCAAGGAGGGGGGCGGGATCCGTTTGATCCACGACGCATCCCGCCCGCACGGCAGCGCCCTTAACGACTACGCGGAAGGCGACGGCTACAGCTGCTCCACCGTGGAGGAGGCCGCTGCCCTCCTCCAACACGGCGGATACATGGGAAAGATAGACCTGGCCAGCGCCTACCGCAGTGTTAAAATCCACCCCGCTGATTATCCTTATGCAGGTTTACAGTGGACTTTTGCAGGGGACAGCTCCCCCACATACCTCCAGGATACCCGACTGATGTTCGGCGCGCGGTTGAGCGCTATAACGTTCAACCAGCTCACGCAGGCGGCTGTCGGTATCATGCGCGCACGGGGGTGGGGTGACCATGTGCTGGTCTATTGCGACGATTTTTTCGTCACCCACCCCCACCCCCACTCATGGCTCTCCTGCGCGAGCTGGGGTTCGCCATCAATTACAACAAAATTGTCGGGCCAAGCACAGCCATAACTTTCCTAGGCGTGGCCATAGACACAGTCACGTTCACTCTCGGGCTACCGCCCGCAAAACTCAGCGCACTCATAGCTGAGGCCGAATCAGCCGCGCAGCGCCGCAGTCTCACAAAAAAAGAGATCCAGTCGATATGCGGAAAATTAAGCTGGGCCGCCCAGGTAATATACGGGGGGCGCACCCACCTGCGCAGGTTGCTGGATGTAATGGGCGCCCTCGTGCGCCCCTCCCACCGCGCCCGAGTCACCCCTGCCATGCGCGAGGATCTCCGCTGGTGGTGCCTTTTCGCCCGCCAGCACAATGGGCGCACCCCCATCCTGGAGGCCTCCCCCGCCACCCCCATCTCAACCGACGCGTGCCTGGATGGAGCTGGCAGTTACCTCAATGGCGACTGGTTCACGGTCGCGTTCAGCGACTGGCCCGGCACAGAGGCCCTATCTATAAACTATAAAGAGGTATTAAGCCTCTTGCCAGCTGCGCACCTCTGGGCGAACACCTGGGCGCACAAACGCGTGTATGTGCACACCGACAACCAGGCAGCGGCGGCCATCATAAACCGGGGCACCGCAAAGGACCCCCTCACCATGGGGTACCTCAGACAAATTTATTACATGTCGGTAACTTACAACTTCAAAATCCGCGCCTTATACTACCCCGGGGTGCGCAATGTGGTAGCCGACGCAGCCAGCCGGCTCATGCTCCCCGGGGGGCCCGAGCGCCTGCGCGCGGCCCTGGGCCGCACCATCACAGACGGCCGCCGCCCCCCCCCCACCGGGACCCCCCTGCGCCCCATTCGGTGCCAACCACTCCCCGCGCTAGCATGGACCTCGCAGCTCTCGACCGAGAGGTGGCGCAATACCAGGAATCTGCGCACGCCCCCAACACCCGCAGGGCATATAGATCGCATAGGGCCGCATACCACTTCCACCCTCCTCTGCCGCTACGCCGCCCACCTGGCGCGGCGACTATGCTATGCCTCCGTGCGCCAATACCTCAACATCGTGAGAATAATCCACCAGGAAGGGGGCCTCCCTAACCCGCTCCAGGGCGACCACCCCCTGACCATGACGCTCCGCGGCATATGCCGCGAACGCGGGAGCGCGGTGCGCCGGAAAGCGCCCATCACACCGGAAATGCTCCACGCCATACTGCGCAGCATTGACATTACGGGCCCCGCCCACGCGGCCGCCTGGGCAGCAGCATTAGCCATGTTCTATGGGCTCTTAAGGAGGTCAAACCTCATCCCCACCACCGTGGGGTCCTTTGACGCGTCACGGCACCTGCGCCGATCTGACGCGCGCTTTTCGCGCACCGGGGTTGGGCTAACCATCCGTTGGTCCAAAACCAACCAATATCGCGGCCCCGCGTGTGTCATCACCCTGCCGCGCATGCCCGCACACCCCCTCTGCCCCACACAAGCCTTGTTCAACTCATGCGCCCTCACGCCGGTTGCACCCCCCCGCGGGGCCGCTGCTCTGGCTGGGGAGGACCCCCCTGACCGCCGCCAGTTTCTGGGCGATCATCCGCGGCGCACTCCAGCGAGCGTCGCATGTCACCGCGGACTACGGATCCCACAGCTTCCGGCGCGGCGGATCCTGCGCCCTCTTCAACGCGGGCGCGCCGGAAGCGACCATCCGCGAACTCGGCGGCTGGGTCTCCAACGCCTACACAGCCTACGTCATCGCGGATACCGCGGGAATCGCGCGCACCACCAGCGCCCTGGGCGCGGCTTTGCCTCGCACTTAAAAAACGCCGGGCGCACCATGCCACTACCACTACTGCCTGCTGGGACTTGGGACACTGGGCGCGCGAGGGGGGGGGGGGGGAGGGCACGCCGCCCGCCACACAGCGGGCCGGCTGCGGCCGCTCCCCGCAGGTACCGGGTTCAACACCCAGCATATTGACTTAGTCATTGGCAAATGAACTTACACATCATTACATATTATTATTACTTTATCTTAGCGCCCCTTACGCCCATTGGGGCAGCGCGCGCGCGCATGTGCGCATCAGGTTGATTTGTTACTTCATTAACATTGTGCATTTGTTTATGTAATACTTTTAACCTTAGTGACTTTAATAAAAAGTCTTTTACTCCCCCCGTGTGTTTGCATCATTTAAGTCTTCAGAACCACCATCATCACCCCCTCTAATAATATTAATGATAATAATAAATATATATTTTAATCAGAATTTTTTTATATATATTCTCTAATATATATTCTCTAATAATATTAATAATAATAATGATGATAATGTAGTGGTCTGCACTGACCTCTCAGGCAAGTAACCACATAGACAGGTAGGCGTGGGGAGTGTATTGATATCAGGGAGCCTAGGTGGTGTAATGGTTAGCACACTGGCCCGGAATGCAAAGAGATGTGGGTTCGAGTCCCGCTCTAGGCACAGTATTTCCCATTTTCATCACCCCCACAACACTGGTGCCGTGACCAGGATCCTGTACAAGCTTTGTGCTGTATGGTTGTTGAACCTACCCTGTGTATGTATGTGTTAGTGCATTGCCTGTATGTATGTAATTGTAAGCATTACAAGACTTACAATTCCAGGGGGACGAGTGTAGTGGTCTGCACTGACCTCTCAGGCAAGTAACCACATAGACAGGTAGGCGTGGGGAGTGTATTGATATCAGGGAGCCTAGGTGGTGTAATGGTTAGCACACTGGCCCGGAATGCAAAGAGATGTGGGTTCGAGTCCCGCTCTAGGCACAGTATTTCCCATTTTCATCACCCCCACAACAATAATAATAATAAATATATATTTTAATCAGAAAAAAGAAGATTATATATATTCCCGGCACTAACCACAACCACCAACATCATCACACCATCGGTAAGCATAATAATAATAATGATAATGACAATAATGATAACATAATAAATATATATTTTAATAAGAAAAAAGACGTTTACTTATTCCCCACACTAACCACAACCACCAACATCAGCACCCCATCTGTAATGATGATGATAAGAAGAAGAGGAAGAAAAAGAAGAAGAAGAAAAAGAAAAAGAAGACGAAGAAGAAGAAAAAGAAGAAGAAGAATAACAGCATATTAAATGTATAATCTAATAAGAAAACAGAAGATATATTTATAAATATTCTTCACTTAGCAACTTGGAGAAAGACAACGATGAAGCAGGTGCGGGTGGGACCCGATGTTTATTACGGCCCTTGACCAGAAGGTAAATGGCCGACCGTAACAACACTCGGCGCGTTCGAAACGGCCGGAAACGCCCAGCTTGGAGTGAAGCTGGGCGAATGTGGGCCAAGGTTCCGTAACGGAACGTCCATTCGGTGCCAACCAGACGGGATGGCCGAATGAGTTAAGGCCCTGTCACACTATGATGTAATGACGTCAACGTAGGGAGAACGTGAAGAACGTTGAACTTCTCGGCGTAGTATGCAAATTTGGGCACAAGTTGAACGTGGATGCAGCGTAGTGGACGAGAGCGTAACGTCGGTAAAGCATAGTGATACCGTCACTCAACGAGAGAGGACAACGTAATGACGCTTATGGAACGTTATAAACGTTATTCCATTGCCAGAACTACGTTGCTTTATGTTACCTTACGTTACTTACGTCATTAAACGTTGGCAAAACGCTGAACGTACGTTCTCCTGACGTTCTCTTGACTTTCCCATTACACCGCATGGACGTTTCCACTGGCTTTAATGTGGGTCAATGAGTGGAACGTAGTGAGGAACGTTTGACTAACGTCTGTTTAACGTCATTGACGTTCGCCGAACGTGTACAGAACGTACGGCAAACGTAAACCCTTATGTTCGTGTCACGTCGAAAGTTTTGAACAGGTTCAAAACCTTGACGCGCGCCGATGTAACACGACGTAACGTGACGTAGCTCGACGTCAGTCTAACGTCATTCTGACATCATAACGTAACCAAACGTATGGCAACATAATGACGAAAACTCATCACGTCAGGCTCACGTTAGCTCGTTATGTCGTAGTGTGACAGGGGTATTAGAACATCCGTCTCCCGTGCTGGTAGATTGTGGGGTCATGGGTTCAAACCCATGTCGAGTCAAACCAATGACATAAAAACTATCAAGTCACCATGAGTGCGCACTGTCACAAATCGGTACCCACCCTGATATGACCTTAGATGCTGCGAGGACGTAAAACCACAACAACAAATCCATCGCCTTGACACAGTGTACACACAGTCTATGATCTTGGTGTTGCCAAGACGTAAAATCCCAATAAACCAAAACCACATCCGCTGTGCATCTGGTCACTGTGAGCAAATCCGGCGCACCCACAGCCCAACCCTCCAACCTCCTCCACGCCCTCCCACCCACACACACCCCCACCCACACCCACACTCACCCACCCTCTCACCTCGATTGATTTGTGCACAGTTACCAGGCTGTTTTTGTGTCAGTGGTTTTTTCTCTCTCTTTCTTGTTCTTGTAGTCTTCTTCTTCGTCATTGCTTTTGTTATTGTTAGAGTGGCTGATGCACTGGCAGTGTGTTTGTTGTGTGTAGCGGTGGTCAATCTGGATCTGAACCAGGAGCGGGACGCAACTCAGGCAGTAGCGTGTCCCCCTGTGAAGGTGTCTGTCATCGGATCGATCCTTCTCAGTGGACCCATTTGCAGTTTTGGCTATTTTCCGTTCCGACCTTAGATGTTGCCTATTTTAAAAGCTACGGCTTGAATCTGTGGTTGCGTAGGCAGGCTATGTTGAAATCAATACAGACAAAGAGAAAGGAAGAGTATAAAGTGTTTATTATTTATATGGTTACATGGGTTCATTGTAGAGTATCACCCCACCCATTTCCCCCAATGGGAAACAAGTATTCTTGGCCCTACCAATAGGAATCCAGCATTCCTGGTCCCCATGGGTACCAGTGGTCTGCTCACCACCACAAGTTGTATGGCTGTATGGCTGCATGGCCACCACCAACCTTGACCTTTGAGTGTGGTGATCCCTATCCCAGCAGAGGGGGTAGGCCCTGAGTGCACTCACACCCAGACCTGCCAGCACAACTATGTCTATTTACATCCCACTCAGGCACCACCAACCCATACATGCACATATATTTATATATATATATATATATATATATATATATATACATACATGCGCATGGTCACGTACACTGATCAGTAATAGAACATTTGCATTCTCCCCTATTCCGTATATCAGAATATTTTACACTATGTTGCAGCAGCGGGTTTCCTCCAAAGAAATATGTCAGAAGGACCATATATGTTTGATGTGCAATAGC
This sequence comes from Branchipolynoe longqiensis, assembly GCA_030323885.1. Classification (NCBI taxonomy): domain Eukaryota; kingdom Metazoa; phylum Annelida; class Polychaeta; order Phyllodocida; family Polynoidae; genus Branchipolynoe; species Branchipolynoe longqiensis. The sequence goes on from CM059198.1 coordinate 69,008,770, forward strand.
TCATTATACGAAAATCAATGTGCTCTAGAGGCGTCTTAAATAAAACAAGCTTTACGTTACTTTGATTCTGAACTGGATGTGGTAGCCGAATCGCTAGAGCGCAGGCTTCCTGTATGGAAGGTCGAGAGTTCGAATCTCGGCCAAGTTAAAACCAATGACTTATAAAATTGATACGTGTCGCTTCCTAGTCTGGTGCATGGCATTATTAGGATAGGATAAGGATTGTTTGGCTCAGTGTCAGGATAATCTGACTGAGTAGGATATCAGGTCATGGTGGCAGCGGCCTGCTCTCCCGAGGCAGCACTATAAAGTTGCCATGAGTGTGCATTGTCATAAGTCGGTACTCGTCCTGATATGACCTTAGATGTTGCCAGGATGTAAAACTCCAACAACCAAACAACTTCAAGCAGCCCATATATAATTCACAGGTGTAAGTGGAAAGTCGCTTGAGTCGCCTTGAGCCCTCTTGGGCTGGCCTGAGTCAGTTAAGCATAGAATCAAGGTAAAATGTCAAAAGCTTTGTTTGTTTGTTGTTGTTTTACGTCCTAGGAACATCTAAGGTCATATCAGGATGGGTACCGACTTGTGACAGTGTTCACTTTTGGTGACTTTATAGTGCTGTCCCACTGGGAGACCAGGCTGCCAGCACCATGACCTGATATCCCACTCAGTCACATTATCCTGACCTGACACTGAGCCAACCAGTCCTTGCCCTATCCTAATAATGCCGAGAGCCTGGCTAGGAAGCGACAAGTATCAATTTTTAAGTCATCGGTTTGACTCAACCAGGGTTCAAACCCACAATTCCATGGCATACCAACACAGGAGACGGGGGCTCTAACTCATTCGACCATCCCGTCTGGTTCAAAAGGTTTTGTATGCAAGTCGTAATGACTTGCATCTTCCATCTTGCATTCAGTAAAGTGGCAGTTCTACTGAGGTGTGTGTGTGTTTGATTTTATGTCTGGGTCACAATCAGAAACTGCGTACCATATTTTTGGTTTCCACGTTATATTGTTACTGATTTTGCCTTGTTTTGGAGGGTAGTAAGTCAAATAGTTATTGTTGACTCTGTGTATTAAGTATGTTAGCAATACTATATGTAATTAATCTATCCCACAAAATGTTTTTTTTTTAAATGCTTATATGATTTTGTGCTAAAGCGGAAATATGAAAATTTGCATACCGACACTAAACACCTACCCAAACGGGTTTCTTTCAACTTTTTTCTTGCAAGAAACAATTGTTTTGGCTTTACTGTAACCAATATAATCTGGCTTGAATTTGTTGTGGGTGTTAAAATGATGTTATGGGTGTTTACTAAAATGATGCTATGGATAGACGTTACACAATTAATTTCAACAGCTTTCTCTATTTGGATAAGATCAAAATCAAAAAGTGAGGGGGGGGGGGGGGGGGGGGGAGGAACCCACATAATAGACCAATTGCCAGTTGGTGAGAGATGTGTCGGGTTAATAAGTGTTTGTGTGTGTGGTTGACAAACAGCTCACCCAAATAGGAAATAGCAATCCTACCAATTCCTTTCTTTACAGCCATCACCGTAATGGGGCGATTCTGCCCCACTACATGTCGGTGATTGGTCCCGGTGTGTACCAACCCCCATCAGTGTTGGTACTGGCAACGAGCCAGCATCTCTTCACGCCCGATTGCCCTTAAGCATGCCATGCTTCGCTTACCAGGCCCCGCCCCACTCATTACCTGTATACCTACCTAATTACCATCGCCGGTACCAGCGGAACAGGTGCACATTGCAGTATGACTGTCACACTGCAGTGTCCCTGTCATCACACTGCAGTATCACTGTCATCACACTGCAGTATCACTGTCATACTGTAACACCACCATCACACTGCAGCACCATCATCACCAGTACCAGCGGAACAGGTGCACACTGCAGTATCACTGTCACACTGCAGTATTATTGTCATCACACTGCAGTATCACTGTCATACTGCAGCACCACGGTCATACTGCAGCACCATGGTCATACTGCAGCGCCACAGTCATACTGCAGCACCACGGTCATACTGCAGTACCACTGTCATACTGCAGCACCACGGTCATACTGCAGCACCACGGTCATACTGCAGCACCACGGTCATACTGCAGTACCACTGTCATACTGCAGCCCCACCATCACACTGCAGCACCACCATCACACTGCAGCACCACCATCACCGGTACCAGCAGAACAGGTGCACACTGCAGTATCACTGTCACACTGCAGTATTACTGTCATCACACTGCAGTATCACTGTCACACTGCAGTGTCACTGTCATCACACTGCAGTAACAGAGTCATCACAATGCAGTATCTCTGTCACACTGCAGTATCACTGTCATCACACTGCAGTATCACTGTCATACTGCAGCAGCACACTCACCAGTACCAGCGGACCAGGTGCACACAGCAGTATGACTGTCACACTACAGTATCACTGTCATCACACTGCAGTATCACTGTCATACTGCAGTATCACTGTCATCACACTGCAGTATCACTGTCATCACACTGCAGTATGACTGTCACACTGCAGTAACACAGTCATCACACTGCAGTAACACAGTCATCACAATGCAGTATCTCTGTCACACTGCAGTATCACTGTCATCACACTGCAGTATCACTGTCATACTGCAGCACCACACTCACACTGCAGCACCATCATCACCGGTACCAGCGGAACAGGTGCACACTGCAGTACCACTGTCATACTGCAGCACCACCATCACACTGCAGCACCATCATCAACAGTACCAGCGGAACGGGTGCACACTGCAGTATCACTGTCACACTGCATTATTATTGTCATCACACTGCAGTATCACTGTCATACTGCAGCACACCGGTCATACTGCAGCACAGACATCACACTGGAGTGCCGTCATCAACGGTATCAGCGGAACAGGTGCACAATGCAGTACCACTGTCACACTGCAGCACCACCATCATACTGCAGCACCATCATCACCGGTACCAGCGGAACAGGTGCACACTGCAGTATCACTGTCACATTGCAGTATTATTGTCATCACACTACAGTATCACTGTCATACTGCAGCACCACCATCACACTGCAGCACAAACATCAACGGTACCAGCGGACTAGGCGCACACTGCAGTATCACTGTCACACTGCAACAGAGCAGTCACACTGCAGCAGCACTGTCACACTGCAGCAGAACTGTCACACTGCAGCAGCGCTGTCACACTGCACTACTACTGTCACAGTGCAGTAGAACCGTCACACTGCTGCAGCACCGTCACACTGCTGCAGCACCGTCACACTGCAGCAGCACTGTCACACTGCATCAGAACTGTCACACTGCAGCAGCACCGTCACACTGCAGCAGCCCCGTCACACTGCAGAGTCAACTGTCACACTGCAGCACCACCAGCGATAGTGCAGCACCACTGTCACTGCACACTGCAGCACCAGCACACTGCAGTAGCACCATCATACTACAGCACCACCATCACCAGTATACCAGGTTACACTGCAGCGCTATGAACACTGACGCACCACTTACCAAATTTGTTCTTGTCACTTCCTAGCTTGGTGCTCGGCATTAATAGGATAGGGCAAGGACGGGTTAGCTCGTGTATTAGGCGTCTGGCTGTGTTTGATTGTAACCGAGGGTGCAGCCACGATCCAGCATTGCATTTACATCAATATAATCAGCACATCTTATGCCATGTGTGCATTTAGATTTAGACGAATCTAGGCACTCAGACTAGTGTTAGAGCCATAGCCAGAGTCAGTTTTACTTATTTTATTCATGTTTTTATTTATATCCACACCACCTAGGCACAAACCGCTTGGAAAACATATAGAAAACATGTTTAACAAAAAGATTATATTAAAATAATAAGGTTAGGGTTTTGGATTTATATTAATTTTTAATAAAACTGACGTTTTTCACTCCGCGTATTGGCAAACTCAATGGCCGTACGCCTTTGCTTTGCTCCCAACACCATTTTCAGCACATGCGCAGTTGGAACCGTGATGTAGTCTATATAGTCTTGTCAATAAGGCCAGGTGGGGGCGGGGGGGGGGGGGGGGGGGGGGAAGGGGCTGTGTTCGGTGTTATGTCCCCGGCATACGAAGCGGGAACACCATCCGTTTATTGGTGACTTACCGAACAGACTCAATTTGCCAACTTGCCGATAGAACTGAATAGAGTTGGTTGGTTGTTGGAGTTTTAAGTTCTGGCAACAGTAAGGTCATATCAGGATGGGTACTGACTGCCCCACTGGGAGACCAGGTCACCAGTACGATGACCTGATATCCCACTCAGTCACATTATCCTGACACTGAGCTAACCAGTATTTGCCCTATCCTAATAATGCAGAGCGCCTTGCTAGGAAGCGACAAGTATCAATTTTATAAGTCATACTTTGACTCGACTGGGAACCTAACTCCCGATCTTCCCGCATGCAAGGCACGCGCTCTACTGACTCGGCCACCGCGCCAGGTATGAGGCGGGAACACCGTTTATCGGTGACTTACCCAATAGACTCAATTTGCCAACTTGCCGATAGAACACTAATAGAGTAGTGGTCTACACAACAGTCACACCGTCATAACTCGTATTCACATGTACAGAGTTAAACCGGTTTAGTTAAACCAGTTAAAAAAATTCACCTCACAAACTGGTTTACATGAAGCAAACTAGTTGAGTCAACTTAGCGCTAAACTGATTTAGCACCACTTTCACACACACGGTTTAAATAGGATTAACTCAACCGGTTTAGTTAAACCGGTTTAAATTGTATGCGTGAAAGGGTCTTTAGTCTGATCTTGTTTAAAGTTGCATAGTCCGATGTTTTTGAGTTTTTGTCATTTTTCTGAGATAAATATATTAATTGGATTGTTTTAACCTACCATGTTTCAGGTTAAAGTAACTTTTATTTTAAATAGATAGGTTTTGAGATATTTGAAATTTAAGCATGTAAACTTACTTTTGGCAAGCATGCCAAAACTCTGAAACCATGGGCTTCAGCAGTAACAGGTTCTGTTAAATAGTCTCAGTACTCCCTTCTATATGGCAATACATGCTTAATAAGTGTGTCAATATCTAAAGCCCTGTTCACACGGGGCTGTTAATTCGTATCATATAAATCGGCTTGCCTAGTTCGGCTCACATTTGGCGTGTGAACGCGCGGCTGAGGCGGTTTAGGGCTGATTTGACTCATATAATTCGGATTTTATAAACCACCTATGTAGGTGGTTTATATGAACCAAATTTTATGATTCGACTTATATCGCCCGAGTGAACGCAACCGACTTACTTGATGTGGATTAAGGACATCACATGCATGCGCAGTCGAGACTTGAGTTTGTTTATTTTCCGGTCGATCAAAAGCGCATATTATAGAATTTAGTCTATAAACCGCTAGCTGCGCGCAGATATTTTTTTCATCATTTATTTTTAGGTTTTCACTGCCCAGCAGAAGTTTTGATCGTTCCAAAACAATACGATTCAGTCCATAGATATCTGGTTAGTATGGACTTGCTCATGCGCAGATATCCACTTCCGCCTTAAACTGCCCGTGTGAACGCGAAACACTTTCAAACTCGGTCCGTGTGAACGGGCATCTAAATCGATTCATATGATTCGCCTTGTCTAAATCGCTTTAAACTTTTCCTGTGTGAACACGGCTTTAGTTAGATGTGTAGAGTCAAATCTATATAGTTATTTTAATTTTGAAAATGTGATGCTTCATCGGACGATGCAGCGTAAAAGCTGCATAGTCCGATGAGGCATCACATTTCCAAGACCCAAAACACTCACCTAGATTTGATTTTACATGTCGAAATTAGATACTGACACACTTATTAAACATGTGTTACCAGATAGAAGGGCGCAATAAGTGAATTTAGTAGAAACTGTTACTGCTGAAGCCTATGCTGTCAGAGTTTTTGCTTGCCAAAATTAATTTTGCAATGTTTGCACTTCAAATATCTTTAAATTTAGCCATTTAAAATAAAAGTTACTTCAAACTAAAGTAAAGTATGTTATAACAATCAATTATATAATTAACTTACAGATTAACTTACAGATCCTCTTCTGGCTGATCTAGGCCCTAATGGGCCTCTAATGCCAGCTCGTTATGGCAAAAAAAGAACTTTTTTTTTCACACACATGTGGGTCGACAGTGCCCTGAAGTCATATAATTGTGCGTGTCCACACAAACGTCTGTCAAGCCTTCTCTCAAATGCTTCTACCGTTGGTGCTTCAACTTTAATATTTATCTCAGAAACATGACTATTGATGTAGCGATATAATTATGACACGACTGTTACCATATTACTCTGTAGGTATCTACAAAGACCCTTAATACTAAGATGGCTCACTCCCTATCTCTGCCATGGTAACATAAATTTTGTAGTGCCACCTTGTGGTGGGTTTGATCAGGTCGGCTGCTGGTTGGTGTTTCACATGTAAACACATACAATTATATTATACATGAGATATGTAAGTATGAATACACATCAATATGAAATTGCTATGAACAAATACACATCATCATCAGCATCATCATAGGCATCATCACACATCTGTCACATTCATATATACATTTATACATATAATATAGCAACTGTTTAACCAAGAGAACAGCCAGCGCACCAAGTGGTGGCTTTGATCATTTTGATTACACAGTACAGGCTGAGTTTGATTACACAGTACAGGCTGAGTGAGCCATCTTAGTATTAAGGTGGGTTCTGCAGCAAGAAGAAAGCGAGACAGCGAAAAAGGACCAGGGCCCCACCCAAGCAAACAACTCCATTGATCAGGGGGAGGAGTAAGGCCGGGAGAAAAAAAAAGAAAGGGTATAATATTAGAGGAAAGAGAAATAAGGAGAGTTCAGTCAAAGGGCTGTGTCTCCTTGTTCTTTGGTGACCAGTCGGTGAGCCGGAGACACGGACGGAGTAAGAGGTAGAAAATAACCACACCCATCACCTAACTATCCCTACCTCCACTTCACTTCTTCCCCTGGCCTTGACCTGACCCACTGTGCAAATTGCTGGACCACATGCTTCCCGTGTGGAAGGTCCCAAGTGCGGATCCTGGCCGAGTCAAACCAATGACTTATAAATAATAATGCCAAGCACTAGGATAGGAAGCGACAAGTATCAATTTTGTAAGTCATTGGTTTGACTCGACCGGGAATTAAACCCCCGACCTTCCGCACGGGAGGCCTGCGCTCTACCGATTCTGCGATCGGGTCAGGTGGCGATATCTGTGATCTATAATGAGTTATGCTAGTATAACTATAAGCAAAGTCCATGTGTCAAGTTATTTGTCAACCTAGCCAGGCGCCATTTGCTCCATTTTATATGTTGGAATGTATCAATTTATTATATGCATATTATTAATTATTTAATTGTCTTGTAATTGTTATCTACTCTATTTGTAATTGTGCTGATATACGTCAACTAACTACTATAACATCCAACTGCTATTGGAGCTCCTTGAAGCAGGCAATGAGTATGTGACCTTTTTCTTGAAGATTTATACTGCCTATCATGGATAAGTCTGAATAGACTTGTTTTCACCATTAGACAGTTTGTCGATAGAAAGCCAGAGCCTACACTTTTACCCACCCAAGGGATTTTTAACCTCCCACACCACATAGACATGGTATGAGAGCAACTGGCCTTTGATGACGCTGTAAGTTATACACAGCGGTGGAAATCCAAATTGGCAGAGCTGGGGGCACGGGGAATCGAACAGATTAGGAGTCTGACCTAGAAAAAAGTCAGACACTCTAGCCACTCCGCCACAGAAAACACCTGGGGGGCGAACTGAGTTGATTCTACTACTACTAGGCAGGCACCTTTCTGTTTCCAACTTCTCCCTCCAGGTGCTGCTGCCATCACTCTGTATCTACCCATTTCCTCACCGAATTATTATGGCATATATTAATAATATACAGGAGCTAGTTCCTTATTTCCTCACATCCCAGTCCGCATAACTCACGTCGCCCCGACATGGGAATGGATCGACACCGGAATGTATCAGGTATCATATGTCTAAATCAACTGCATGGTAAGAATATTGCATGGTAAGAATATTGCATGGTAAGAATATTTGAAAATGTTGACATTACAAGACATGTGGTTAGGCCTACACACACACACAAAAAGAAGTAGTTTCTGGTTGCTTGGTTATTGTCGTTCTGGCAACATCTAAGGGCATATCAGGACGGGTACCGACTTGCGACAGGGCGCACTCAAGGCAATTTTATAGTTCTGCCCCACTGGGAGACCAGGTCACCAGTATCATGACCTGATATCCCACTCAGTCATATTATCCGGACACCGAGCCAACCAGTCCTTGCCTTATCCTAATAATAATGCCGAGCACCTGGCTAGGAAGTGACAAGTATAAATTTGTATGTCATTGGTTTGACTCGACCAAGGTTCAAACCAGTCGGTTCAAATCCCATGACCTACCATCACGGGAGATGGACGCTCAACTAATTCACCCATCCCGTCTGATCTGTATGCATATATTATACATGAATACATGAACACATGAATATATGATTACATGAATATATGAATACATGTATATATATGTATGGGGAGATGCACAAAAATATTAACAAACACATTCTCAGAGATGTCCAGATACGGTGGCTGGCGCGGGGGGGGGGGGGGGGGGGGGGGGGCTGACGTCGTCCCCCGTGCGGGCGCTTATGTGGTCCCCATGCGGGCCGGGCCACAGGTGGCGCCCCAGACCCGCGACCTGACAGCCCGGCCCCGGGGTGACCTTGCCCTCATCCCCGGGGTGACCGTGCCCTCAGCCCCGGGGTGACCGGGGTGACCGGTCCCTCAGTCCGCCCCGGGGTTGACAGAACCCTCCCGGCCCCGACCCCGGCGGTAACAGGCCGGCGGAGGGGCCGGACACGGCCGGCTTAGTGGTGACGTAGCTGACCGCCGCTTGGGTTGCCCTGCACACGCGACCACACTGTTTGCTACGTGACCACCGTGCACAGGCTTTGAGGGTGGTTGGGGGGAGGGGGAGGGGGGGGGAGGGGGGAGAGGAGGGGATCGGAAGGGAAGGGAAGGGAAGGGGAGGGATGGGAGAGGAGAGGAGAGGAGAGGAGAGGAGAGGAGGGATGGGAAGAGAAGGGATGGGAGAGGAGAGGAGAGGAGAGGAGGGGAGAGGAGGAGGGGAGAGGAGAGGTGAGGAGAGGAGAGGAGAGGAGAGGAGAGGAGAGGAGAGGAGAGGAGAGGAGAGGAGGGGATGGGAAGGGAAGGGATGGGAGAGGAGAGGGGAAAGGGAGAGGGAGAGGGAGGGTAAAGCTAAGATTCCATATACGCGGTATGCGGCATGTGGCATGCGAATGCTGTATATGCGGCATAGATATATGCCAACCCCCAATAGCCGATGTTTACTTGCTGTGCTTCGGGGTCGTTAAACAAACTAACAAACAAACCAAAAGCGATACCCATGACATTTTTTTGGTTTTTTGCTCCAAATTTGTGAAGGAAGGTCAAAGTTACTATTGTTTTCTATGGCAAACGCAGCAGTATTCGCATTTCCACCGATCGGTCCATGGCACTACTATGCCTTTACATGCTTTTCGAATTTTGCCGCATTCGCATACTGCATACCGCATATACGGAATCTTAGCTTACAGGGATGAAAGTGGTCTCCGGGAAAAAAAGCGGAAATGCTGATATTCTCCCATAGGCTTAGTTAGCATTGTCAGGGAATCCCTGAAAATTCCCGGAAGTCGGGTTTCATACATATTGGTATACACTGATGGTGCTGCAGCATTTGAAGCACATATTAGTAGTATACGCTGATAGTATTGCACCGTTTGAAGCATGTATTAGTAGTATATGCTGATAGTGCTGTGTCATTTGAAGCATGTATTAGTACTATATGCTGACCCTGTTGTGTTTGAAGCCATAAGTAGTATACGCTGCTAGTGCGGCGGAGTTTGCACCACGTATTAGTATACGCTGATGGTGCTGTAGCGTGAAACAATGTATTGGGTGGTTGGTTGTTGGAGTTTTACATCCTGGAAACATCTGAGGTCATATCAGGACGGCCGCAACACATTAGTATACAATTATAGCTACAGGAAAAATCCTGGAAAGCGGCGAAATCGGGGAGATCTTTCATCCCTGAGCTTAAGGGAGGGAGGATGGAGGGGAGGGGAAGGAGGAGGGGTGAGGGGGAGTTGAAGCGGAGGGAATGGTAAATAGTGGATTACTGTGTATAACTTACAGCGTCATCAAAGGCCAGTTGCTCTCATACCATGTCTATGTGGTGTGGGAGGTTAAAAATCCCTTGGGTCGGTAAAGGTGTAGGCTCGGGCTTTCTATCGACAAACTGTCTAATGGTGAAAACAAGCCTATTCAGGCTTATGCATGATAGGCAGTATAAATCTTCAAGGAAAGGAGTGGAGTCGAGAGGTGAGGTGGGGAGGTGAAGGGAATGTAAGGGAAAGGAAGGGAGTTTGGCGTGAGCATGGTAAAGCATGGACCGATTAGCTCAATGCCTGGATAATATGACTCAGTCAAATATCACGCCATGGTCCCAGTAGCAATGTATCTCAGTAAGCAACACTAAAAAGCCACCACCCATGCACGCTGACACGCAAACCCACCCATCCTGATCCGACTTAAAAATCTGACACTTGTTGCAACCAAGCCTGGCATCGAACATTACTAGGATAGGGCAAGGAATGAGAAAGACCGATTTTCTGCGATTGAAATTTCCACTGCTTAAAGTTGCATAGTCCGATGGTTTTGAGTTTCTCTCATTTTCTGAGATAAACATATTAGGTTGTTCATTATAATCTACCTTACTTTAGTTTGAAGTAACTTTTATTTTAAATCGCTAACTTTTGAGATATTTGAAATGGAAACATGCTAAATTAATTTTGGCAGGCTTGCCAAAACTCTATCACGATAGGCTTCTACAGTAACAGGTTCTATTAATTGACTCAGTATCCCCTTATATGTGATGACAAATGTTTGATAAGTGCACCAGTGTCTAAGTTAGGTGTGTAGACTCAAGTTTATATCACTATTTTGGTTTTGAAAATTTGATGTTTTCATCGGACTATGCAGCTTTAAGTTTAATCAACTAATGTACCAAACAAAACATAGCAACTTTTCCATTCCTTTGAATTGATCTTTTCTCAACGCTGGGACACTGATCTTCGAGTCATACTCATAGACTACATTAATATAAAAGTAGACAAAACTTCCACACATCATCACTCTAGATGCCATATGGATGCAGTGTATTTTAGCACAATAGCACATACAAAGCATATGAATGGATTTATAGGATGCATAGGTCTTGTTCTCAGTGGGTATTAGTTATTCATGACGGGAATTAGTATCTAGACAGTGAGTAAGCAGGTGGAGGATGGTGGGTATGGATAAGGGTGAGACTAGTTTATTCCTCAATCGTGAGCCGTGAAGGTTGGGTTGGTTGCTGGAATTTTACGTCCTGGCAACATCTAAGGTCATATCATGACGGGTACCGACTTGTGACAGTGCACACTCATGACGATTTTATAGGGCTGTCCCACTGGAAGATCAGGCTGCCAGATCCATGACCTGATTATCCCACTCAGTCACATTATCCTGACACTGAGCAAACCAGTCCTTGCCCTATACTAATACTGCCGAGCGCATGGCTAGGAAGCGACAAGTATCAATTCTTAAGTTATTGGTTTGACTCAAAACCCACAATCTACCAACACGGGAGACGGATGCTCGTCTCATTCGGCCACCCCGTCTGGTCAAGTTCCGAGGATGATCGACATTTAAACATTGATCTGCTAATAATGCATGATACAATGACAGCACTCACTGTTGACAGGAATTTGCCGTCCCGTCTGGTCGGTGATACTGGTGGTGGCGATAATGGTAGTAGTGGTAGTGGTGATGGTGATAATGATGCTAATGGTGATGATGGTAGTGGACTAGTGGTGGTGGTGATGGTGGTAGAGGTGGTGGTGATGGTGATAGAGGAGGTGGTGGTGATGGTAGTGGTGATGATGATAATGATGGTGGGGTGATGATAGTGGACTGGTGATGGTGCTAGAGGTGGTGGTGATACTGATAGCGGTGGTGGCGATAGAAGTGGTGGTGGTGATGGTGACAGTGGTGGTGATAATGATGGTAGTGGTGATGATAGTGGACTGGTGGTGGTGATAGAGGCGGGTGGTGGTGATAGCGGTGGTGGTGCTAGCGACTATGGCGTCCCCAAAGGACTTCCACACGTGACTGCGCGTCTGTGACACAGGTGCCAGACGCCGCTAGGTGGCGGCGGTGATGACGTCAATCCTGGTGATGTATAGCATAGCTGCTTACTGGGGCGGTATCAGCACTCTGAACTGGTCCTCGGCGGGCGGGGGCTGCGTAGGTATGGGGCATTACTGCAGGTGGCGCCATCTGTTAACAACACTTAGTGGACCTTAGATTAACTGCGCAAAGTTTGTGTAAGATATGTCTAGATTATTCTGACGGTAACAGGATTCACTGCAACACTATATATATATATATATAATCTGACCATCCGAGCAGGTCTGGAGGCGGTAGTGACCAGACCAGCTGGTATCAGGGTGGTCAGGAGCCACTCACAGGTGGCGCCATAGCGGCAGAAGCAGGAACTAACTCCTATGGCAGTAGTGCCTTTGATGGGGGTAGGTCCGGAATAGACTGTGTATTCCTTGCCGTCATGATCCGTCATCTTCTTTGACCGGGCGACCTCTTTGCCCGCGTCGGTAGTGACGGATTTAAACACATTTTCGAAGCGGCGATGTGTCATGTAGTTGCTCGCTGCAGCGAGCAAGGCAATGCCCCTGTCCATTACCCGAGCCAAGGACGAGAACTTATTCTCGGTCTGCATGCGGTTAGCAATGGGGATAATTGAAGTCAAGGAGCCCAAAACTGCCTTATGGATCACAGAAAGGGCCGTTTCATAGCAGCGACGTTCGTCGGACAGATGGATGCCAGCATCCATCTCCTTACACACCGTAGCGGGAATACCTTTGACGCCGGAGATCTGTTCAGTCAATTTATTAATGACCTCAGCTGGTTTGAAGGTTGTAAAATGGCCATTGACCGTATTCCTCATCATGGTTGTGGTACGCACCTTTTTTGCCTTTTTCTTGACAATCTTCTTGCCAACCTTAGCGCCTATTTTGGCGTACACCCCAGCGCGTTCCGTATCGGAATCTGATTCCGTGGAAGAGGAGTCGTATGACGAGTCCGAGGACGAGTCTTTCTTTTTCTTTTTCTTTTTCTTCGACTTCTTAGGGCGTTTAGCGTTTGCGGCTTTGGTGAACTCATCACCTGAGCTGCTTACAGTGCGGCATTTCTTGCCGCGCGCTTTCAGTTTCGGAACCTCGGGGGCCGAAACCGTGTCCTCCTCGTCGTCGGAAAAGTCCTCCCAATCCTCATCAGGGATTTGGGGAGGGCCCGCAAAGGAAAGAGCCTGGAACTGGCGCATCTTTTCCTCCATCATAGCTGCCATCTTAGCCTCCCAATCACTTGGTTGAGGTGGCTGGTCACTGTCACGGTCGGAAGTCTGTGCCCTGGGCTGTGGAGACGGCGGAGCCGTAGCCGCTGGTGACGAATCGTAATCCGTAGGGGCAATGCCCTCGGCTGCCGCAGGCTGCTTATTCCGCCGAGTGGCCATCGGTTCCTGTAACGACAAAGGTGTTACTTAACCGGAATCATCTCAACTACACAAAGTGTAACCAGTAAACTGGGTTGAGGTAACAGGTACAGAATAGCGTGTATTACAACGTTTCAGTACAGGCGTGAAGCTAAATTTTGCCGTAGGTTTATGGTAACGAAACCAACCAAACGGGGGGTATCGATCCAAAGATCGCCCACTCTCTCTGTTTCGTACACTTCTCCCACCCGCGGCTACGACGCCAGCAAGTTGGAGAAAATATTACGAAACTCGGAGGTTCGCCTTAAAACCGGTCTGGGGTGTCTATAAAAAACACCCAGAAGCATCCCGAACAACATCCTCTATTCAGGATCCGGGAGAATTTTCTTAGGAAATGAGCAACTCGGGTTACCATTTCTCCCTGTCTCAAAAACAGGTGTCGATAGAACAAAGGACTATCGGTTTCGTATGTGCCAGCGGCACCCAGTGTTCTATCCTCAAGTAAAAAAACACGTACAAAGTCCAAAATGGACCTGAGAAAGTTCTGAACTTTCATAATGTGATGCTATAAAGCATCATACACAGTTTAACCTAAGATTCCATTACTTACTTTGTGAATAAGTAGAGTTAGTAGATAAATCCTGTTGGAGCAACTCACAAACGTCCTCCCGTTGTGAGTCACTTATGCTAATTGCTGGACCCGGATGTGCTTCCTTCTCCCTAGCCTGCGGCTAGCCAGAGGCGGTATTACCGAGGTAAATATATTATTATATATATATATTATATATATATATATATATATATATATATATATATATATATATATCACTATCATTTGTTCGAACCCTGGTCGAGTCAAATCAATGGCGTAAAAATGTATACTTGTTGCTTCCCTGCCTCAGTGTCAGGATAATGTGACTGAGTGGGATGTCAGGTCATGGTGCTGGTGGTGTGGTCTCCCAATTGGGCAGCACTGTAAAGTCACCATGAGTGTGTAATGTCACAAGTCGGTACCCGTCCTGATATGACCTTTGATGTTGCCACGATGTAAAACTCCAACAACAAACAAACCATCTAACAATATTACAGCCGTGCTGTAACTAATACACCACACATCAACTTAGACTATATATAGACAGTCAATTTTCAATTGTAAGATGGCCGGAAGACCAGTATTGCGCTGCTGACATTGCCATTTGCATGAACCACAGTGACTTTTGCTGTACATTATACAGCAGGAGCCACTCCCTTAATTCTACAGGATCGGTGCTGTATCTAATACAGCTCACTGATCAAACTTAGATTATTTAGACTGTCAGATGGCCGGAAGACCAGTGCTCCGGCGCTGACAAATGTCATATTCAGATGAATAAACACTTTACCAAAAAAACAACATAGCTCAGTCCCTGCCTTTTTTCCCCCACTCACTTTCTTGTGTGTGGTAAATTAGTTGCTTAAGCAGGGAACATTTTTCAATTGCAGACAATTGGTCTTCCTCATTCAACTGCTCCTTGCCCTATCCTAGTAGTAGGCCTAATGCACAGTGTCAAGCTAGGTAGCGACAAGTATACAATTTTTACGTAATTGATTTGACTCGAACCCAAATGTTTGAATCCCATGACCTACCAAAACGGGATGGCCGAATGAGTTGAGCATCCGTCTTCTGTTTTGGGAGATCAGGTGATCGGAACCCATGGGTTTGTCAGTTCGAACCCTGGTCGAGTCAAACCAATGACGTAAAAATTGATACTTGTCGCTTCCTAGCCAGGCACTCGGCATTAATAGGATAGGATAGGACAAGGACTGATTGTCTCAGTGTTAGGATAATGTGACTGAGTGGGATATCAGGTCATGGCACTGGTGGCCTGGTCTCCTAGTGGGGCAGCACTATAAAGTCTCCATGAGTGCGCACTGTCACAAGTCGGTACCTGTCCTGATATGACCTTAGATGTTGCTAGGACGTAAAACAACAAACCCAACCAAAATGGGAGTCAAACGCTCAACTCATCCCCTGTCTAGTCATATTAGCCTTTTGTTGTCTCGTTCTCAGTATTTGCTTATTTACTTCACATCCATGTTTTGCTCTGTATTTTCTTCCAACTTTCTAACTACAGTAAAACATCTCTAACCAACCACCTACATAGATCGACCACTCCCCTATATCGATCGCTTTACTTGGGTCCCAAACGATCGCCCATACAATACCATTGTAATAATTTTAAAAATTCCCTAAACCGACCACCTCCCTAAATGGACCATTTAAAGTCGGTCCCATGGTCGGTCGATTTAGAGAGGTTTTACTTTTGTTCAGTGAGTAACAGTACTAATTATTGGACAAGTAAGTGCCTGTGGCACTGTCATGTGTCAGCACTGTATATTGTCATAACTTTTGTTCAGTGAGTAATAGTACTAATTATTGGACAAGCAAGTGCCTGTGGCAATGTCAGCACTGTATATTGTCATAACTTTTGTTCAGTGAGTAACAGTACTAATTATTGGACAAGCAAGTGCATGTGGCAATGTCAGCACTGTATATTGTCATAACTTTTGTTCAGTGAGTAACAGTACTAATTATTGGACAAGCAAGTGCCTGTGGCAATGTCAGCACTGTATATTGTCATAACTTTTGTTCAGTGAGTAACAGTACTAATTATTGGACAAGCAAGTGCCTGTGGCAATGTCAGCACTGTATATTGTCATAACTTTTGTTCAGTGAGTAACAGTACTAATTATTGGACAAGCAAGTGCCTGTGGCAATGTCAGCACTGTATATTGTCATAACTTTTGTTCAGTGAGTAATAGTACTAATTATTGGACAAGCAAGTGCCTGTGGCAATGTCAGCACTGTATATTGTCATAACTTTTGTTCAGTGAGTAACAGTACTAATTATTGGACAAGCAAGTGCATGTGGCACTGTCAGCGTGGTATATTCAAAGGGATACAAATCACTGTGTCAAAAAAAAGAAGCGCAGTAGAGTTATGCCTGGTCAGGTCTGAGCAAGTCGCCACGGTTAATGCTCAGAATTAATCAAACATGGACGCGACTCATTTATTTATTCGCTTGTAGACACCGCTCAGAGCTTTGAGCAATGCAACCAGACGGGGTAGCTGAATCTGGCTTGGTTTGGTTCTTGGAGTTTTACATCCGGGCAACAACTAAGGTCATATCAGGATGGATACCGACTTGTGACAGTGTGCATTCATGGAAACTTTATAGTGCTGCCCCACTGGGAGACCAGGCCGCAGGCACCATAACCTGATATCCCACTCAAGTCACATTATCCCGACACTGAGCCAGCCAGTCCTCGCCCTATCCTAATAATGCTGAGCGCCTGGCTAGGAAGTGACAAGAATTAATTTGAAAGTCTCATTGGTTTGACTCGACCGGGGTTCAAATCCCATGATCTACCAAAACATGAGACGGGCGCTCAACTCATTCGGCCACCGCATCCGGTACCTAAATGAGGTGAGCATTCACTTACCATGTTGGCAAGTCACTGGATTCAAACCCTGCATTTGAACCCTGTCTGAATCAAACTAATGACGTACAAATATCTACTTGTTACTACCCAGCCTGGTGTTCGGCATTACTAGGATAGGGCATGGAGCAGCGGAATGAGGAAGAGAAATTGTCTGCTATTGACATTTTCCAATTGTGTCCAACTGAAATCTGAATGTAAAAATATATATTTAAGATATGAAAAGAGTGTATCAACAAATAATAATAATCATAATAATAATAATCATAATAATAATACATGTTGACAGTACGTCTGTGTTATAAACTCATTTGTTACTTGTTAGCCTCTTTTTTTCTCTGTTTAGCCTCATACATTCGGGGAGAATGTGTAATACTAATAGATATATCGATCAGACTGTTGTATTAATTTGTAACAGGCTGCACTAACGTCACAAACCAGGGATCCACATGCACAGGTAGGCGTGGCTAAGTGGGTAAGAGGGAGAGGGGGGAGAGGGAAAAGGGGGCAGAGAGGGAGAGGGGGGAAAGGAGAAGGGGCTAAGGGGAGAGGGGGAAGGGGAAGGGGAGGGGGAAGGGGAGAGGGGGAAAGTGGAAAAGTGGAGACGGTGAGAAGGAGACACGGTGAGAAGGAGAGACGGTGAGAAGGAGAGACTGTGAGAAGGGGAGATGGGAGAAGGGGAGATGGGAGAAGGGGAGATGGGAGAAGGGGAGATGGGGGAGAAGGGGAGAAGGGGAGAGGTGGGAGGGAGATGGGAGAGGGGGAGATGGGAGAAGGGGAGATGGGAGAAGGGGAGAGGTGGGAGGGAGATGGGAGAGGGGGACAGGGAGAGAGGGGGAGAGGGAGAGGTGGGAAGGGGAGATGGGGAGAGGGGAGAGACTGGAGGGAGGGGGTTGAAGAGGGAGTTAAAATGCAGACTATATGGCAAGGCCAGGGCTGGCCGGTGATTGTAGAGATACAACTGTGGAAGGCACAACGCGATGCAGGCATCTCCCAAAGCATACACAGACTGCAGCATAAAGCTCAGGTTCTATACGTAACAGGACCAGCCATGTGCATCATGCGACACCCACTGCGTGCCATGCCTCAGCAGAGCCACACGCACACGTAAAATTATATATATATTTAAAAAGAACACAGGACGCTCGGAGGGATTAAAAGACTTTTTATTAAAGTCTGACTACAGGATGAAATTAAAGCAAAATATCAAACCTGTGCAGCAGGCGCGCGCTGCCCAATGGGCGCAGAGCGAGACAATGGATTAAATCACAAGCAGTAACAATGCAATGCAAGCAAATTGCGCGGTGAGATAAAGTCAGAGAAATGGTGGTGTAAACAAATTGCGCGGCCAGTTAAAGTCAATGGTGTAGACCGCAAATTGCGCGGCCATGTTAATTCAATAGGTAAAAGGTAATCGTGGGCATTGAACCCGTTACCTGCCGGGGGAAGAGGGTGGCGCGCCGGCCCGCCGGTGGGCGGCGTGCCCTCCCCCCGCGCGCTCAGCGTCCCAAGTCCCAGCTGGCTGTAGTGGTAGGGTGCGTGTGCGCGCAAACAATCAGGCCGCGCGGAAAGTCTATGCGCGCGGCATTGATGCCGCCAGGGCGCCGGTGGTGCGCTGAATGCCCGCGGTGTCGGCGATGATGTAGGCGGTGTAGGCGGTCGATGACCAGCCGCCCAGCTCGCGGATCTGCGCTTCCGGGATTCCCGCGTTGAATAACGCGCAGGCGCCCCCCCCGCCGGAAACTGTGGGTGCCGTAGTCCACGGGCGCGAAACCCGCGCGCAGCAATGCGCCGCGGATGACCGCCCAGAACACGGGGGCGGTGAGGGGTGCCCCTCCTGCCCATAGGAGGGGCCCCGCGGGCGGGGCGCTCGGAGTCAGGGCGCAGGAGTGGTAGACGGCTTGGGTGGGGCAGAGGGGGTGCGCCGTCATGCGCGGCAGCGGGATGACTCGCGCGGGTGGCCCGCGGCACTGGTTGGTTTTGGACCAACGTAGTGTGAGGCGGACGCCCGTGTGCGCGAGAAGGCGGCGTCCGCGCGGCGCAGGTGCCGCGATGCGTCGAAAGCCGCGGCGGTGGTGGGCATGAGGTTGGACCTCCGGAGCAGCCCATAGTACATTGACAGCGCGGCGGCCCAGGCAGCCGCGTGGGCGGGGATCCTGGGGTCAATGTGGCGCAATATTGCGTGGAGCATGGCCGGGGTGATGGGGGCCTTCCGGCGCGCGGCGTCGCCGCGCTCTCGGCGGATGCCGCGGATGGTGGTGGTGAGCTGGTAGTCACCCTCCAGGGGGTTGGGGAGGCCCCACTCCCGGTGTATAACGCGCACGATGTTGAGATATTGGCGTATCGAGGTGTAGCACATGCGGCGCGCTAGGTGGGCCGCGTAGCGGCAGAGGAGCGCCGAGGAGGCGGGGATGGGCGGTGAGCCCATGGCCGCGCAGAAGCGTAGGTAGGCACGCCTGTGGGAGGCGTATGCTCGCTGTGTGTTTGGCGCGTACGCGGCCTGCTGGTATATGGCCACTTCCCGGTCCAGAGCCGCGCAGTCCATCCTATCGGGGCGCGAGCCAGGAGCCGAATGTGGCCCCGGGCGGGCCCGGGGGGGGTGCGGCCCGGGGGTCGGTCATGGTGTGCGCCAGTGCCGCTTGGAGCCGCTCCGCTCCCCCCGCGGAGCACGAGGCGGCTAGCCGCGTCTGCCACGACGTTGCAGATGCCCGGGTAGTATATTGCGCGCAATTTGAAATTGTGTGTCGCGGACATGTAGTAGACCTGCCGGAGGTAGGCCATAACCGTGGGGTCTTTCGCGGTGCCCCGATTGATGATGGCGGCGGCGGCCTGGTTGTCCGTGTGTACGTACACTTTTTTGTTGGCCCAGGCGTGCGCCCAGAGGTGCGCTGCGGGCACCAGGCTGAGGACCTCTTTATAGTTAATGGAGAGGTGCTGGGTGCCGGGCCAGTCGGCGAAGGCGAGCGCGAACCAGGCGCCGTTGTGGTAGCCCCCCGCCCCATCCAGGCAGGCGTCCGTGGAGATGGGCGTGGCGGGGGCTGGGTCGAGTATGGGGGTGCGCCCGTTGTGGTTGTTGGCGAATAAGATCCACCAGGCTAGGTCCTCGCGCACCGAGGCGGTAACCCTGGCGCGGTGGGAGGGGCGGCAGAGCGCGCGCCCATGAGGTCGAGTAGACGGCGCAAATGCGTGCGCCCCCCATATATGACCTGGGCGGCCCAGTTCAGCTTCCCGCAGATGGATTGAAGCTCCCGCTTGGAGAGGCAGCGGCGCGCGGCCGCCCCCTCGGCCTCGGCTATGAGGGCCTGAAGCTTAACGCGGGGGAGGCCTAGGGTGAAGTTCACTGTGTTGATCTCCACCCCGAGGAAAGTTATGCAGGTGCTGGGACCTACTAGCTTGCCGTAGTTAATCGCGAATCCCAACTCGCGGAGGAGGGCCATCAGCTCCCCCATGAGGCGGCGGCACTCGCCGCGGTTGGGGTGGGTGACGAAGAAATCGTCGCAGTAGACCAGTATATGGTCGCCCCAGCCCCGAGCGCGCATGACACCCAGCGCTGCCTGCGTGAGCTGGTTGAATACGATAGCACTCAATCGCGCGCCAAACATTAGCCGTGTGTCGTGTAGATATGTGGGGGCGGGGTCGCCCGCGAATGTCCATTGCAGGCCCGCGTACGCGTAGTCGTGGGGGTGTATGCGTACGCTGCGGTACGCGCTGGCCAGGTCCACCTTTCCCATGTAGGCGCCCGGCCGGAGGAGGGCGGCCGCCTGCTCAACGGTTGAGCAGCTGTATCCGGTCCCCTCGGCGTAATCATTGAGTGCGCCCCCCCTGGGGCGGGAGGCGTCGTGGATGAGGCGGATCCCCCCCCCCCTCCTTGGGGATGGCGCCGAGGGCGCTGGTGATGTGCGCCGGGCCGTCGCGCCGGACGTAACGGCCATTCGCCATCTCGGCGCGCACCTGCGCCTCTACGGCCTCCCGGAAATCGGGACGCGTCGCCGAAGGGTGGTTTGGCTGCAGGGAGGGGGGGCCGTCCACGTGCGTGTTGGTCACTCTGAATCCGTGGCGCACCCCGGCCAGGATTTCCGCGCGTGCTGGGGTGTCGGGGGGGAGCAGGCGCTCCCAAGCTTCTGGGATGAGCGCCCCCCCGGACCCCGCCTATTCCTTCTTCTGGTGCTCGAATTTACACGGGGAGTAGGGGCACTTTCCCGTGTTGGCGAACAGGCGGCATATGGTTTTGTCGCCCGCGGTGCTGGAGGCGGCGTCGGCGCGTCCTGCCCTGTGTTGTTGCTGCGCCCCTCCATGGGCGCTGCCGGGGTGACCGCTCCGTCCCTTTTGCAGAGGGGCGGGGCGCTGCCTGGGGATGAGGATTTGCATCTCGAGGTAGGTGGCCGCGGTCCCCCAGGCCGTGCCGTGCTCCGCCTGGACCTCCCGGTATTGTGTATCGTAATCGATCACGGACTGCCATTCAAAACGCGCCGCGAAGTTGTGAATGCTCGCCGTGTAGGACATGTAGTATTCTATGTCCATGCGATCCAGGTCGCCCAGTTGGAGCAGGTGGGCTGCGAGGCACTGGTTGGCCGCGCCCCACTCCCCCTGCGTCAGGTACACGCACGCGCACGAGTCCTCCTCCGTTTTGAATTGAACGAGGCCTGAGGGGGGGTCGACAATCTGCAGGTACTCCTTGCGCTTTTTCGCTATGCGCGCTCCCGCACGGTGCGCGGGAGGTAGTCGATTATCCTGAGCGCCTTGCTTGACTTTGCGCGGACGGTCAGGTTGTGGCGCGGGTCGGGGCCGGCTCCGTGCCGACTGGGGCGGTTCGCGGGGGCGGTGGTGGGCGCGATGTATCCCGTTGCGCCGGCGGGCCGAATTGCCGGCGCGATTTGCGCGCGGGTGCGCTCCGGCGATTCCGCGTCGTCGCTTCCTGTGTTGCCGAGGAGTCGGTCGGCTGCCGTGGAAGTCCAAAGCTGATCGAAGGCTGTGCCCGCCTCCAATATTGCGTGGCGCTCCTGCCGCGCCCTGTCGGTGTTCCGCTGCCGGTCGGCTGCCGTGCGGTCCGCCTGGGCGGGGGGGGGCTGACTGTCCTCCCCCCGGCTGGGGCTCGCGCCCCCACTGGTGCCGAAGCTGGCGTTCCCCAAGTCGCACAGCGCGGCCCGGAGGAGGGCCCGCTGCCCGCGTGAGATGTCGAGGGCCGCGAAATCGGTTTTGTCGATGGCGAGCAGCGCCTCCCTCGTTGTGATGTCCTCTTGGGACATCGTGCCCGTGGTCCTTCTGCTCAGTCCGGCCAGGGTGGCCCAGCTCAAGAAATCAAAATCTTCAAACTCGTTCTCCGCCATGATGGCGTGAGATGCGAAATGCGCGCTAAGGGCAGAGCAGCTCTGACCGTGTGAGCTGGATGCGCGCCCACTGCTGAGTGAGTGGTGAGCCGTTGGGAGCGTTGGCGGGAGAGAGGGACCGTTGCCTCCCCCCGCCTTATCTTAATGGCGACACGGACGGTTGCGCACCGTCGTGCCTCGCCGCCGCCGGCCGGCCCGGCTCCGCGCCGGTTGACCGCTCCCAGGGGCGGCAGGCGCCCGGCGCATCTTCCTCCGCGCTGCGTCTTTTTAAATCCCAGCGGCTCGCCGCTGGGTACATATATATATATATATATATATATGGGTCAGGATCACGAAAAGAGGCCAATTGGTGGTCAATGTCGGCGTCGAGCTTGGATATCGGCGTCGATCAGTATAATTATAATTTAGAATTGACATAGGTGTTGGAAAGTCTTTAAATTTATCCTGAATGTAAAGGTCGAGAAAGTACAACAACCTGATTTGTTTCTAGGATAATATAATATAAAACAAAGAAATGTACGAGACTTTAAGAATTGCGATGCCGCCATCTGTTAAAGTTGTCGGCATCGACCATTGGATGTCGGCGTCGATCAGGATAATTATGATTTAGCATAGACAGAGGTGTTAGAAAGTCTTAAAATTTATCCTGAATGTAAAGGTCGAGAAAATAAAACAACCTGATTTGTTTCTACGATAATTTAATATGAAACAAAGAAATGCACTACACTTTTAAGAATTGCGATGCCGACATCTTCACTTGACCACCGATTGGCCCGTTTTCGTGAGGCTGACTCATATATATATATATTTCACCTCGTCCACTAGCCTCCTGGCTAATTATAGCACAGGGAGAGGTAGTACTTCCGTTCGAATCAATCGGCGTTTCCAACTCACCGAGAGCGGTCGATAGGAAAGGTGAGTTACGAATCCTCTTTTATCACGGTTAACGTGATAAAATACGGTGAAACTTGTGCAAACCCCTTTGACTAGGGGTATTACTGAAACACTACATAGTGGTTTAGTTATGAATTATGTAATAATTCGTGAACAAATTGCAGACTGATACCGGCACGGAGCTGCCGGCAGTTGTTGTCGGGTCGTGCGGCGAGAGCTGCCAGTCCTAGGAAGGCCGACCACACGACAAAAAATTACCATGCACCTTGCCAGTGCCAGTCCCAGAGGGTGGTTATAAGTATTCAATGTATATATATATTTTTTTTTAATGAATTAACAGTAAATTCTGTAGTTACAAGCTGATAGTTCAGGGTAGCATGTGCTACGTGGGCACCTGACTCAAAAAATGGGCGTGGCCTCTCAGCACAAACCATGCAGTGTCATTGCGTACACGACTGCAAAAATACGACTGTCAATAGTCGGAAATTTGGCATTAAGAGGCAGAGAACTCCCGTTTTTTTAAGAAACGGTCAGCCAAAAGTCAGCATGATGGCAATATTATGGAAGTTTTAAAATTTTCAAAATGGCCATCCACGGTGGTATGCCACGTGGGAGTAGTTGCTGGACTATGGGGTTTTAGTGGATGTAAATATCCACAGTAAACCGTAAATTTGCTTTTGCAACTAATAGTTGTCTCGTTGTTTGACAGATGGCAGAAAAACAGACCAAACTTGGCAGACCGGCATCGCCGGACGACGAGGACACCCAGTCAGGCGTTGACCTGAATTCCAACACGAGCCAGTCAGACGTGTGGCCCGAGGGTGTTATGTCACAGGCGGGAGACATAAGGGCTGTCGGTGACCCAGTGCAGGGCACGAGTGAAGCGTCGCTACAGCGGGGTTTGGACCCAGATCTTGACGCTCGGCTGAATCAGCTGCTGGCATTGAAAATACAACAGCAACTGAAGTGGGGCAAGAAAAGGAGGCATAATCCAACTGGACTCACGAGCTGTCGGATACTGAATCGGATGGCATAGTGTCGGTGATGTCAGAGCGTTCGGTATGTTAGTGTATACCAACCAAAACAAGTAAGAAGAAGAACAAGAAACGTAAGTCTGAACAATAGCAGATAAGTGCAGCCGAGTATTCCATGACCACTTGGAATGGGGACTGTCATCAACAATTTTCGACAATATTTGTACGCATTGGGGATGGCCATAAATTGAGCTTTTTGCCTCTTGTAAAAACCACAAATTACCTAAATATGTGACTTGGCATCCAGAACCAGACTCCTGGAGAATAGATGCTTTCTCATTCAAATGGGATAAACATTTTTTCTATGCATTTCCCCCATTCAGCATGGTGGGCAGAGTGGCCCGGAAGCTTCACTTGGATCGGGTGTCAGCGGTGCTGGTGGCACCACTGTGGATGTCACAACCGTGGCTGGCTGCAGCGAAGCGTTGGACTAGAGACTGGATCACTTTCAACAGGGCGGAGTGCAACCTCCACCACAATGGACCTCTAGAGCAAAGGGGCGACGTCAGTTTGACCCCCTTGGTGGCATTCCTTTACTAAGGAAACACCTTGAACCGTTTGGCATAGATAAGATTACTTCACAGTCTCGGGGGCCTGGAGAAAGGGCACAGTAAACTTATATGATCATTACTTAAAGAAATGGCAACTGTTCTGCCTTATAGCTAAGATTAATTGTTTAAAGCCATCGTTGGCTCAGGTTTTGCATTTTTTACGCTCTCTGGAGGATGAAGGTCTAGGTTTCGGGGCCAATAACATGCGCGCTCTTTCAGTAGTTCTACCCAGGATAGATGGGGACACGGTAGGGAAACACTACGTAGTCCACTGGTTTATGAAATCAGTGTATGAACGTAATCCTCCCAAGCCCAAATACTCACATTTTTGGGATGTTTCAAATTGTTTAATGACTGGCCAAGTAACAAAGACCTTTCATTAAGAGATCTAGAGTTTAAGGTAGCAGTATTAATTCTGCTCATTATGGGCCATAGGGGACAAACAGTGTTAGCGTTAAAATTAAGTAAATTGGAAATTTCAAAAGAAGAAGCGACATTTGATCTGGACAAGCTCTTGAAGTCAAATAGACTAGGAGACCCTCTCTCCTCTGTAACTTTAACGCCATTTGATGATAATAGAAAGCTATGCCTAGTCAAAGCTATTAAGATGTATATTATCCGTACGGAGTCGTTAAGGAAACACGACCTGCTCCTTCTGAGCTATATTAGGCCATATGGGCCCATCTCGAGAGACACACTGACAAGATGGACATTGAGGGTGCTAGCCTCTGCTGGCATAGACACCAAGAGATTTTCAGCCCACTCCACGAGAGGGGCTGTGGCCTCTAAGGCCAGACATTTGGGTATTTCTGTGAAAACAATACTTAAAAATGCTGGATGGAAGACATAGCTTCTCGACTACTTAGAGCATAAGTTACTGTTGGTGAATAAAAAGAAATAAAAATGAAAAATTAACCGAAATTATGATTACGTAAACATCTCACTGTGCTATAATTAGCCAGGAGGCTAGTGGACGAGGTGAAATAGAATAATTATGTGAGACTTACCTGTGGTACCGTTGAACACATAATTGTTGTTTTACCGAGTCCTTAGCCTCGGTTTGTTTTAGTACAGTTCCCACCCACCCTGACCCGTGGTGATTAAGGGAACTTTGGTTTACCAAAGGGAGGAAAACAAGGAAAGTAAAGAAAGGCATAATCAATCAATTAAAAGTTAAAGACATAATTTCGGTAATTAGTAGGTAAAAGTTTGATTCGAACGGTAGTGCTACCTCTCCCTGTACTAGGGAGAGGTAAGCACGTCCGGTACCAGCAATCTTAACCTACTTATTGAGGATAAAAATGACTTTCAAACAATGGATACTATTACTTTACCGAAAAGGTACACCAACGGAATAGATGTGGCAGGGTGTGGCGGGAGGGCCCTAGCCCACATCTATCCGAGGCTTATTACCTCGGTAAAACAAC